>CM040126.1:434581350-434970630 GCA_022559845.1 Amorphophallus konjac
TATTTTATTAATTTATTGTTGAAGTCAAATAAAATATTTCATTCTTATAATAAAATATTTCATTCATATATAAAATATTTATTATTTTATAAAATATTTTATTCATATATTTTTTTTGATGAACGCATTCCATATTTAATGTTTAAAAAAATACGTCGTACGAAATATGACGCGGACTTCCTTTTCTACGTAGGGAGAGTCTTTTCAACTTTTTTTGAGCCAATAAAATCAACTGTTATGCCTTTGTATCGAATTCGGTACACAAAATATTAGTAGTTTAAATTATTTACTATCTATCACTTGTTTAACCTATTAAATGAATGAAGCGAGGCATTTATCTCTTATAACTACGCATTAATTACATTATTAGACAGGATATTAGATAGGATATGGATGAAGTACAAATGAATTACCAAATAATTGCGTCATTTTATCAACCAAATATAATTTAGTCTTAATAAAATATGTTCATGAACAGAATCCGCATGTGCTTCTCCACCTAGAAAACAGAGAGGCATCGCTTGCTGGCTGCAGTCACCATGGACTCCGAGGCCGCGGCGTCTACCACAACACTTCCCCTGCCACACTCCGCACCACCACCCTCCTCCTCTCCCGACGAGGGTGAACCCAAGACGGCGGCCTCCTCCCCTTCCTCTTCCTCCTCGTCCGGGCCCGAGAGCCGCTCCCTGAACGGCGACGACGACGGGCCCGGATTCAAGACGGCCTTCGAGTGGCCCCTCCCCGCCGAGGAACCCGACGAGGAGGCCCTCCTGGAGGACGGGTTCGACTCGCCCGCCGAGCCCGACGGCTCATTATCGGGTTCCACCGCCCGGGACGCTCTGCCACTCGACGTCGTGCTGCCCAAAGAACGGATCGGCGCGCCGGAAGCCCGTCTTTCTGGGGACGGCAACCGCGTCGTCTCGGATGCTGATGCCAAGGGGAGCGCTCCGCTGCCGGAGGTGCTGGGGGTTGAGCCGCCCCCGCCAAGCCCCGGTCTGGTGGACGGAGGTGAGCGGGTCCTGAAGGAGAACGGGCACAACGATGACGAGGAGGAGGCTGCTGCGGTGGTGGAGACTATAGGAGCTCTTCCGCAGACGCGGCCGCAAGTCTCGGGGCAGAGAGTACGGAGGCCACTCCAGGTGGGAATACTAATCTGAAGAAGGTGAATGGGGTTGACGATGAAAAGATCGAAGATGGTGCGCCGGGTGAGGACTCTGGTGATGGGGCTGCTGCTGGATTGGAGAAGAATGTGCAGCAGGACGCTGGGGAGGATGCAACCCGTCGGTGAGGTAGAGCAGAAACCGGCTTCTTGCAAGGAGTCTGAGATGGGTGAAATTATCGGTGGCGCATCCGATGGGGGAAAAAAAGCAGCGTCGCTCAAGCGGGGGAGGAGCCGAAGCAATCAGAATTCAACATAGAGGAAAGTGGGGGAGCTCCATCTGGTGCTGGTTCTATGGTGATACTTTTGAAATGGCAATTTAGATCCGACGATCCTTTTCAAAATAATTTTTATATTTTATAAAAATATATTTTTAAATTTAGTAATAAGATCAAACTCACAGATTCAACGGGAAAAATAACGGGTTGAATTCATGTTAAAATCATAAGTCTAACTTATTAAGAATGGATTCGGATCGAATATGAATTTGAATGTACTAAAATTATTCCTTATTTAAATATAAAATACATATTTTAAAAATATTTAAATTTTAATTTATACCGATTTATTTAAATATTATTCGACTCGTCACGAGTTAAGTGACGTGGACAATCGAGTTTGAATATTTTTGACACCCCCACTAGAGAGTAGACAATGACATTGCGCACACTAGATTGATAGGTCGACGCTGGCAATCGATCGCTCGCGTCACCATTAGCCCATGAGAACCATGTCATCATGAACATGTGGTTGGACCCACTCCCCTACCGTCCCATTCCCCCTCTCAGTGCCATGGCCATCTGAACCAACCTTGCCCAGAATGTCAAATACATGTACGCCTAACCACCACCATGTCCAGCATGCATGTCAAATACATGTGGAATCCAACCTAGTGTGCATGATAATTGGCTCTCATATGTCATTAGTGGTGGCATGAAGATTGTCAAATGTCGACTGATCGGATCTGACGTGTGCAATGTCAATGCCCCAGTCTTTTGTCACTGTGCAAGGACGATGGCATTGATGAGTTAACAATATGTCATTGGCCATATAAATGCAGCATCGATTGACAGAGTGACGATGGTACCCATCTGCTCCACACGACGAGTTACAAATGGCTGTCATAGTAAGTGAGGGCCACGAAGCGTAGGCAATGCCAAATGAGAAAACCAGAGGCGGACGATCAAGATTTACGGGGTGTTTGGGAATAATTTTTTCTCCATTTTCTCTCTTAAATTTAAAAATAAGAACACAGGACTCACTAGCTACGTTTGGTGTTACTCCTAATTTTTAGGAAAGAACCTCGCTCTGTTAAAATCTATTTCTAAATAAAAACAGCTCAATGGCAATTTTTTTTATGAGGACGCTCGTTACGAGTCTTCGACACCATCTCCCTCCCCTCTCCGGCATCGTCTCCCCCGCTCTGGACTTCCCCTGCGCCCTCCGTCTCCTCTGCCGTGGCAGCCGCAGCCCTTGCTGCCTCGCCCTCTCAGCCTCTCGTCTCGTCTGGCCCCTGCAGCATCCCTTCCATCTCGCCCTCTCCTGTCGTCTGCCATCTCCATCCGCAGCCCTTCTCTCCGACGGAGTTGGAGAGGTCTCTGCGCATCGTCCCTCTTTCTCTGTCTGTCTAGCTTCTCACAGTCTGCGTAGGGTTCCCCCTTGTGCTCCTTATCCCCATGGCTCGCCGAAGCATTTGATCCGGATATTTTCCCGAGATCCGACAAATGTGTTCCCCTCCGTATTCTTCCTTATAGCGATGTTCCTGGATTTTTCCGTACACTTCCCATTCCAGCACGAAGATGAATACCCACAGCATGATCACGTGCGACAGTAACCCCAAAGATGCCGATCCATGCCAGCACCTCACCTTGCTCTGTGCACTTCTGGGCAAGGAGGCTGATGGTGACGACAAATATATGGGGGACGATGAGGAAGGTGCAGTGGCCGGGAGGTCGATGATGTCGTCTTCCTAACCAAGCAGCTCGAGGTTGGGGGTGAGCACGAGTAAGTGAGCTGAATCCAACTATATTATCTTCCGATGTCTTCGTCACAACCTATTGTTCTCGTTCTTTTTTGACTAGTTGCGGGTAGAATCCCATTTCCTTTGCCATTTGTGAACCAATGGCAACGAGTTCAACATTCACCTATCAATTTTTATGTTTGATGCATGGTGTTGTTAATTTTGTACTGTATCTACGGCTATGAACGGAGATATAGAGTTAGAAAGATAATCTATAACATTGGTTAGTTATAGGGAGTTGTCTGTCAAACAAATTTACACAAATTTTAAAATTTATGATACTGCTGTTAAATAGAAAATATCAATTTTCATCAATTTTTAATTTTAAGTTAAAAATTATGTTGACATAATTTTTTAGATAAAAATAACTTTAAAAAAATTTGTTCCCAAACATCCTATTAAGTGAGAAGAAGTCTCATTCTTGGGCCCAAGGGATAAACTGAGGCAAGCCCTAATCTCGCTCAAGAGAGAAATACTACACTTGAAACTTAGGACAAGCTTGATGGCCTGGCAGGATGACCCATTTTAAGAACACCTCTATTTATATAATTTTAATAATCACGATTATATTCTAATAATTCATTATCTATTTTAATTTTTTTGATTGCCATAACGTTCATATATAGATATCCTTCTTGTGAATTAGTATGCAGTAAATTAGTATAGAGTAATATAATGGTATGACACTTTTTATTGCATCTTAATTTTGTCGTACCCATTGTGAATTGTTCAGTCATGTGATCAGATAGTTTCTATCGAAGATAATTTGAATACACTTTGGCCGGTCTTTTTCTAATACAATTTGTAGTTAAGCTTTGCCATGAGAACAATCTTGTAAAATATAACAGGTTACACAGAACACATAGCTCTTTGGAAGGCAAAAATTTGTCCTCTGGTGTTGGCATAGGAGATAGAAAAAGTTTCACTTTCTAATGGCTTCTTTTGGGAATTTAATTAGAAGGCAGAAAGTTCTACCGTCCAAAGAAAAATGTAAGGCAGAGACTTATGACTTTCATGAAGAGCTTGAAAGTCATAAATTTATGCATTTTCAAGATGAATAAAAGGCAAAAAAAAATGTTGTCTATCAGATATTCTAAACGCCCTCTATGTGGGTTGAGAATAGGAATGTCAAAAAATTCCGTGAATTCGATTATCTATGTCATCCGATTCATGATGTGATGAATAATATTTAAATAATCAGATATAGATTTAGATTTAGATATTATTTAAAATATCCACTTCATTCGGATCGACTATAGATTTATATGAATCTATTTATTAATAATACTTTTAATTCATACGTTGGTTGATGTTTATGTTTAGAAGTGTTTCTCTTGACTTTTAGAGCTGAAACTTTCGTATAGTAATTTGTTCTTTAATTTTAAACTCTAATTCATATTTTTTAGATAGATAAAAATATTTAAAAATATATCTATAACCGTAATAGATACACCCGTATTCGTACACGTGAAAATAATAAGATATCATGTAAATATATTATTTATAAAATTTTTATGAATAAAATATGATATTATCTGTTCGAGTTGAATACGATCCATTTAGCCCTATAGTTGAGAAGACTGAAAAAGTCTCACCCAATATAACCATCAATTCTGCCATCGAAAATGTCAGATCTTTTAAAGTCACGTTATGCCCGCCCTCTAATGTTCTAGAAGACAGTTTTTTTTTAAATTTAAAAGGTGGTACAATTTTATCTTCTATTTTTATTTTTATACTAGCGGTGGTAACTTTGATATTTTTCATGTAACGAGGACACATATGAAATTAACCCTAAAATTTATTGACACATGCCATTTTTTATGACGGAAAATGTAACACAGGGAAACTAATCAAGTTTTGTAATTAATGATGTCAACAAAACACTTCCGTGTTGGGTTTTCAGATTGATGAAACGATGGGGTCCTTAATTAATAATTACCGGGTGTGTACGTTCTTACTTCACCGTGTAGAGTCCCTTTTTTTTTCCCTTTCAACTCTTCTGATTGGTTGGCTATTTTTCTATAGAGTTTATCTTGTCTAGTTGGTTTAGGAACTTCAAAAAGAAAAATCATTATTCCTATCCAGGGGAATGAAGCTGTTCGTCCATTTGTCAGATTTTTTGTTTATTTATATCTTTTCAATGTTTTCTATTCCTCGGCCACTGCATGCTAAACATTTTACTCGATTTTCCACACATCATTTTTCATAAAAATTTCCAAAAAAAAAAAGAGATACGTTAGAACTAATCGTCTTTCACAAGGATCATAAATGTCGGTGGATGACCACTAAATCACAAGAATATCAACATTTAGTGTCTGACTCTGACAAATGTTCCGTTCGAACGAGAAAAGGGAGCGGGGCAGAGCTCCATTTTGAGATATATCCACTAATCCACGTTCTAAGTGGCATATGTGAACATTTTATGCTCCAGAAAATATCTTATGAGTTGTTTGGTTGTATTATCATATTAATTTTTATAAATATATATTTGCATAGAAAAAAATATCTCTAATGAGATGTTTGATGCAGATTTTTAAAATATGTTTAAAAAACCTTCTTCCCTCATAAACCATGATTAAAAAATAGAGATCTTGAGTTATTCGTTTTCTTTGTTGAATAATGATTTGTGTAATAAATTATTATTTTTAATATAATTTTCATATCAAAAATAATTTGACATAGTTAAACTAACATTGGACTTGATTTGACTTGACACGAGAGTTAATTTTTTTTTTATGAAACTAACATGCTCACGAGAGTTTTTTTTTTCTCATTTTTCAGAGTGAGACGGTTGACCCGCGTTAAGACGACTCACATGGGCTCCATCCTAAGTATTTTTTTTTAAAAAAATTGAGACAACACCCCTAATTGTTATTATTTTATTTTTATTTTTAGTTTTTGCACCGGCGGAGGCGTGCCAAAAGGCCCAAAACCCTTGCTGTCTCGCCCTCGCAGTCTCTCGTCTCGTCTGGCCCTGCAACTAGAGGTGATCATTATTCGGGTTCAACTCGAAAATTAAATCGAACCGATAAATTTGGTTCGGTTTGATTTAAGTTGAAATTTAAAAAATTTCGATTTAGATTCAAATCGAATCGTATTAAAATTTTTGATTCGATTTGATTTTGAAGTTTAGGAAATCGAATCGAACTGGATAATCTGTATTTACAGTTATTTTTGTCAAATTAATATAAGTGTATATGTAATTATAAATTCTAATTCAAAAAGTCTAATCCCCATGAGATTTCTGACTCTATGAAATAGATTTCAAATCACCTTCCATTTTATTATAATTGAAGTTCTTAATTTTTTATATAAAATTTTTTACTCTATCTTTTTTTACTTTTGTTTGACGCTAATTTTTTTAAAAATAAATATAATTTAAATTGAATTAAATTGTTGATTTGATTCAAGTTGAAACCTTAATTCGATTTAATTTATTTTTAAAAAAATTCTCTTAAAATTAAACCGTGCTCATCCCTAACTCCAATAACCCTTCCATCTCGCCCTCTCCCGTCGTCTGCCATCTCCATCCGCAGCCCTTCTCTCCGACGGAGCTGGAGAGGTCTCTGCGCATCGTCTCCCTCTTTCTCTGTCTGTCTAGCTTCCCACAGTCTGCGTAGGGTTCCCCCTTGTGCTCCTCATCCCCATGGCTCGCCGGAGCATTTGATCTGGATATTTTCCCGAGATCCCACAGATGTGTTCCCCTCCGTATTCTTCCTTGCAGCGATGTTCCTGGATTTTGCCGTACACTTCCCATTCCAGCACGAAGATGAATACCCACAGCATGATCACGTGCGGCAGTAGCCCCAAAGATGCCGATCCATGCCAGCACCTCACCTTGCTCTGTGCACTTCTGAGCAAGGAGGCTGATTGCGACGACAACTATATGGGGGACGATGAGGAAGGTGCAGTGGCCGGGAGGTCGATGATGTCGTCTTCCTAACCAAGCAGCTCGAGGTTGGGGGTGGCGCGGACGTAGATTAAGTAGAGGATGGGCACGAGACAGTGAGATGAATCCAATTATATCCATATTCCGATGTCTTCGTCACAACCCATTGTTCTTGTTCTTTTTTGGCTAGTTGCTGGTAGAATCCCACTTCCTTTGCCAGTTGTGAACCAATGGCAACGAGTTCAACATTCGGTAAATCCAATATCTCAATTTCAGGTTTTGCTGTTGTAGTAACACAGAGAGTTAGTTCATTCGATGAGATTGCGACATTCTTTGGATTTTTTCCTCTGGATTCCCTACACAGGAAGTTTCAAATGTCTGAAATTGATGCTGACCCTTAACTTGTGACGAAGTCTGTGATTCCTATTTCGGCAAGCCCACATGAGCCAAGCAGAATTCTTCTCAAACATTAGTCCAACTTTAGTATTTCGTCATAAGCAAGATGAGAAACAAAAAATATTTCTTAGTCTCAGTCATGAAAGTGTTTTTCCCAAGACACAAGCACCCACCCCACTTCAGAAGTAGACATTTTGAGACCAAGGAAACTGTATGGCTGAATCTTGTAGCATGTCACTTGGGTATGGACAATGGAAGAAAAAATAAAATTGGAAGGTCTTAAAGCTGAGGCATTAATTTCTAAATCCAAAGGATCACAACAATCACCTATCAGTTTTTATGTTTGATGCATGGTGTTTTTAATTTTGTACTGTATCCAGACTTTAAAATCTTCTTACCAGTTCTGTTATAGTTATTATGAACATCTAAATAATAAGCAGGTTGATGAAAGTTCAGTTGTGGTATCTTTTCTTGACAATAATTTTATTCTTTGGAGTCAACATCCAGCTAAATCATTAGTTATTTTCAAATGTGATCTTTTATAGAGTGTTTGGTTGTTATTTTTTCTCTCTTTTTTCTTTCAAATTTAAAAAAAAGAGTAAGAGACTTTCTAATCTCGTTCCGTGTTCCTTTTCTAAATTTTATGGAGAGAATCTCACCCCGTGTAAATCTTTCTCAAAATAAAAACAAGTATTGCCCTTTTTTTTTTTTTTTTTTAAAACATCCCTCCCTCCACCGTCGATTTGATGAGCAGAGACCCGATGCAGGTCTGGATAGAGTGCAATGGTGTAGAGTAGCTCTTAAACATGACGTTGTCCCCCTCTGGTGCCCCTAAAACCCGCCGTCCACTGTTGTCGCCGGAGCTCGACCTCTCCCCCATTATCTTTGGTAGCATGTATGTGGGGTTTTCTTCTGCTATAGGACAGGTTATCACCAACCATTACATTAAGCCCGACCGCTTGATCTCTCAAACCTCCCTCCGAGAGCAGCCAGGGAGAGGAGCAAGCTCTCTATAGTCATGGTTTCTCTCGGAGATGTTCTGTTTCTGGTTACTGTTGCTTCTAGTATTGTTATCTTCTACTTGAGGAGGAAGAAGTTCGAATAAATCGTTGAAGACTGAGAAGCCACGTATGCTTCTCATAGGTTTTCTTATAAGAAACTACACATGGTACCAAGGGCTTAGACGGCTCCTGGGTACGGCAAGCTTTAGCAGGGTGTCCAAGGGATTGATGGCCCGAAACACAGAGGTTGCCGTGAAGAAAGTCTCGCATGAATCTGGGTAAGGCATGAGGGAACGCTACTCTGCTCTGCTCTGCTCCCTGGTGGCAACAACCAGCCAGAGTTATCTTTTTCATCTCCGTCGATTTGATTGCAACAGCTCTACTCTAGACGTGTTCTCTGGCTTGGAGAGAGAGAGCGGAAGGGAGGGGGGATTCGGAGGCTTGGGAGAGGGAGGGGGAGAAGGGAGAAGAAGACATGGAGAGGAGGAAGACGAGAAGAAAAAGATGACGGGGAAGAGAGGGAGAGGTGGAGGCTCAATATTGGGGAAGAGCGGGTAGTTGTCTGCACTTTTTTTTCTAACAAACAAGTGTATTTCAAATTTAAAAATTATGATATTTTTAGCAAACAGAGAGGAACTTATGTTCGTCAATTTTAAAATTTAAATTAAAAATTGATGTGTAATAATTTTTACGATAGAAACAGTTTTTTCTTTAAAAAGGTTCCCAAACACCCCATTAGTTTTCATTTGCCAGCTGATAGTACTTCAGAAAATTGATAACTCCATGTCCATGTGTAGGATTAAATGATTAACCATCAAACTTTAGTCCCTCTCTTTTTTCGGACTGTACGCTGGAGTGGTGCAGGGTAGACATGGCTTGGTTTGACTTAAATTTTTTGTTTGGAATATAAATATAAATATAAATATAAATATAAATATATATAGTCTTATCATTATAACAGAAAATCTGCATAATAAACTAATGAAGCTCCAGATTAGATTATCTCTGAGATAAATTAAATCAAAACATTTTGGTTGGACTTGCTTTCTCTTCTATTTTTTGCAAGAAGTTCAGTTTGGTTTAGTTTGAGAAATTTTTCGTCAAAACTACACCAAACCAAACCCTGCACATTGCTTTTGATAAGCAGTGTTTGTAATCCAATTTTGTAGGCACGGTGCTGCATATTTTGACTTTGTTACTGAAAAGTTGAAAACCTAGACGATGGCTATAGTACTCACATCATAAATAGTTAAAGATGATTCATATTGTCATAAACAAATCAAATTGGATGATCTTCATTTGCCAGTCCCAGGAATCAAGATCTTTGAATTGACTGTTGATATCACTTGGAATTGAGCTATTGGAAACTCAGAAACAGAAATACCTGTGAAAATGGCCACTGTTCAATCAGTTTATCACCAGGTTATGACTTCATTCTTATTTTTTCTACCATCTCGGCCCATGTTTCAATATTGGCAGTCAATGTTTACCAATGTTTTTGTTATCTTTCTAAACGGGGTGGGGGGAGACTGATGCTTCCTAATGAGATGTTTGTTTTCAGATGGTATTGAATCGGTTTACCAAGCATATGCCTCGGATTCTGTTCAACTCCCCATTCTTTCTTATTGGATTCAGATTTTAAATGACCTTATTTTTGGATCATTTTGATGTATAGATGTCTGCTACTTATCTTTTGTCAAGGTGCCCTGGCAGACTGTATCTTTCTCTTTCATCGGATAATTAGATATTTAAAAGTTTATTCTTAAATTCTTCTTTGATTTTTTTACTTCATGACTATATGGTCTTTTATGTTACTTGACAAGACATGGCTGCTCTTATTGTTTTTCATGTGATGCTATGACTATACGGGTTGATGGTCTTTGTTAAAGGCTATGTATCTGAAAGGGAAGTTGATGCATATCAGAAGTATATCCTTCAGCATTTTTCCCAGATTGACATTTGATGCAGATCTGTCGAGATATCCTTTTAGAAAGCTTCTTATGCCAGTAACCGAGTGGTCTATATGTAGTGTTTATGCCATTTGTTAGACAAGAAGAAGAGAGACAAAAGACCACACATCCACTGGCCCTCTATATTGCTCTATATATACAAGTGTACAGGGTCAAGAGAAAGTAAGAAGGAGCTATACAAGGGAGCCCCCAAAATAGAGAAACCCCAAACATAGTCAGCCTTCTATTAACACCCCCCCTCAAACTCACGATGGTGTAAACATCGAGAGTTTGTTCAACAAAAAGGAAAAACAAGAAATAGTATGTGTTTTGGTGAAGAAGTCAGCAAGTTGCAAGGAAGACTGAACATAAGGCAATGTAACGGTCCCATGGTGAAAGTGATGCCGAACAAAATGACAATCAATCTCTATGTGTTTGGTGCGCTCATGAAAAACAGAATTATGAGCAATCTAAATGGTACTCTTATTATCACAAAATAGAGGGGTAGGATTATGTTGCGGAACACCCATATCAGTAAGAAGCCAACGCAACCAAACAATTTCAGCGACTGCAGAAGCCATAGCACGATAATCAACTTCAGTTGTGGAGCGGGCAACAACATCCTGCTTTTTACTCTTCCAAGAAATGAGAGAATCACCGAGAAAGATGTACCAACCAGTAGTAGACTTGCGATCAGTGATATCACCAGCCCAATCAGCGTCAGAGAAAGCACGAAGGGTCAACTGAGAGGTGGAAGAAAATAGAAGTCCACGAGACCAGGTGCCTCGAAGATAACGAAGAATGCGTAAAACAGCAGCCCAATGAACAGAGCGAGGTGCAGAACTGAACTGACTAACCATGTGGACAGCAAATTGGATATCCGGACGAGTAACAGTCAAATAAACAAGGGAGTCAACAATCTCCCGATAACGGGTCGGATATTCCAAGGGAGTGCCATCATTAGGGGAGAGCTTAACATTCAATTCAATGGGAGTATCAACAGTACGTGTGTCTGTAAGGCCGGCGCGTTCCAATAAATCTAAGGTGTACTTAGATTGAGAAAGAATATAGCCACGAGGTGAGGAAGCAACTTCAATACCTAAAAAATAGCGAAGACGACCAAGATCCTTCATATCAAATAAGATTTGAAGTTATTCCTTGAGACGAGTAATACCAACTGAATCATCACCAGTAATGATCATATCATCCACATAAAGTAATAATAAAATCTGACCCCGAGCAGAGGAAGAGGTGAATAAAGCAGGATCATGAGAGGAAGCTGTAAGCCCAAGACGAACAAGAGCATTGCTAAACTTCTCATACCAAGCACGAGGTGCCTGTTTGAGGCCGTATAAAGCTCGACGAAGACGGCAAACATACCCTTTAGGATGCGGAAGTCCTAGAGGAGGATACATATATACTTCTTCAGATAGATCGCCATTTAAAAAAGTATTTTTAACATCCAGCTGATGGAGGGGCCATCCACAAGTGGCAGCAACTGAGATGAGGACTCTAACAGAGGTCATTTTGGCAACTGGAGCAAACTTTTTGTCATAGTCAATACCATACTCTTGAGAGAAGCCTTTGGCCACAAGTCGGGCTTTGTAGCATTCAAGAGACCCATCTGCCTTAGTCTTGATTTTATACACCCATTTGCAACCAATAGCATGCTTGCCTAAAGGAAGGGGAACAAGATCCCAAGTGCCAGTTTTGTGTAAAAATCAAGTTCCTCTGACATTGCTTTCTGCCAGTTCAAATCCTGAGAGGCTTCCTTAAAGGACTTGGGTTCATTCAAAGCATGAATAGTAGAGAGAAAGGAGATGTAAGGAGAAGAATATGTGGAAGACAGAGTAAGTAAAGAAGCATACCGGGCGGGAGGACGACGATTTCGGGCTGGAAGAACCCGACGCTCAGGTAAGTCAGAAGGAGGTGGATCAGCAGATGAGGGTAGAAGAGGCAACTCCACAGAGCTAGTAGATATAGAGTCAACACCAGCTTCCGACGTAGGAGAAGGCTGAGGAGGACAAACCTGTGGAACAAAAGAAACAGAAGACTCTTGTGTCTCGAAAGGGTCAATATAAGATAGCGCAAGTTTGTCAAAATGAGAACGAGCATCAGGAATGAGATAATAGGTTATATGCTCTAAGAAGACAACATGACGAGAGATAAAAAGACGGTCTGAAATAGGATCATAGCAACGATACCCCTTCTAAGAAAGGCCATATCCCAAGAAAACACACATGCGAGATCGAGCAGATAACTTAGTACGCTCAGGAGCAGGAAGCAACACAAAACAAGTGGAGCCAAAGACACGGAGAGACGAATAATCGGGGCGTAAATGGTATAAAGATTCAAAGGGTGATAGACCAGAAGTAAGACGTGAAGGAATACGATTAATGAGATATGCAGCTGTTAAAACGGCTTCACCCCAAAAGAGAGATGGAACATGAGTAGAGAGAAGAAGAGAGCGTGTAGTTTCAACAAGATGGCGATGCTTGCGTTCTGCTACGCCATTCTGCTGAGATGTATGTGGGCATGAAGTTTGGTGAAGTGTTCCCTCAGAGGCAAGGACATCTGCAAAGGCATTAGACAAGTATTCTCCACCAGAATCAGAGCGAAATTTTTTTGTTGATTTACCAAACTATGTTTTCACCATAGCAATGAAGGATTGATAGATGGATAGAAAGGCAGAGCGTTTATGCATAAGAAACACCCATGTGTGGCGGGTAAAATCATCAACAAAAAGCACATAATAACGAGAACCTCCTTTTGTAGGTAGGGGGGTAGGTCCCCAAACATCAGAATGAATTAAATCAAATGCGGCTGATGTAAAAGTAACTCTATTATCAAATGGTAGAGCAATTTGTTTAGAGAGTTTACACCCATGACAACTAGAGATATTACATGGAGTAATAGAACCTAAGGCACCAGTAGAGATCAAAAATTGTAGTCTAGAAGATGATACATGACCCAAGTGAGAATGCCATAAATAAAAGGGAGAAGAACTAGGACACAAGCGAAACGAAGAGAGATCCGGAGAGGACACAACAACAGCTACTGCATTAGAAATATGAAGCTGTTCCAACTCATATAGTCCACCAACTCTACGGCCTGTCCCAATCTGCACCCCAGTCTGTGGATCCTGCACAATACATGATTTGGAGGTAAAGATAACATGATAACCTAGATCAGTGAGTTGTCCAATAGACAAATGACTGATAGATAAATGAGGAACATGCAAGACATTGTCAAGAGATAGATTGTGTTGAACAATAGTACCAACACCTTGAAGAGACATGGTAGAACCATCAGCAGTATAAACAGATGTGGAATGCAATAAAGAGGGAGAATATTTATGCCAATTCGTAGAGGAGGGAGTCATGTGATTGGTGGCGCCAGAGTCAAAAAACCAAGTGGAAGATTTACCTGAGTTTGTGACATTAGTCAAACCTGTGGTGGTGACAAGGTGGGCAGAAGGGGAGTTGTTGGACTGGCATAAGCGAGCAAGCTGCTCAGACAGAAAGGCTTGGATGTCTGCACTGGATATCCCTTGAGGCAAGGAGGCCACTGACTGCTCAGTAGATGTATCAGATGTAGCTGTGGCAACAAGTCCTTGAGCACTACGACTACCATGTCCTTGTGATTGATAAGGTGGAGCACTACGACCTCGACCACGTCCACGACTGCGCCCCTGTAATTGAGGACAGTCTTTCTTCCAATGCTCTTTAGCATGACAGTAGCTACATTCATCAGATGAGATGCGAGCCATAGGTTTGCCAATAAGTTGGGTTGAACTAGTATTGACAGCAGCAACCATAGGAGCAGCACCCAAAACACTATTACAACCAACTGATTTAAGGCGAGTCTCCTCGGCAATCAACTCGCTAAGGGCAGCAGAGACCGTTGGAAGAGGGGATCGATGCAGCAAAGATCCACGAACAGCCTCAAACTCATCTCGAAGGGCCATCAGGAACTGGGTTAACCTCTTTTTTTCTCGATATTGAATGAAATCAGAATTACCTTGGATAGATTGTGGTTCCATGAGAGCAAGTTGATCCCACAAAACACTGAAATATGAGTAGAACTCTTGAATAGACTTATTTTCTTGACGAGCAATTCGAATTTCACCTTCAAGTTGATACTCTTGAGTAAAATTAGATTGTGTATAAAGTGAAGCCAGATAATCCCATGCTGCTTTAGCCGTGGAAAATTTTGCTAATTGAAGGCCGATAGGCTGCTCCACAGAATTATTGATCGAAGTGAGGATTTTAGAATTATTAACATGTCATTCGTCTAAGGCGTGCTCATACTCAACTTGCTTGTCAGGAAAAGAGCCAGGTTTAGGCATAAGTGATGTACCATCAATATATTTCCACATCTTTTTACCACGTAAGAAGTGTGTCATAACGTAACTCCAATATGAATAATTTGACCCATTGAATCTAGTATTTATGGCTCGTAACTCATCAGAGACATCCATAATAAGCAATATTTGAACAGCAGCTAGAAGCAAATTCTCCAATATATATATTTTGAGGTTTAGACAAATTACCTCTTGATAGCAAGAACACCACAGCAGACGAATACCAACATAGAAACCTGATGGCTGCTAACCTCAAAATATTGAGAAATTCTGCTATCTCGTCAAATGCAATAGAGCCAAATAGACTATGTATGTGTGAGTGATGACCCAGATAACAGTAAAAGATCAGCACTGGTACATGTGAAAACAGGTCAACCAGAAATGCATAGCAGGACCTAGTATCCAGAGCTCAGCAAATCACCATGTTCCCTCATAAAAGAAGCTAAAGGCAAGGCCAATAGAATGGAGAAATCGGCAGCAAACAGAAAATCTCACTAAATCACCAAGACGCCATATGCTCAAAGAAAAGATTTAAGCAAAGATAACATAGCAAAATCTCGACCCGGTACAGGACCGCACAACAGGGCGACCGTTGGTGGCGAGAAGGGCACGAGCAAGACGACAGACAGGGGTGCTGCTGAGGCAAAGAATCACAACCCAGGCAGCAGGGTGCGGTTGGGTACTTAATGTGTAAGGCTGGCCTTGGAACAAATCCGGACAGGTGCTGGCTGGGCGTCACAACCTCACGAGTAGGTGGACGACCTCACAGTGAGCAGAAGCAGGAAAGTGAGACAGATCTGTGGAGGAGGTAGGTGACGCGACGGGGGCAGACGAGGTCGTGAGCACCAAGACGGCCTCGCGGGGGAGACGGCTGATGCGGCAGGGGGAGTAGAGCGGCCAGCAATCACTGGAGGCAAACGTGGTCGCGAGCAGCAAGGGACGTCGGCGCGAGCAGGGTGATCCCAAAGGACCCGAAGGAGCAGCGGCTTCTAAGACGACACTGGCTCTGATACCATGTTAGACAAGAAGAAGAGAGACAAAAGACCACACATCCACTGGCCCTCTATATTGCTCTATATATACAAGTGTACAGGGTCAAGAGAAAGTAAGAAGGAGCTATACAAGGGAGCCCCCAAAATAGAGAAACCCCAAACATAGTCAGCCTTCTATTAACACCATTATCATCTGTGCTATCTCAGGCTAACTCTCCCTTGGTGAGGGGACAGACCTTGGCCCATTGTACTTGGCCCGATTGTAAACTCTTCAACTTGAATAACCCAACCTACTTTAGATTTATCTAGTTGTCGAATGGGACTTCAAAGAATGTATATCTTTCACTTTTTGTATGCATGAGGACTTCCAATACCTTGTAACCATCTCATGGACCTATCATGTGCAGAGTGCCGGACTTACCGAGGCCCGGGGGATTTGCTGAGTTCTTGTCCACTGCTTCTATCGATCTCTCATAGTCATCCTCAGATTTCATATTATTTTATGCCATTATGTATTTTATGAGTTCTTGTCCACTGCTTCTATCCAACACAAGTTCAACTATTCAAACCAAAGCTTCCTTTCATATCAATGTGGAATGTGGAGTTTGGAATCCGGACTTTGTAAGCATGAAAGGCATGCCCTTGTTGGATATTCAAGACCCTTGCACAGAATTTTTTCTTCTGCTGTCCTCTATTTTTTCTAGCCTTCTGATCTATTCATGACTTTGGGGCCCCTTTGTTTGTGTGTGTGTTGGTTGTTGTCTTGAACATGTCCAATCTTGGCGCTGCTTCTCCACATAAACATCCCCTTGTCGGGTTAGATTTCTCATGTTCTGCAGCTGAACAGAGAAGGAACTGTCTGAGAAGCTGAGACAACCTTTGATTGTTAGCTTGGGACAATTCTGTATGCTTAGTTCTTGTCGGTCCCCTTTCTTCTGGTTATGATGTGGGGTTGTTGGAAGACCATGTTGCGAGTTCATGAAATGGCAGGGTGCTTTCGACTATGTTTGAAATTTTATGGATGCCCCTCTGACTTTATATGATGTTTCATCCTTTCACTATTAATGCGCCAATTTCAGTGTTGCTGCCATTTATCTTATTAGCAGCTTTCTTGCCATTAACTTTCATTTGTTTTAGGTGATATGGCAGATGAATCATTTGACCTATTAAATATCAATGTCGATTGATGTTGAAGAGGAATATTTTAATGCTTGTCAAGATGAATTGTATAGTACAACTTTAGATCTAGTCGAATCATGTTTTAAAATGTTATCAAAATGTTGGAACCTCGACAAGTAAGAGATTCACTTCTGACTGGAAAGAAATTTGTGGAAGAACTACTTAATGGTTCTCCAATTGTTTTTAGAGAACATTGTCGGAGGGATCAAGATGTTTGTTATACACTGTGTTGTCATTTGAAGGAGGCAAATCTAGTGAAGGGAAAAATGAACATTTATCTTGAAGAAATGGTTATGATATGTCTCTATATGGTTATGGATCAAGATGTTTTTAATACACTTCGTATTGATTTTGCTATTTCGAACGACGTTATGACCTTATTGGCATATATGCCAGCAAGATTTCTATTGTTTCCAGTATTATTATAATTTATATTATTTTATGTAAAAGTGTTACCATATGGGTCAACACAAATCTTGAGAACGAGTAATGCTCTGTGCATGGAATCCGGTGCACAAAGTCATGTCTCGTTACAACGCCTATTTTCATTGGTCCCCCCAAAAGGTGAAAATACTCTTTCTATGCAGAAAAGTATGACCCCGTCAGATCCATACGGCACGTTTTTTTGCGCATTAAAGATCGAGCCCGTTCTATGGAAAATGCAGCACTGAAATATTTTGTAATATTAAAATATTTTGTTATAGAAATGAAATATTTTGATATAGAATTGAAACATTTTGTTAGATTTCGTTCATATAACAAAATGTTTCATTTTCCTAATGTTTTATCCTTGTAACAAAATGTTACGTTTGTGTAACAAAATGTTTCATATATATATAATATTTTATTGACTTATTTCTGAAGTCAAATAAAATATTTCATTGCTATAATAAAATATTTTATTTGTATATAAAATATGTCAGTGCTACCAAATATTTCGGTCCTATATTTTTCCATCAAATGAGCTCGGTCTTTAATAGACGAAAAAGCGCGCCGTACAGGTATGACGGGAGCGTACTTTTCTACGCAGAAAAAGTATTTTCACCTTTTTGGGGGGTCAATAAGAATGGACATTATAATGTGACATGACTTTGTACACCGAATTCGGTACACAAAACATTACTCTTTGAGAATTATCACGTTTCTTACCAAACATGATAATCAAGTGTTTTCAGATTTTAAAATTATCACAAATCTTTTGTTAGTGCACTTTTTTTAAAAAACATGAAACTATGTGAAAAATATATTGCAACCAAACTCCCCATTAGATTTGCCTTTTCTTCCTATGATCTGACAGAGTGCTGCCAGGTTATCATCGTATGTCTCTCGTTTCTGTAAATTCAAATTCTTTCATAACATCCTATCTTTCACATGTTCTTCTGTCCAGTTGTTCCAAAGTTAAGATTCTTCACCTAAGTGTTTATCTATTGAGTAATGTTTAGTGAACACTCTGATCTAAATACACAATCACGTGTGTATCATCAAACTTTTTTTTTAATTCTTTTTTTTGTGATATGGGGTCTAATTTATCGTAACTTGTGGCTCACGGAACATTATTATTCGATGACTTAAAAAACTTAAAATATAAAAGGTCGATTCAACATAAATTGGGCATCACATTATTTATTAAATTTAATTTTTTAGCTTTCTTTGAATCATCAGATGGGAGTGTATATTGTACCACAAGTGAAGATGACTCGAGTTTCAAGTCATAAAAAAATTAAAAAATAAGAATTTACTTGCTGAACACTCTCGATGAAAAATAGTCCAAATATGCACTAAACATTACTCTTATCCATTTTTCTTCACGGATAGAGAACACTGGAATTAGAATCATATGGATTCTTTATCCTTCCATCATTTGCTAGAATATGTAGTATGTCTTGGATCCAATGTTTTAAAACCCAAACAGCTGGACATGTTTGAGGGTCACATGTCAATGGTTCTTACTTAGGTCAACCGTGACCCGTCTGATCAAAAGAGTTTACATTAATATTATATATCTATAAAATTTTAATATATTTAAGTAGTAATTTTAAAACACTAAAGATACATTTGATTGATTCCCTCTATTTTGACAATTTTTTTCATAACGAATATATGTGAACGTTAATTTTCTAACCGGTGGTTTGTCATATCCTTCAATTATATGATTTTATGTTAAATCACTTTCCCCTCCAATGACAGACATTGAATAGATTAGCACAGATTACACAATTTCTTTTTAACTTTCAAAAGATTAATGTTAATACGATTAAATGACGAGGTATAGAATATCAACGATGACTCCTCACTTTTCACATTTCTTTGCATGCTAAAAATTTAAAATAACGATAGAAAAAGTAAATATGAAGTAGGTTTACACCAGGTAGAGTCATATGAGTATTAGATGGTTAAAATAGGATATAAAAGAGTATTAGACACACATGCATGTTTGCCCAAATTAATGGGCAGACCACTTTGGATCCATTTAGAGTGTCCGAATCTACTGTTTTTTTTTAAAAAACAAAATCTTTTTCAGCATATGGTCATCAAATATGGGACAATACAAACATGTAAATTGGGTCGAGGCTGATCTGCTTTTTTTTTATAAAGAAATTGCACTGCAACCCATACAGTGCAGCAAGCTACTGCACCGCGTGGTATTGTTCTTACTCGATAAGAGTCAATGTGCAGGTCATCTTACTTCTACTATCAAACTCGGATTTGGGCCTCCTTCCCCAGTGTCAGTGCGTAGACGCAACAATCGCGCGCGAGGACCGTCGTTTCAGGCCCACTTTAGAAGCTGATCTGAACAGGATCCAAATCTCTTTGGGCCAATCTGCTAGGTTGGGTTTGTGTTTCGGCAACTTATGTGACCGGTATTGTGATATTGCAGACCTAAAAGAAGAAGTTTCGAGCATAAGACATGTGCCCCTCTTTGACAAGCAGATAAGAAACACAGGTCAATTAATGCTCATGTAGGATGTCCTTGTTTTTCTTTCCCTTTGAAAAACTCTTTGGGCGTCTTTGACAACGGCTTAAGGGGGGGCGGCTAACCGACCCCGGAGGGTCGATTGAGATAGCCGACCCCGGTTAAGGCCGCTCTGTGAGGGGGAGGGTGGGCGGAGGCGGGGCCCACCGGTTAGCCGATGTCGGCTAACCGGTGGACAACTCCTTTATCAAACACGCCCTTTGGGGCTACTCTAACTAAGGTCGGCTAGTTGATTCTACCATTTTACTTGAATCAATTATTCTCTCCTTAATGAAAGAATATCTTAAATCATCTTATCAAAGTGTTCTTTTACTTATCCGACCGGATAACTCAGTCTATCATGGCCTTAACTCTCTGTCAAATAATCTCTTAAGCTCACTTTGATAATGGAATAAAACGGGTTAGGATGAGTTATTCGGAAGTGAATGACTTATTTAAGTTTGAAAGTAGAAATACACCACTCCAAGTTGGATAAGGTTAAAGTCTTTAACGTGGGGTTAACTCGTTACACCTCTCTCACAAGAATATTTTATCCGATCCCGGATAGGATAGATATCAAATTAAAAATATGAAAACTCAGGAATAACTCATAGATTCCTGATCCAAAAATCTTGAGTCATTACAACCTTCCCCCAATATAAAAATTTCGTCTTCGAAATTTGAGGTAACAGTCATCTCACGGGGGAAGAAGGACTTATTCAACTGGCAACGCTCCCAGCTCCAGCTAAAATCTCAATTCTCGCGAAATCACCTCTCATGAGAGACACAACCATACTATCATCACGAATAGAAACATCTCGCTTCTCATCCACCATCCACACTGATTCCCAAAGCGAGCATTGCACACAAAAGGATATAAGTTTGACATCATCTCAACTACATCAGAGCTTTAGAGTTATAGACATCATCGGACATGCTCGCGCACATCGAGGAGACGCAATCCACGCCACGAATTCCTGCCACCATCTCATGTCTTTCACGAGGGACATCAATCTCTGAGCCTCGACTAACTTACACAGTCATCTTAACTGACTACCACAATTCCGTCGATTCCATGCCACGGACACTCCCATATCCAGCAAGTCGAATGTCAATAATATCACTGGACCAACTCCAGTCCCAACATACCTCCTATTAATCCAGATCCAACTCGGAGAAAAGTGTATCATAACCGACCACCCAAGACCTTATCTGCACACGGTTCGCGTCATTCTAGATTCACCAAACATGTTCATACTTAACCACCATAGTTTGTTAACAGCCCGCTTTTAATGACGCAGCATCCCCGCCGGCCCAGGAATGGGAGACAATTCCCAGGTCCCACAAATCCTACTGGACCCGGTTGGAGCTGACCTTTGGATACTTGCAGAAAGTCTCTGTGAGAGGTATTAATTACTTATCAGGGAAGACCATCCTCCCCACCATGCATCGATCTCCATACATAGATTGATTAATTTTGAGACCTAAGATTGATTAGATGGAATTAGATGATGCCAATGACGATAATAATGGTAAAAATTGAGAATTTCTTGAACATATGTACGTTCTGTATTAATCCAAGGATTATATAATTATGACTCATTTTAAAACATGAATGTAAAAGATATAACATTGGTAAAGTCCGTTTGTTCTCTCGCCATCTAATTACAATATCTAGATTATGGAAAAACTTAGAACGAGGGTGGAAGATGGTGTCTATATCAGTGTTATCAGAATCGGATCGGATCGGTCGGTCGGACCGGTCCGACCGTGAACCGGTCTAAAAATCGATCCGATTAAGGTCGGTCCGATCTAATGTTAAAGAACTTGACAAATCGGGCGAACCGCGGTTCGACCGACCGGTCTAAATCGGTTCGACCCGATTCACCCTTTAAAATAGAAAAAAATAAACGTAAAAATATTTAGATATTCAAAATGATATTTATGTGTGAATAAAGTTATCTTATTATTATTAATTGGTTATGATTTATCATTTTATTTTAGATATATTTGAAGTCTAAATATTTAAAGGAATATAGATGTTAATGTGAAGAGCGAAGATCAATGAAATATTATAAAATTTTAAGGTCAATTTATTTAACCATATTATTGTTATTTTTTATTTGTATAATTACATAATTATGATTAATAATTATACATGTATGTTTATTTATTTGATCATTATATCTTATTTTTTATTATTTTAGATTATAGAATCGGATCGGAGCATATATCAATATTACGATGATGTCACGGTTCAAACTGATTAGATTAAACGGTTCAACTAATTCGAACTGAACTAACTCATTGGCCGGTTCAGATACCGATTCGATTTTAATAACATTGGTCCATATATTGACCGATTCAGAGACCGATTCGATTCTAATAACATTGGTGCATATATATTTACATGCACCATATTATCTATGTGGAGATCAAGATATATGTACTGTAAAATATTACAGGGTACAGTAATTCTAATCAAAATATCTGTCGAGTACAAAATTCATTACTTAAATATTAAGACTTTTATGTATATCTCATTTTTTAAAATTAACATCTGATGATTTTTTTTAAAAAATAATTACTACACACTACGTGTACTCAACCTCTCATGGAACCACATCAACCGATGTGACCGAGGAGAGAGCTAGCCTAGCCTCTCTCGTTGGTCACGTCGGTTGACATGACACCTAAAGGGAGAGAGAGTGCAGCTAATTAACTAGCCAATCTACACACCTAAATTGTGCAGCAAAAATATCTTTTTTCTTACATTTGTGCTCAAGTAGGAAAATGATGGAAACAATGTTAATTAAAAGCATTTGCAATATTTTTAAAAGCAGATATTGTATCCATAGGATCCAACAGCTAATTAATTATTGCCTGGATATATATATATATAAAATACCGAGGGTCTCCATTGACACGGTTTCTACACATAATAAAACCCAAAGTCCGCCGAGGATCATACCCAAAGATTCTCCCCAATAAACTATGTCACCTTCCTTGCTGTTATGCGAATGTTTCCACGCGCTTTGCGCATCATGCAAATCCCACCTTGACGTAGACCCTTCACCGCCAACACCATCTTCTTCGGCATAACGCAATTAATTAGGTCAAGTAAACATGAACTTCCCCGATTAGCACTTAAGCAAACTTAAAGTACGTTCTGGTGAAAAAAGATTTCATACACATGATGAAAAGATTGTATCATATCCAGCAGTCATGATCATAAACTAATTAATGGACAGATCTCACAGGTTAATTAATTAAGACTGTACTAGCTAGAGATAACGATGGGGGTATGGCGGAGTCTATATATGTGCTGTTCTTGCACGTGAACACACAGATGTCACCCTTTTTTTTATTCTTCGATCGGAACAAGTTGCAGAGATCATATATATATATATATATATATAGTTTGGGATTCTGTTATTTCAATTTCAGACTGTAAATATAAAATACGTAATTTATTAACATGATTATATATGAACTTTGATAATTACACGTAAATCGTTAGATTAGCACGGGTTTTAAGAAGTAAAGTAAAATAGATATTATAGTCATATAATTTATATATTCTTTTAATTAACTTCATTTAATGTAACATTCTTCCGACGTATATATATGTAAGATCCACGGCTCTCTACTCTGATTGACCCCCATTGATTAATTAGTTTTCATAGATGGGGTTTGCTTGACAATCTTAGAAGATGCACAGGATGCTCCACAATCTTACGTACGTCCCGTTGGATTGGATTATTAGTTTTCATATAACAATATTTTAATATTTCTACATCATAAACTATTATTATTATAATAATGGACATAAGGAGAGTGTGGAGGGTGACAGCTGAAAGGAGAAGGAGAGAGTTAGAAACACAGAACAGAGAGTAGTTTTTTTTATATATAAAATAAAAACATTAGAAATACGTACAAATTGTGAAGTTTAATTATATACTTACATAATTAATGTCAAAAATGACAAAAATAAAAATTTGCATCTACTATATATATTAGTTGCAATATTATACATTGACTATATATTAATACGAACATTGGTTAATTAATTAAGACAGGGATAACATTACCTTTATATATATATATATATATATATATATATATATATATATATATATATATATATATATATATATATAACCGGTTGCTCCGGGGATCGATGGAGGCGGCCTAATAAGTTGTAAAAAGAAACAAAGGAAAGCTTAGGACCGTATCATTGATCCGTAGCCTCTTTGAACGAGATTAATTAGGGGCGTTTTGACCTATGTGTGAGTGATTCGAAAATTATATTAATACAAAAGATCAGGACACCGGTTGTTGCACGTACCCAGTGTGTCTTGTTCTTACCGGTGTGACGGAGATTTTTTTTTTATTGAAAATTAATATTTGAAAGATGAGACACGAGGGAGTCCGTTCATCTCTTCATTATAAAAGGGACAAGACGTGTTATCCCGACCATTAGGTAAGCAAATTTTTATTAATGAAAGTAGTAGGAACATGAACTTTGACTGCTGCAGATATATATGCCCAGCACGCAACTCCCACTAGCTGTTCTACTGAAGTCATCCACCCGAGAAATCACACAACCATGGCCAAGAACTTATTAATAAGGCTGGCTCTTACATGCATTAAACTAGCTAGATGAAACATATCTCAAGTTTTAACAATGTGGGATGGACGTACGTCCCAGGGCAATCACTACAGTATGTATGCACAGTATATATACAAGGCCGGCTTACGGATTATTGTAGTACACGTTTCAAACACCCACCCATGTTTTTATATATGCATTGGGTCTCAACATTAGTTATCATTTGTTGGCATATATATATATATATATATATATATATATATATATATATATATATATACGTACGTAAGTTCTCACATAAGGAATCCGAAGGTCCTTAAGATGACAGATATTCCTATATAGACTGTGATAACTCTGTTTCTCTTGAGCAAATATCTTTAAGACATATAAAAGTTCAACTGTGTTAACGCTCTCTGTGTTGTTCTCGTTATCCTAAGAACTTGCGTTAATATTTATTAGCTGCTGTCGCATCTGCAACAATTTAGTAAGATAAAATGACTAATGTAGTCTTTAAAAGTGGGGATAAGCGGAAGACATTTCTCCTCTCATTCCTGCAAGATGATGCAACCATGCAGGTCAGAATATTTTAGAAAACTGACACCCTATCATGTCACGTAGTTCATATATAATATTCCAGAAAAAAAGACACCCAGAAAAGAAGTTTAATATTGGCAAGAGCATCGTACGGCAAGGAAAATAATTCATAACAGTGTCACAGCGCTCTAATATCCAATTTACTTAAAACAATTGCACTGTGCATTATATATGACAACATTAATTCATTGTTTAATTTCGACGTCCTTTAAAATTACTGTAGCATTATGATCTTGTTTGTCTGGATCTCCCTCACAAGCCAGTGTTCACGTTAAAATACACAGAGCCCGTCAACCAGCAGTGTTGTCAGCCTTGTATTCCTTTAACATCAAGCGCGACCACGATATTTCTTTTAAGGCTGGCAACAGCGCCTGCAATCCCCAGAGAACAAAGAACAGCTAATGGAATCCACATTTTTGTGCCCACAAAGGTGGTGATCAGGGGCAGCAGAAGAAATCAAACCTGCATGGTCTCGTGATTATTAAGTAGTAGAAGAGACTAACCAAAGTCTTATATTATATTAAGCTCAGTGAGGCGGTGTCTTATCTCTACTAGCTAGTGCACTAATGTGACAGTCCACACTGTGTCCAAGTCATCGTCCTCGTATTTTAATCAGGCGTCTCATCATACCCTTCCCTTGATAATCACCACCGGGAAAAAAATAATGCAATATGGCTTCTCTCATTTGTTAATTAGAGGGAGATGAGATTGTGGGGTTTGGACGATTATTGTTCTGACATTTACAACCCTAATGTACGTCACTCGTAGTATTAAAACTTGAAGCTAAAGGAGCTAATTTCTAGACCTTCTACCGCAAACTTCTTGTGTTTGCCATTCATGATTAAAAATTTATGTTAATCTACAAGTATATAAGAAAAATATATGTATCAAGAATAATAGCAAACTAAATAGAGAAGAGAAACACTATATATGTGCCACACTTTTATTCTGGGCTTTGCCACATTCTTTATCTATAGTCTGATTTTAATTCAAATAGAGGAAAAAATCCACTTGAGTTCAATATTTTCTCAATTGCAGAGCACAAGTTTC
This sequence comes from Amorphophallus konjac, assembly GCA_022559845.1. Taxonomy (NCBI): domain Eukaryota; kingdom Viridiplantae; phylum Streptophyta; class Magnoliopsida; order Alismatales; family Araceae; genus Amorphophallus; species Amorphophallus konjac. The sequence goes on from CM040126.1 coordinate 434,607,508, forward strand.
TCAAATTGGCCATCTAATCTTATGATTTGGCAATCAAATTGAGAGTACTACAATGGGTGATAGAGAGTATGGCACGTAACTTTACTCCATATAGAAAGATAAAGTTCTTGATCACACATGGATATATTTCACTCGTAACCGTGGGGATTCAATTAATTTCAAAGAATGACAAAAATAGGGATATTAGATTTTAAGTCTCTAGAAAATTTCTAAAATTATCAAAGGCTCTCTTAATCTACCTATTTAGCCAAAAGAACTCAAAATCTCTTATGTTACATAAAAAAGCCCATGTTATCTATCACCACGAGACAAACTCTGGTTAGACTACCCTAACCACGGTTGAGACTAACTCTCAAACCTGAAATGGGCATTTTGCCCTTGTCTAACCTAGAGAGAGAGAGACTGGGTTCAGAGGGGGGTGGGTCATGTTACCATGCAACGAGGGGTCGTAATGCAAGGGAGAGAGAGAGAGAGGAGGGGAGGGGTTGTGTTGCCGGACGGCGAGGGTTCATGCTGTCGAGAAAGATAGATAGATAGATAGATAGATAGAGAGAGCGGCAGGATTGGGTTCAGAGAGAGGGCGGGGTTGTGTTCCCGGGCGGCAAGAGCGGGCGGGATTGTGTTGCAGATATTGAAGGGTCGTGTTGTCGGAGAGAGAGAGAGAGAGAGAGAGAGAGAGAGAGAGAGAGAGAGAGAGAGAGAGAGAGAGAGAGAGAGAGAGAGACCTTCGCTCCAATGATGCCCTCTGCCAGTCCGATGCCCTCTTACAGGCCCTGTAGCAACCAAGGAAAAATCCAAACAGTTGACTTAATTTGCCTGTAGCTGTCGCGTGTCACCGCTGTAAGCACCTCGCTTCGCCTATAGCTTATGGCCCTACGATTGTGGATCCTTGCCCGCCTTCAATGATGCATGCCGGTCACTAGGGAAAATTCCAAACGGATGTGGGCTCCTAAAGAGGCTCGACAGCCTAAACCTGTGAACAATGCGATTGCTGGCCCTCTGCAGGGTCTTCCCGACGGTGAGCCATCACCCTCAGGCGCGCAAGACCCCATTGTTCGACGTGGTCACTGATGCGTCGTCGGGGGTTTTAGTGCCGCCTCCTACTCCAAGTGCGAGAGTGTGAGCTCGAGAGGGGGGGGGGGAGTTCACCGTAGGAGCAAAGAGAGGAGGCCGACCAACAACCCCCTCTGTCGGGTGGACCTCCACTCCAACTACAACCTCCACCATTCTGGCACCCTCCTCCAGGCCTTGCAGTAGTTTGCTGTAGGTCACGACATCTTCGCTAGCCACGACATCTCTCTCTCTCTCTCTCTCTCTCTCTCTCTATGTAGCAGGGACATACCTCTACTCAAGAGAAGGGGGGAGGTCGCCAGAGGAGCAGAGAGAGGAGGTCGGGAAACCAACACCCTCTATCGGGCTGACCTCCGCTCCAATGACGCCCTCTGCTAGTCCAGCACCCTCCTCTAGGCCTTGCAATAGTCTGTCACCGGCCATGACATCTCTGCGTCGGCCGTGACATCTCCTCTGTGGCCAAATCCACCGTAACATCTCTCTCTCTCTCTCTCTCTCTGTAGCAGTCTCCCGCCTCATTTTTGATTGTAGCAAGGAGATCACACATGCTTTGACTCCCCCAACCATAACCTGTGCTTCTCCATCACCGAAACCTTGGGATGGAGAGAGAGAGAGAGAGAGAGAGAGAGAGAGAGAGAGAGAGAGAGAGAGAGAGAGAGAGAGAGGGTAATTTGAGAAATAAACAATTAACATGATGAGAGGAAGGAATATTCTATGTGTAGAGGCGAGAAAATGGTATCTCGATCCTCGTATCACAATTTTTAATATTTATTTATTGGGAAAGATCGTCCAGTTACCCGTGGAAGCCTGCAAACACTAGAGGAGCGGTGTCAGAAGGAGCCCTGAGCGTTACCTCAGGGGACAACCCTCCGATGGTTAAGTCATGACCTTATTATGTGGGGATCAAGGGAGGATGGAGAAGGGAGAGGGGGATGAGAGAAGAGCGATCAAGCCTGGAGTGGAGACCCGACTTCTAGAGAAGTGTTCGCCACACCCAACGGGTGCTCGGAGGGCGATCGCTGGGCTGGAGGTGTGCTCAGAAGAGAATATGGCTTTCCTCGGTAGAAGGCTCTCTCTGTCTGGAGAAGTCTATAGCTGTCAGTCTGTCTCAGCATGCGTGTGCGTCTATCTCACCGTGTTCGTCCCCTTTGTCTCTGGTTGAAGATCTATTTATAGGGGTTATCCTGGCGGTGGAGGCCTATCCCTTAACAAGGAAGGACGTGAGTCGTGGGATAACGTCTCTCCGTGATCGTGAGGAGTTTCTCATTGTCCGCCCGTTCTTCCGGGGTCGAGCGGTCTTTAGACGAGTCTTATGGCTCCCGTGGGACATGCTCTCCTTTACTAGAGTGGTGGCCAGTGATGTTGAGAGTAACGTTCGGTCGTGAGAAGATCATCCGACATCCGATATGTATGGGTCGATGCCCTTTGCGGGCTAACAAATCCGATGGCTGGCCCTATTAGGCCGCCTGACGTGGGCCGTGGCTATCGGGAGTCCCCTATATATACATTTCGCACATCTTGGATCGACACGGACCTGGCACTAACGGGCCTCGTATGAGCCGTATGGATTTTACCCTCTTCACTGTGCAATATTCATTTTTTGAACTATTGTTAACTCGTGGGGCTTTTACTCAAGGTTTGAAGAATGCAAACACCTTTTCCTAAATAGGTGGATTAAGGGGATATATTTTTAATTTCTATAAATTATACGTGCTTAAAATCAAAAATCCCCAAAAATTAATGGAAACAGTTTTCGTTAGTAGAATCTGTTTGAGTCGTAGACGGAAGTCCTCATATGTAAAAATGGTAACTGTATCATTGCGAATGACGTTCGTTGCCGGTCCCAGTGATAGCATGCATGTGATTACAGAAGAAGAAAGGAGAAGTCCAAGAATAAGAGTGGTTTGAAAGAGAAAAAAATTGAGAAAGCCGTGGAATCCGCAGGGACGTCAGGAGAAAACTAAAGAATTCTCACTGCAAAGTTAATGTGTAATCACCATTTCTGAATGATGAAAGTTGGAAACTATTGTTCGCTCTCTACATATATTCAAGAGCTAAAATAAAATGTTTCGAGTTTTTTTTCCCTACCAAGAACGAAAAGTCCTAGTCTCGTAAAAGAAGAGACTGTTGGATAAGTTTACTTGAACGGATGCAAATTCTAGTTTCTAGTTCTAAGTTATTGTGATCGACTTATATCGTAACTTTCCAAACAACAGTACGTACTCTATTTTCTGAATCCAAAATGCAAGGGAATACGAGAGAGTTTGGTGGCCACCAAGGCATTAGACATCTGGTTTAGCAACGAGTTTTCTGAATTATGATTAAAATATCACTTGACATATTTTATTATTTCTTCTCGTCCTGCGTTGTGTCAATCATTACAGTATTCCAATCATTTAAGTCGATCGGCATGCAGATTACATCAGTGTGGCAAAAGTGTAGCAAAAATACAGTACTACAGCGTTGCTCTTCACTTGTCATCTTGCGTTGTTTATTAATCTCCCAACTTCCTTCCAAGAAGCCAAACAAACATCACATGCATGCATGGTTAGAACCAAATCATGGACGGAATAATACCCTTTACCCTTTGTAATTAATCATATCATTCCACCCCAGTAACATGGCGTAAGTACGTAGTCCTTGATCGATTATAATCAAAGTTTATGTTAATTATCCGGATGCTTTGGTGCACTTTCTGGAGATCCGTTAATTTGTTCAGCTATCACAATCAGTTCCCTATATTTGTTTTCTTGAGAAATCAGATGTATACGTACACGTTGGCCTGTTCGCAGCTTTAAGTTAGGCTTGTTGTGCAGTGTGAAAGGGAGATCTGCTGAGAATAATTTAAACAAATGGCACTCGAATAGTAAAGAGGATCTAATTCACTCCACACGCAACTCATCATGAAAGCGTGATGCGAGTGTTCCAATCACATTCCCTATCCATGTGAAACCAAATTTTACTGCTGACTAATGAACGTCGCTATTTTCTAAGTAGCAAGACCAAGGTACCTAATATTTTTAAGAAAATTACCTGTATACCTCTGAAAATAAAATTCACAAATTATCATTATACCCCTATCTTTATATATATGGTATTTAACTGTAAACTCTCAAATTCTCTTAACCCGAGTTGCTGTGCCCCCGAGGTTACTTCCCGTCCTGACGGCGGTAACTCACGTAAGTGAGATTATCATTTTACCCCTATTTTATTGGGAGAGAGAGAGAGAGAACCCATGGGAGTGCCCCCTCCCCGTCGAAAACACCCCTCCTTGTCGTAGTCCATCCCTACAAACCCACCCCCTCTCCACCAGAGTCCTCCCCCCGCACCCAAACCCACCCCCCACCTCCCTGCCGGAGTCCCCTCCCACCTCGCAACCCCCCCCACTCGAGTCCTCACCTTATAACCCTCCACCCGGCTATCCCCCTCCTGTCCCCTCTCCCCCCCAAAGTCCCCCCAACCCCCCTGCTATATATATCTCATTCCCACTGGAGTCCCTCCCCACACCCTACTTGCCAGAGTCCCCTCCCCCACCTTGCAACCCCCACCTCCCCATCGGAGTCCCCCCCCTGCGCACCCCTCCCCACTCGAGTCCTCACCTTATAACCCTCCACCCGGTGTGGACGCACTTTTCGTTCGTCTATTGTTGTGCTCGTCTCTTCGGGAATGGTTGATTCGTCTATTAAGTGCGTGGGCGTGTCAGTCACAAAGTGACAATTTATTCGGGCTCCGAAGAGTCCACGGTGCGCTCGATCTGACTCGGTCAGACGATTGTGTGGTTCGTGTCGGGACCAAAACCCGCCGCGCCATAAAGGTCACGGCGTCGTTTACATCCCCCATACGAGGGAACACCCTTGATTAATCGACGAGATTCAGGGCCTCATGGCCAAGAAATTAATTGCATGAAAAGTCTATCAGGAGGTATCGAAGTCCCTGTATGAGGGTGAGAAGAAAGCATTCGCGGTCATGTCGGTCATGTGCTGACCATTTAATATTCAGACGAATGTCCGGCTCGGGAAAAGCGCGATCGTCGCGGGAAGACCGAAGCATATGTATGCCAGGATATGGCAATTTATTGTTCAGAAGAATGGAAAACGTTCGGCTAAACCTCGGTCAGAGTGGTCAGGAACCAGTAAATCTGTTGGCCCGGTGCAAGAGCAAGCTGCGACCATACTGCGATGGGCCCCCCGCGGTCGAAATAGGACTTGCATGAGTGTCATTAATATTTCTGGTGCCAAGGGGCCATGAGGGAATATCCCTTGAATCGGCTGAAAAGCCTTGTGCCCGGAGAAGCGGCCGGCATTCGAAACATGTCGGTCATTCGGGAGGCCGTTTAATATTCGGACGGGAGTCCGGTTTGAGAATATTGTAATCGTCGCGGGAGGACCTGAAACATACGTACGCCGGGGTACGGCAAATACATTATTCCGAGATACTGAAAATATTCGGTTAAATCTCAGTTAGTGTAGCAGGAAACTGGCGAGTTTATTGGCCCGGTGCGAGATCGAGTCAAGACCATATTGGGGGCGCCTCCCGTGGTCCAAACGGGGCTCGCGTGGGCAACGTTAATATTTTCGATACCGGAGAGCAACGGGGGAGAGTCCCGGGACTAGACTCCAGAACTGAAAATATGTTCGAAAGGAGCGGGCTGTAGACCGAGGATATGAGCCAGGCGATGACCATGATCGGGATAGGCCCGAGGTCTGAGTGTGGCCCACGGAGGTCTTATTGATATTCCCATGGAAGGAGTCTGGGGGTGGCGAGAGCCGTCTCGTTCTAATTTGGATTCTGTCGGTCACTTGCCGACCCTTTCATGTTCGGGCAAGGGCCCGTATTGAAAGTGCGACGCGGGCAGGGACAACCCCGTACAAATATATATGCCAAGTTTACGGTAATTTCAATGTAAGGGCGAGAACGAATCCCGATAGGAACGGGTCGGAATTGATGAGCTATTGGCCCGGAGCAATGCCGGCTCACAACCATATCGGGGTAGGAGCCACCGGCTATGCAGGTCGCTCACGTGCCTTTTCATGTTCGGACGTAGGTCTGTAATAAGAACGCGGCGGGAATCGAGGTGAATCCGTTCAAATGTCTACCGAGCGTGCGGCAATTTTAGCAGCGGCTCGGAAGGGATCCGGCCGGAGAAATAAGTCCGGTTTAATCGGAATATCAGCCCGAGGCGAGGTCGGGCTATGGCCATTTCGGGATAATTCCCAAGACTCAGGCCCAACCTAGAAGGGCGACATCATTGTTCCTTTGGCACCGGGTCACGGGAGAGACGGGGCTGCGAAGAGGATCCCATTGTTTTATTATTATTTAAGAAACGTTATCATTATCATTTGTCAATTTATACATATCTTTGAGTGAATGCTTTATTATTATTTATTCATTTTTCTTGTGATTTATTCATTTACTATTGTTATTATTAGGTTTGTTATTATTTTTGTTCATTTTATTATCATTCATTTACTTGTCATTTTTTGTTAAGTTTGTTATTATTATTTATTTATTTTTGTTATCATTTATTTGTCGATTTATCATTATTATTATTTCTTTTAAGCTTATTATTATTATTGCTTATTCCTTTATCATTCTTATTTATTTATTCACCTTTTTGAATTTATTATCATTTATTATCATTGTTTAACATTATTATTTGCTATTAATGCTCTATTTTCTTTTGAGTTTGTTATTATTATCATTATTTGAGTTTTGTATCATTATTTGTTTATTTATTATGTTTTCTTTTAGCTTATTATCTTTATTAATATCATTATTTCAGGTGTACCGCTGGGTCATGAGAGTGCGCCGCTGGAGGGCCAAGGGAGTGTGCCACTGAGGGCCAAAGGAGTGTGCCGCTAGAGGGCTAAGGGAGTGTGCCGCTGGGGGCCAGGGGGTGTACCGCTGGAGGGTTAAAAGGGTGTGCCGCTGAGGGCTAGGGGTGTACCGCTGGAGGGTCAGGGAGTGTACCGCTGGAGGGTTAAAAGGGTGTGCCGCTGAGGGCCAGGGGGTGTACCGCTGGAGGGCCAAGGAGTGTGCCGCTAAGGGCTAGGGGGTGTACCGCTGGAGGGTCAAAAGGGTGTGCCGCTAAGGGCCAGGGGGTGTACCGCTGGAGGGTCAAAAGGGTGTGCCGCTGAGGGCCAGGGGTGTACCACTGGAGGATCAAGGAGTGTGCCGCCGAGGGCTGAAGCAGGAGCGTGCCGCTGAAGGGCTGAGGGAGTGTACCGCTGAAGGGCTGGGAGTGTGCCGCTGAAGGGCCTGGGGCTGTGCCGCTGAAGGGCTGAGGGAGTGTACCTCTGAGGGGCTAAAAGGGTGTACCGATGAGGGCCCACTCTCCCTCTAATTCTTTTTAGGCTTTTCTTTTCTTCTTTTCTGATTTTATTAAGTGTGCATGTGTTTGTCTCTCTCTTTCTCTTGATTATCTTTCATTCTTTCTCTTGTGGGGATGGATGTTCGAGTTGTCTAGTTGCCGTTCGGTTTGGTTCTCTTTGAGTTGATTACGGCTCCCTTACCTCGGTTAAAGTGTTTTACCGTTGTTCTTTTCGTTCGTTTGTTGTCTCCTTTTACCTTTTTAATGTGTTATCGTTCTTAACAAAAATTCGGCAGTATCTCCCCTTGACCCGAGCGTAAGGGAGATACAGGGAACACGCCCACATGGAGTGGCGGAACCCGACAACTGGAGGTGGGCGCTCGAGAGCGGCAACACCTTTATAAACCTCGGAAAACTCGGAGGGAACGGCGAGTGGAAGACTACTCCTAGGACTGGCCAAAGAGGGAGTGCACCGGGCAAGAAGGAGGGGCGAGTGTGCCGGGCAAGGAAGGCACGAGAGGGCGTGCCGTTGAAGGCTTAGCAAGGGTGTGCCGGGCAAAGGTCCAACGGACCGTGCCGGGGAAGGGCACAGGAGGGTGTGCCGCTGAAGGCTTGGCCAGGGCGTGTCGGGCAAGGGTCCAAAGGACCGTGCCGGGGAAGGCGTCCAAGGGCGTGCCGTTGAAGGCACGGCTGGGGTGTGCCGCTGAGGGCACGCAGGGGTGAGCGAAGGCAAAAATGCCAAAGGGGAAGCAAGTCCTAACAAAAGGAGAAAGGGAAAGGGGCGTAAAATACCGAAGGATGCAAACACGGGAGAAATGTTTGAGGAAGACGTCCAAAAAATATTTGCAAGACTTCTACTTCTATTCTCATAAGAGGAGTGCCCCAAGGGGGCTAATACATCGCAACGACGGCAAAACAAGAAATGAAAGGAAAGAGGAAAAGAAAATATAGTGGGGGGGGGGAACGGAGCGTGGACTCCTCCCCTCCCGGACCTCACTCCCTCTCTCCACCCACTCTTCTTCTCTTCACACAGACAGTGGTGGTAGGTGGAGCGACGAGCTCCTCTTCTTCTCTTCTTATCCTTCTTCTCTTCGCGCGGACGGCGGTGGCGGGTGGACGGAGCAGCAGAAAGGGGGAGGCGGAGCCTCCCCTCCTCTTCTTTCTTCGCTTCTTCTCTTCCTCTTCTTCTCTTCTTCCTCTTCTTCTCTTCTTCTCTTCTGCGTGTCTCTATCTCTTCCTCCCCCCCTTTTTTTCTTTTCTCGAATGGGAGTCGTTTTATACTCCCAGCAGCGGGAGCTTTTGAGCACGGCCGTCGAAGGCGGGAAGCAGCTCCGTCATGATGGGGTTTGACTCCCCCCGTCCTGGATGTCAGCGGAATAGCCTGTGTGGCCCAATCCCTGATTGACACCTCAGAGGGTTCACTGCGCGCCAAGGATGCGTAGGGCATGGGCACCACGTCGTCTAGCCGTTGACATGCCTTAGCGCTGTGCCGGGGGAGGGCCAAAAGGGCGCATCGCTGAAGGTTGCCCAAGCGTGCCGCTGAAGAGGGCAAAAGGCGTGCCGTTGGGCACAAAAGAGTGTGCCGTAGAGGACCCAAAGGGGCGTGCCGCTGAAGACCCCACTTGGGGTTGTGCCGCTGAAAGCCCATGGGGGCTGTGCCGCTGAAAGCCCATTGGGGTGTGCCGCTGAAACCCCCCCTTGGGGTGTGCCGCTGAAGCCCCATTGGAGCGTGCCGCTGAAGCCCACAGGGGCTGTGCCGCTGAAGACCCCCAAGGGGCGTGCCGCTGAGGCCCACAGGGGCTGTGCCGCTGAAGACCCCCAAGGGGCGTGCCGCTGAAGCCCATGGGGGCTGTGCCGCTGAAAGGCTCCAGGGGCGTGCTGCTGAAGCATCAAGGGGCGCTGCTGAAGGGCTGAATGGGCAATTTTGAGCCCGTTGTGAGCACGAGTTGTGGCCCATTTAATTTTCTTCGAGACCCATGGATTGTGGAGCTCTTGGTGGTTGATTTCTCTTCGCTGTCGTGATTTCGAAGACGGATTCACGGTAGTGTGTGCATTTGTTTGGGGAGTCCGGGTGACCAGTCTTTCCGGGGCTTCTTCACTCGGTGCCGTTGTTGATGCTGGGCCGAGCAGGATATCTGTGTGTATAATTTTTGGTGTCCACACCCGGCTATCCCCCTTCTGTCCCCTCTCCCCTCCAGAGTCCCCCCCAACCCCCCTGCTATATCCCTTTCCCACTGGAGTCCCTCCCCACACCCTACTTGCCGGAGTCTCCCCCCCACCCCCACTACCCCCTCGCCCTTACAATCACACTCCTGTTGGAACCCCCCCACCCTGCAACCCCCGGATCTGGAGGTCAACGGCGTAGTCCTCATCACCGTCAGAGAGGACGCAAAGCGCGTTGGAGAGGTCATCGGATAGAGCGCACCTGGGGGCAGTCCACAAGTAAGTGAAGGTCCGGGGCAGAGAGCAAGGTGGCATCGGGGTCCTTATCATCGCCGGAGCCCCCCCAACCCTACTAGCTACCCTCCTCGCTCTTGATAACAGCAACTCTTTTCTTTCAACAATGGACCAAGCAAGGATGGAGGTCGACAAGCCCCAGCAGCAAGCACTTGCATGCGGCTACAAGCCAAGTTGACAGAGAGAGACCAGCCCTAACGAGGGCATTAAGCAGGAGCTCAAACGAGCTGCCTTGACTAGAAGGTAACCACTAATGCCAATGTCTGATGAAAGAAGACCGGTGGCGCCACTGCCTTCCACGGCACCCTCCTCAACATCCGACTCGCCTGTTCCCGTGCCGCCCTCTGCCATGGCGGCCCCAGCAGCGAAGATGAGAGGGTCGGCTTCCGACGATTGGCCAGATGGCTCTTCTCCTTTGGGCTCGATCTTGGTGCTCGCCTACGAGCGGTTGGGTCTGGGGCCATCGCCATGTTCGCCCTCGTCTTCCTCTTCGTCGACCCTAAGGCGATGGCCACCGTTTGGAGCGCTAGCTTCGCCTCCATTGGGAATGATGAGCCAGAGAGAGATAGAGATAGAGAGAGGGGGGGGGGAGAGAGTTAACTGGGGATAGGTTAGCCATTTGACCCTTGTTAACTCACTTGGGGTTAACCATTGTAAACAGTCGTTGACGGTAGGGACACAATATGCTTCTCATAGAGATTTTGTGGGTTTACAGGTAAATATCATAAATGTAGGGATATGGCGATAATTCGTGAACTTTTCAGGAGTATATAAGTAATTTTTCCTATTGTTTAAAACTAATGTCACTTGAGACACTTGTGTGGTCATGCAATGGAGACAATATTGTCCGGGGAGTAATACTACTTGGATAAAACCATAGTGCATAGTTTTTGCTGTCTCATTTAATTGCTGCTCTCATCTTCACCTTCCAATCGGGGTACTAAGCTTAGGACTGTCTTTTCTCACAATCCAATTTTCAATCAGATACAAAAAAGAATTTGATGAATGAGATGACAGAAGTTATCGCACGGTAGCATTTTTCTACTACTTGTATAAATCTCTTGTTAACTCAAATTAGCTATTCAACTATTCCACATGAGAAACGGGCCGGGGGTCATGCCTTCATTGGAAGTTTTCTTTTTTCCCTGGAATGACTTCGGAAGTCATGCTGTTCTTTCAGTTTTTACTAGAAATTTATTGCATCTCATGATGAGAAGTCATAGCCAATGTTAATTAGATGGTTCTTTTATAATTAAAATCTTTAATAGATCAAACAACTCAAATGATTCCCAGTACATGTGGAAAGTTATGCACCAAAAGTATGTGATATAGCAACACACATATTCCCCTCTTCTAAATATTGGTTCATGTCACATATATATATAGTATAATAGTACTGGAGAATCTTTCTTTCGGCCAATCCGTGTGCAGTACCAGTGAAGGAATATGCAATAGATCGGTGTCAAGCCAAATGTGTAAGACGACGAATCGGCCTTATAACCCGGCCGAGTTGGAATTCATAATGGTAGAACAGTCAGCTTCTCATATTCAAGTCATAATTAATGCGATTAGTATTTTTATTTGACCTTTCGAGGAATGTTTTCTCTGCTGCAAGCTTAATGGTTCTAGGTTGGACAGTAAACCATTAACCACGGGATGGTTAATCGAATGGTTAGTCAATGCACTAATTAGGCTTTCCATCGTGGCCGTTCATCATACTTAGTAGTCGAACACCAACTCGATTAGTTTTATAAAACCACAGATGTAGAGAGAGAGAGAGAGGATGGTTAATCGAATGGTTAGTCAATGCACTAATTAGGCTTTCCATCATGGCCGTTAATCATACCTAGTAGTCGAACACCAACTTGATTAGTTTTATAAAACCACAGATGTAGAGAGAGAGAGAGAGAGAGAGAGAGAGAGAGATTATAAATGGTGAATAAGATACAATACAACAAGCATTCACGCGCTTCTGTTTCGTAGATATTGAACAATTATATATCTAAAACATCGAAGTGGCAAAGATCTTGAAACACTAAGATGATTGATTCCACACGTACCGGCAATAGGATTCGACCGGTACAGTCTCTGCACACATGGTTCATCTTCCGTGAACATATTTTCAGACAAACTTATGCAGCTATATATGCATGTTTGTACGTTTTAGCAACTTAAGTCTATTTAAGAAATGGGTATTTTGAATATATGCTCCTATAAAGGGTAGTTATGTCAAATAAACCTCTTATTTAAACATATTATTAAAAATATCTATAAAATAGTTCGAATGTTTATGGCTATACCCTGAGTGAGGAGACCCGCCCATTTAACTGTGATTAAACTTGAGTTAAAAGATAGAATGACTAATTTATCCTCATAGTAACACGCGAACACACACGTACACACTCTGTCTCCCCCCTCCCCATGGTAGAACCCGGTAGCCCCATCACTGGCTAGAATGGGGATGGGGGAATAGGGGGGTCGTTGTGATGGGGGTGGGGGGAGTGGGGGCCTCCTAGGCGAGAGAGTTGTTGGGGTGGACCTTCGTCATCTTCACGTGGGAGACCAAGGGCAGGGGGGGTGGAGAGCAGCGTTGCTGACCAGGCAGAGCAGCTGGAGGGGGGAGAGCAGCACCACTTGTTAGAGAGAGCAACTAGGGGGTGGGGGGGGGGGGAGAGTAGCGCCGCTGGGATGGGGGTGGGGGGAGGGGGGCTGCCTAGGCGGGAGGGTCACTGGGGCAGGCCTCTGCCATCTTCACCTACTGGGTTGGGGACCCGAGGCAGCGAGGGGGGCATGAGAGTACTCCGCCATCGTCACCTACTGGGGGGGGGATCAGAGGCATCGAGGGGGGGTAGGAGAGTAGCACAACTGGGGTTTTATTAGTTGGTAGTGAGAGGGTGGGGGGAGAGGTGCTGCCGCGTTGGAGAGCAGCTATAGCGGGGGGGGAGCAGCTGAGAGGGTGGCCATCGGCGGTGAGGGGGTGGAGGAGAGGGGAGGCTGTCGAGGTGGGAGAGGGGGAGGAGTGTGTGCGAGCAGGGAGGGGGATCGAGGGGGCCGGCCTTTCGGGTGAGGGGAGGGGGGGCTCAGAGGGGTGTGGGGGGGTGTACATCTACACAAGCATGGAGAGGGAGGGGGGCTCATCAGAGGGGGAGAGGATGCCTGGAAGGGGGGGTGCATGCATCTATGCAAGCAGGGAGGGGGAGGGGGCCTCATCCGAGGGAGTGAGGGGGCATCTATATGAGAATGGAGGGTGAGGGGGGCTCACACCGGAGGGGGAGAGGGGCCGTGTGGGGGGGGGGGGTGTTGCTCGCCAGACAGGGAGAGGGGGGCCGGGAGCTCGCACTCTCTCTATCTCTTACTTGAGATATTTTGAGAATTTCGTGTACCCTAACGACTTTCGTGACATATTATTCTGTCGAATGTTCGCCTGGCATACGTAGACGGCAAAGAATTATAGGGACATAATCGTAAACATTCGAATTATTTTGAGGATATTTTTGATAATGTATTTAAATGAGAGATTTATTTGGTATAACCACGATTTACATAGGTATATATATGTGCAAAAAAGCCTTAAGAAATTGTAAGCAACTATACCGATCGAGAACATTGCTCCGAGCTTTTCTTATTTCATCTTCCGCTGGGTGATTCTTAACCAATTATATATTATACACTCTCAAGTTCTTATCTTTGCTAAAACGATGTCGCGAAATACCATGTTTAAATGCTGAAGTATTTACACAACAGATATGTGCAATAGACGGCGGAGATCGCCTACTAGATAGTCTGAAAGGACCTGGACACAAAATGTCTTATGATGGGAGGAATAAAGATCGCCATGAAAAGAACAGCTAGCGATCTCGGATAAGTACTTCCTGCGCGCAGTGGATATTTAAAAAAAGGTTTACCTGGGGGATTTCAGCCATGGATATATATTTAGTGATCAGTGACCCAAACCTCATGCAAGAAAACCAATTAGCTAGAAAACAGTAGTAACGAGAAAACAATAAGAAGCCGTGTCTCACGAACCGTTCCATGTAGCAGTAAAGGACAAGTTTGGCTTCCCATGAACGCACTGTCGCGGCCAACATTTCACATGCAGACTTATTCGAATGGCACAACATAATATATAGACCTTCTTGTTGCAGTGGAGTTCCTAGCCCGGACTTAGTATATATATAGTCTACCCCCACATCACGTAAATAAGATCAGACATAAACGTATGTGAGGTAGGTCTACACACAGCGAAAACAAGAAAATAGCTTCACTAGGATCAGCCGAAATTTTTTACAAGACCCACCCACTAAATCTACTTACATAAGGCATTTTCTCTTCAGCTATCCTCTTCCTCTCCTTCTGAGATTCTTCTCTACCTTTTATATGCCCCCAAGTTGGACAGAGGGAGATGCTCTCCTGTCTCTGTAGCCATCCCTCCACAACCACCACCACCACCACCACCACTGCCTCCTCCTAGTAGAAGCCCAAGAAGCTTCCTCATGTACTGTATGCTTGATCACTAGCTCCACGTATATGCAGAGTGCAATGGAGCAAAGCAGGTGCTGGATGTGGACTAGAAGGAAATCGGTCGGGAGGCCTCTCCTCCCTGGCCTCACCGGCGCTGCCGCAGCTGCCTCGGCCAGCTCCTACGACGACTCCTGGGAGGAGCAAGCCTTTGCAGAAGACTCGGCCGGCGGCTTGGGAGGCTGCGTATGGCCTCCCAGATCTTACTCATGCAGCTTCTGCAGAAGAGAATTCCGTTCGGCGCAGGCGCTCGGCGGGCACATGAACGTGCACCGGCGGGACCGGGCCAGGCTCAAGCTGTCCCCGGTGACACACATCGAGAGCGGCCACCATATTCCTCACCACCACCAGCATCTCCTCAATCCAAACCCATGTTCTCCGATGGCCTCCCGGTACCCACCTCAGGTTTGTGCGCTGGTGTACAACAATAGCTCTAATCCTAGTGCCATATCCGGCTTTGTTCCATCTAGATCACCACTCTCTCCTTCTAGGGTTTCCGTGGCTTCCCCGCAACAAAATCTCAGTGAGCACACCTTTATCTCCCCTTCCTTCTCTGCAACCTTGATCGAAGAAAACCGCAAGTCCTGCCTTTTCTCCACCCCTCTCTCGTTCTCAGATCATCTTTCACTTAGTATACTGGCTGTTCCAGAACTGAAACTAGGGAATGATGATCACAAGGTCAAGGAGATAAACTGTGGAGAGAAAAGAAGTGCTGGGAAGGTGGAAGAGACTCCAAGCAACAAGAAGAGGAGGCTTGATGTCACCATTGATCCTTTCCATCTTGGATCAGCCGAGGATGATGCTAGTCCCATCCAAACTGGGGTACTTGGACTTAGCCCTAGTAGCTCCATTGGAGAATTAGATCTAGAGCTTAGGCTTGGAGATGCGCCCAAGGTTAAATAGAATTGGGGTTGGCTTGTGATCCGGTGAACTATTGTTTCTCTTTCTCTACATCGGTGCTTGCTTTTCTTAATTTGTTATCTTTCGTTTATATCCCATCACCTTCGATTTTCTTTTCTCCCTATATTGTGGCAAAGAGCATTAATTCCCTTCTTGAGATAGATTGCTTTGTTCTTCGTCTTTAATTTGAATATTGTAAAATTAAAAAATGTAGTTACATAATAGAAATGCAAATCTTATTTTCTTTGCTGGATGCCACAAGTTGCATTTATGTTCTTCAGAAGAAATTTGCATTTTTTCTGTACTGTAAGGATTCTCGAATATATAGTCTCTGCCGGTAGCTAGCTAGTTGTAAGCTAAGATCATAACTAATCAAATGAGATTGCTTCCATTACATCTATGACTACGATGAGATCGATGCATGGATTGATAACAAATTGATGTGCCTAGTTATGCCTAGTGCCTGGATTTTGTGAATTTATATAAGCCAAGGCTCCAAAAACTTGAACATATATTTTGACTGGGTTGTGATCAGTAGTTCAGTACTTCTAGTTTTGGATAATGGCTTGAGCAGATTGGTCTGAAGAAAACAATATGAATCCCATTTCTTCCCTACAAATGCCCTCGTCGATCCATGTACATCGACATATTGTTTCAGTAGGTCTAGACTTGTGTTGATTTAAGATTTTTATATTCACAATCTTCTTTTAACTAACATCTGCAATGATGCGACATGAACCTCTATTTTGTGGGGTTTGGATGTTTGGGTGCTTTTCCGGCCCAGGGAGCCTTTTTTTTTTTTGGCAGTTGGAGGACATTATGAGTCTGATTCATCAATTCGCCGTCATACGTCAGTACTTCTACTGTGATCCTCTTCCAGAAGACTAGTTTTGAAGTTAGCAATCAGGAAGAATTCCCTTTATTTATTTTGGTAGAAATATAGGAATTTTTGGATTTCAAATGATCAGTTTCAACTAGGTGGTGTTCTAGAATTTGGATCGGCTGATAGTTCTGAGATATCTAGGACAAGCCTTCAATCCTAAGTGACATGAATTATTAGCATATTAAGAAGAATGCGAATGCAAGCACGCTGCACCTTTATACTTGCCCCTTGTATATACTGTAGACTTGTAGTAACAAGTGCCTCAATAGGCCGGAGAGAGAGAGAAGGCATCGATTATCTCTATCGTCCCGGGGAGTTGCGGTAGAGACAGAAACTAGTACATGAAGTACCTCCCTTGTCACACACACTCACACGAACATAAACATACAGAGAGAGAGACGAATGCATCAATTATCTCCGTCGTCCGGGATGGGGGTGGAGGGTAGCAATGTATTAACTACCTCCGATGTCAGAGAGAGAGAGAAAAAGAAACAACTACTAATAGATTGGTACTGCATGGGAAGTGATGAGGTCTATATGTTTTGTTTGTTTCGAGCCTACGCAACAGACTGACTGACACATTCCAGCAGAAGAACTAAACCACATGCATGTCGGTCAGTTGAGGGGGGAGGGCTTTACAAAAGATCAGGTGCACCAGTACATGGATTCCCTTTTTCCACGGTGCTCCGACATGAGCTAGATCGATCTGCTTATGTTCTTTTACCTCTTGCCTTCCTCCCACTTCAATCCACAACAACGCTTCCACATGCCCGTTATAGAATTTCCCCGGAGCTGTGTTTTTAATACCTCCGGAAAATCCACAAGGACACAACAAACAGAAGACCAAACACCCCTAAAACTCTAATCCTAGGGCTAGCCCACCCCATGTACGTCCTCCATTCCAAAAGGATGTTGAACCCTTGAAACCATGATGGATACCTGGCGATATGGACACGAATTTCCTGTATAGAAGGAATGGATTGAAGTATCCCATGCGCTTGTGTATCATGTATACATTTATATGAATCCATAAAGAGCTCTCCCATTTTGACTTAAATGGTGCTTGTCAGGAGAATTTAATTAAGGACATACCCAGCTGAGCTTCCTTCTTGAAGATTCGGAACAGAGACTGGCTGGTGTTATAGATGATGGAGCCGGTGGGTTCCTCCCTTAAGTGTGAATAGTTGGACCAGTTATTGGTTGCTATATTGATATATACAATGGAATTAAAAGGGGCATCAAGGGGAAAGGATTGAATTCCTGCATTGGTTTCCGAGAGGCACCACATCTGTGTTTAGAGGATCTTTAAAGCGGATTGGCTTTCGGTGTTGTCCTGTCCTGGGTTGTTGGGATTTCCGTGTTTAACTTGTGGCCTCTTCTTGCTCAGAGCTTTGGCAGCTGGAGATCTAGTATCACTATAGTGGCATAAGAAGGGGCACATGGGTGAAAGGCGTCGTACGTATGTGGGGTGAGGTTTATGGAATTTTGCAGAGGGAATGAAATAGTTATTCCTTGAAGGATGTGTAGTACTGGGGATTGGGTTCCTTACCTTGTTTAGGAGGCCTCGGGGAGCTCTTTAAATCGGAGATACTGTGGCACATTTTCACACACGCACAGTGTGGCTATCTGTCATAGGGTAGAATATATATAGGTGATGCTTAATTTGCTGTTCTAAACTGACAGTTATGCTGTTTACTCTGTCTGCTTTGAATGCTGCAGGCAGTTTACTATTCTCATCTCATCTCTCTCTCTCACTTTCACACACACACGCAAGAACAAACTCATCCACGTGGGCATGCGTACGTGCGTGTGCATGCAATGACGTACATAACATATGAAACAAGATTAATTAGATGACAAAAGGCAAAACAAGACGCTCGCAGAGACCTTAATTACGTTCACAAGAATATATAACTAGAGAGAAAACAAGATTAACACACAGTTTCAATTCGTCTGTGCCGTTAAACTGTGGGCTCATAGTATTGTTTGGGTCTTGCGCACGACAAGCATACTAACTTTCTGAAAAGATGGGGAACCTGTTTGCTGGACTAGGCGCAAACGCTCCGCAAGAAACTCCAACTCTAACAAAGGTTTCTTGAGAAACTACCAACCGAGGCAACCATAGGCTGGATCTGGAAGCAAGATACATACCCAACTAGGTACGTACGGATTTTCGCTAACCTAGCACAAGTTGCTTTCCTGTCATGCCTGCTTAGCGACTTGCAGAGGATTCCCGCTGAATTCTCCTTAATTAAGGCGGGCTTTACTGGTCCAGGACTGATCCAGTACTACGTAAATTATGCTAGAAATAACATCAGAAAAGAAAAAAAGATCTGGGAATAATCATAGAGGAGTATATATAAAGGAATTAAAAAGCAGTTAGAGTATGTAGAAGTGAGGCAAATAGAACACTCATTTACGTACACTTTCTAGGCAAGTAAGGTAGAGGCTTGGGTTTGGCTTTCCGCAGCAGTAGTACACTTGGAACGTACGAGTTGCGGACTATCAATCACCGACACCTCTACTCTTGGTATAGTCTCTCTTCTTGTGCCTCGACGTCTCGTTTTGTTCCTGGAGAAACTCCTTGTTTAGATGTTGAGCCCTTGGGTCCATATGGCAGGGAAAACTTTCCTGCAACAAGCAAATTCTGTCAAGGTTATAACTGTGGTCGGTCAGTATATATGTATATATATATATATAGAACCTAGCTCGTGAAAGGCAAAATTAAGTTTCCTTTTTCTTCTGTTATGTTGCTCGAGTTTAATTAGGGCTTTTAGTGCAAAAGGGGGGTCGATCTGGAACCTTCTTAAGAGAAGTGAACCTGTTTAGCAACCTTGATTTAGGTCTCCTTTCTTCCTTTTGATCCCGGAACTTTAAGAAACATCAGAGTAGCAATTAATTAATTACTAGGGGAATGTGCAGTTGGATTCTATATATTCTCCGTTTCTAACAACTCAATGGTATTATACATGCATGTGCCAGCACATGTGCTGGGAGTCTGTCATGCACAGTGTTGCATGAGAGACATGTTGCAGCATCTGTTTCGATTTGGAAAGCCAAAACTAATTAGATGATGTGCAAAAAGTTAAACACATGTTGCAACTCAATGGTATTATTATGCCTGGATCTTCCCCGAGTGTTGCTAGACCACAGAATTGGAGAGGCCTGCTCTCAGAAAGTTGTACGTACATGGCAAGTATACATACATATATAGGGTGCCTAGGTAGCTAGTTCACAAGTAATACTTTTCTTTCCCTTCTGGAGTGGGGCGAGGAGGGGATCATGCATATTCTCACAAATGATCGGGAGGCAACTAAAAGGAACTGCACAACAAAATCGGCTTGAACCTGTTAAAAGCATTTGAAGTTTGAGTTACGGAAGGAAATGCAACTTTGAGTTCCAGTATCAACTTATGAAGCATTTGAAGTTTTGTTTAATTTCCACCATTGTTGGTCATTTTGTATGGCTCATAAACAACCTGTATCACGCTGACTAGTGCAAACGCAGTTTAGAGGAGATTAAACTCGATCGGGGACTGGGAGCTCTTTTCATTTGTCGCTAATTAATTACTCAACGATGTCATCCAGTTTACTCTCTCTCTTCTACAAAGTCAATGAAAAGGTTCAATGGCGAAGATTCATATCAGACATCTAATCTATCCTTGATTGAGAATGTATATATGCTCAAGTATGAAAACAAAATATTAGCTGTACAGGATGCCATGGCTTGAACTGACGCAACAGATCGATTATCTTTCCGCATAATTCTAATGTTTCATATATATATATATATATATATATATATATATATATATATATGGGAGATGTTCACACGGTGTCGGTCCCATGGCAATTTGCCATGGGGCGCGGCATCTGGACCCTTCATCTGAGAGGTGGAGGGCGCTCGAGATGAAGGGACCAGATGCCGGCCCCATGACAAATTGTCATGGGGTCGGTACTATGTGAACATCTCCTTTTATATATATATATATATATGGATTTATGCTTCTTTCCTGATGTAGATTTTATTCTAGCTTGTTGACTCAAGGTAACATGACTTCATTCATATTTCAAGAAGAAAGAGAAGTGGATAGGAATTTGATATAAACCAAGAGTATCCGTTTGCTTAATTGAATGTTCCTGTACTCGCCAAGGAATAAAATTAAGCAAGAATATGTTCACACAATAGAGAACCTAATGTATCCCCTAATATGAGAGCTCGTGGTTATTGTTAACATATATAGTCTCCCATCTATCCAGAGACAAGAACAAAATACACGTAAAAGAGTGGTGCCTTCTCTACTCTTAATCTGAAAGTTTTAAGTTATACGAGTCAATAATTTCAGCATGGCATAAGAGTCCATATTTATATTTTCCTCCTACAAAATTTGTGCTCGTCATTGTACACACGACAGAATCAAAATTGGCTTGCTTGTAATCAGAGGATATGTAAGAATATTTATTTATGGCATCGTGACTATATATATATGATTATATTCTTCAGTTACACACCAACTATTTGTCATGAATATGACTGAGTCAGGTTGCACATGACAATGCATGTTACAATAGTCTCGCATTGTATAGAAATCAAAGAAAAATAAATATATCTAAAAATAGTGTCCCCTCAAATTTCTAACATCTTGAATAATTAATTAGATGACTCATAATTTCAACACTCATAATCTCGGATTGTATAATTGATTGGAGTTGCCTTATTTGGCTTAAGGATGGAGAAAAATGGGTTAGCCCGATGGGTTAAGTTAGGCTTGCATAGCCCAACCCATAATTTTTAAGGCGTAATACTCATTGCAAACCATGGTGTGCAATTCATGCCTGGCCATCTTCCAAACCCCTATATATGTAATTGACCCACATGGGATGATATATTTAGGCAATAAGAAATTTTCCAATAAAGAGATCAAAGCGCTAGTTCTCACCTCTTTAATGAGCATTTTTTTATCCTCTAAGTTTCATCATCCTACATAGTCAATCATATCACCACAAGAAAATGGGCTGTAATGACCAAATAATTAGCGACCAAGTAATATTAATCACAAGAAAGATATATAGCGACAAAAAATGTTCACCGGTCACTAATTATTTGGCCCACAACCACCAACATAATATTGGTCACTAAATGATAATAGTAACGACTATTTTATAATTGGTCATTATGTGTGGTCGACATTAATTTATTTTTCGAACGGCCATAGATGTCAAAAAGAGTGCTCATTGGCGATGGAAAATCCACTGATTTCTGGCATGATGTTTGGCTAGGTAACTCTAATTTGGCTTCCTATATCCCTGCTGGGCTCATTCCTAATAACAAGTTGATGGTGACAGATGAAATTATGCAGCCCTCAGATGATTTATCAACTACTTTAAACAGTTTTCTTCCCACTGATATCTCCACTGCCTTAAAGCATGTCACTTTGTCTACTCACTCCGATAAGGTTTGTATGGAGCTTGTCATCCTCAGGAGACTGTTTGGTCTCCACTATCTACAAGGATTTCTGCTATCATACACATCCTACCACTAATCTATCATGGGGTCACCTGTGGTCAAAGTGGATTCCCAATAAAATATATGTGCACTTGTGGAAGGTTATAAAAAACTCTATTCCTACTGATGCCAATGTGAAAGCTTTGGGAATCTCTCTTTGCTCTAAATGCACCTGCTGCAAGGCCCCTAAAGAGGAAGACTTAAACCACATATTCATTTCTAGCGATAAAGCTTCCTATCTTTGGTCGTCTCTTCGCGTATCAGGTTTGCTTATCGAAGGAACCCAAACAAGGCCTTTGATTCTACACTCCCTGTCACAGATTCAAACCAAATCCCTTTATGGACTGTTCAGTCTTGCTGTTATTAGGTGTGGTATGTGGGAATTATGGAATGCCAGAAATGCAGCCAAACATGATGGAAAAACTCTCTCCAGTCAGAATATTCTCCATAAAACTCTGGCTCAAGCAAAACAGATTTGCACTATGGCTGATCTGAAGGAAGGAAACCTCAGCAACAGGAAAATTTTGGAGAACTTTGGGATCAAAACTGCTGGGAATAGAAGACCGCGCACTGCTATTATCAAATGGATTCATCCCCCTTGGCCTTCCCTCAAACTAAATACTGATGGTGCTTGCAAGCGATCGTCCATTTCAGGTGGTGGTAGGGTCATCAGAGATTCAACTGGGCATGTCATCCTTGCCCTTTCCCACTACTATGGTCAGTCCAACAACCTAATTGCTGAAGCCAGAGCTCTACTTGATGGAATTAAATATCTCCAAACAGTCAACCACGGACCAGCTCTCATTGAATGTGATTCAAAAATCATTGTGCAGATTGTTAACAGAGAAGTTCAATGTCCTTGGGCGATCCTCACTTATATCTCACATTTTCAGAGAAGCAAACTGGGTTGCCGATTCTTTAGCTTCCTTTGCTTGCCACAACAAATGTTATTCTTTTTTCTCCCATTCTGAGTTGCCTAAGTTTACGAAGGGAGCAGCTCGCCTAGATAAACTAGGCATGCCTAGCATCCGCTTGATGTAACTATATTTTATTCTTCTCATTTTAATAAAATACACCTACTAGTGGTCGGGATGGTGGAGTGACTTTCTCTTTGTTGGGTTGAAGTGGATTAGATTGGGAGTGTTCTTAAGAAAGGGAAACTCAAAGGTTTATCCAAAGGGTGCTACCTCAAGTGTTGTGTTTTGTATGGGGACTTTTGTCCCACATTGGAAAACATAAAGAGGTGAGGGGACCTTATAGTTCCTAGGGCCCCCTGGACTATGTCTTATAGACAATAGTGGGGGTAAGCTAGGACCTATCACACGCACGCACGCGCCGGGCCGGGCAGGGCTGGGCGGGCGCGCGTGTGTGTGAAGTGCGGGTCCAGCCGGCTTGTCCTGGCACTCTTTTGGATTTCTTTTTACTGTTTTTCCCTTTCTTGGAGAGAAAGAGGGGTCTCCGAACGGTTTTTGTTTGGAGGCGGACCATCGCGGGCGTGTGTATAACAGGAGTGATTAGCATTACCCTAATCACGGGTTATCCTGTTCTGCTGTTTTTTACTTCCCCGAGGAACCGCTCGCGCTCCGCTCTCTATCTCTCGTCTCTCCGTCGGTTGCAGCCGCTGCTCCGTTGCTCTGCCTCCCTTGCATATCACCAACATCGTTCGGCCGTCGACGTCTTCTTCGTCGGTGTTCGCGCACAGACGACGCTCTCTACTGCTGTCTTTCGTCGGTGATCGGTGCATGTTCTTCGACCTACATATTTTTCCTTTAAGAAGAGATCTAGGTTTCTCGCATAGCATTTTTTACTAGATTCTTAAGAGTGCGCTTAAGGGTCTTGTGTTAGTAGTCGTATCCTGGGGGAAGACCGCCATACTCATCGCACCGTTCTTGTGAGGGGTGATATCTTCTCTAAGGGGAGTCTCTTTGAGACGCTTCTACTACATATTTAATTGTTCTACAACCATGTTTTACACTATAATCATGTTTATTAATCTTGTTTCTTGGCCGTTCTTTGTTGAATCAACCCCATATGCATGTATGCTCTGGTTTGCCTTGTATGTATTATGGTCCGGTTGTTGCCATGATGTCACCCCATTACACTGTTTATTCCCAACAGTCTTAGAGAAGATATCGTTCATGGCATCGTCATCTTCAATGAGTTTTGGAACCAGGGTGGACATGTCTGGGATGCCCGCGAAATTTGCCGGGCAACACTTTAAGCGTTGGCAACAACGCATGAAGATGTGGTTCACCATGGTTGGTCTAATCTCATTGTTAGAGTCGGACCCCCCTGTGATAGATGAAAACGACCCCGAGAGTGCTAAGAAGGCTGAAGAGTGGAATACTAGAGACAGGTTAGGACATGTGTGCATTCTAACTGCACTGTCGGATGTCCTGTTTGATGTCTATAGTACTTCCACCTTCAACACTACTAAAGCTCTGTGGAATGAACTTGATCGGAAGTACAATACCGAGGACCAAGGTCTGGAAAAGTACTCCGTGGGCAAGTTCCTTAAATTCCAGATGGTCGAGAATAAGTCTATAGGGGAGCAGGCACATGAGCTTCTACTTATGTTCCATGGTTTGGCTGAGGCAGACATGAAAATGCCTGAAAAGCTCCAAGTCATGTGCATCATAGAGAAATTGCCTAGATCCTGGGAGGATTTTGGCATGGGCCTCAAGCACCGCAAAGGGGCTATCTCTCTTGATGATTTGATGAGGGCTGTAGCCATTGAAGAGGAACATAGGAAGGAAAAGCCCAATATGCCTGTGGATGCAAGTGCAAACCTAGTGATGAAGCATAAGGGTAAAGATCCAAAAGGCAAGGCCAAGGTTGATTCCACTGTTCAGATGAAACCTAAGGGAAAGATAAAGAAGAAGAAGGTACTGGGACAGTGCTGGAATTGTGGTGACAAGGGTCACATGCGCAATGACTGTCCTAAAAAGAAGGAAAAATTGCTGAACAAAGCCATGCTGACCCATGAAATTCCAGCACAGGTCCATGTGGTGACTGGGGGATCTTCTTCTGGTATGGAGTATGTTTCTCTAAATCCTCAATTATTTACTATTTATGAACCAAATGAGTGGTTGGTGGACACTGGAGCCAATGTGCATCTATGTGCTGACAGGGCTAATTTTGTGTCTTATCAGGCAACCCATGATCGCTCCGTGACAATGGGAAATGGAAGTACAGCTAGGGTGCTAGGAGTTGGACGTGTGAACCTGAAGTTTACTTCAGGGCGTGTTCTTACTCTTTCCTTAGTGTACCATGTTCCTAGTGTTAAGAGGAATATTTTATCTGGTTCTGTTTTAGTAAGGGAGGGTTATGAACTGAACTTTAAATGTAATAAAGTTGTTATACTCTATCTGAAGACTTTTATTGCGAAAGGTTATCTTTCTGATGGTTTGTTTAAAATCTTTGTGGATCATGTGATGAACAGAAATGTGAATGATAGTGCTTCAATTTCTACTTCTGTTCCTGTTGCTTATAATGTTATAGATTCATCTGAATTATGGCATGCCCGTCTAGGTCATCTTAATTTCAATTCTTTGAAACGTATGATGAACCTGAAATTGATTCCTGAGCATACTGTTGATAAAACTAAGAAATGTGATATCTGTGTACAGGCTAAACAACCCAGAAAACCTTTTCATTCTGTGGTTAGAGATTCAGATATTCTGGATCTGGTGCATTCAGATATTTGTGAGTTTAATGGTGTGTTGACTAGGGATCATAAAAAGTATTTCATTACCTTTATTGATGACTGTAGTAGATACTGTTATGTGTATTTGCTTAGATCTAAGGATGAGGCTTTGCAAAAGTTTATCATCTTTAAGAAGGAAGCAGAAACACAATCTGGCAGAGTTCTTAAGAAGTTGAGGTCAGACAGAGGAGGAGAGTATACTTCTAGTCTGTTTGTGGAATATTGCCAAGATCATGGCATTATTCATGAAACAACCGCCCCATACTCTCCTCAGTCTAATGGGATAGCAGAAAGGAAGAACCGGGTATTCATAGACATGGTCAACTCTCTCCTGCAGAGTTCGGGACTACCAAAGTATATGTGGGGGGAAGCTTTGAATACGGCTTGCCTTATTCTGAATCATATTCCCCTGAAACATAGAGATAGTAGTCCAATTGAACTTTGGAGAGATAGGAAACCTAGTTTGAAATTTCTCAAAGTGTGGGGGTGCCTTGCAAAGGTACTTGTTCCTGAGCACAAGAGAAAGAAACTAGGGCCTAAGACAGTTGACGCCGTCTTTCTAGGCTATGCTGAAAATAGCTATGCATACAGGTTTCTGGTTATTAAATCAGAAATTCCTGGCATAGATATTAACACCATAGTCGAGTTTCGAGATGCCACGTTCTTCGAAAATATTTTTCCCATGAAGACTGGTTTGCCTCAACATTTCACTTCTGAGACTGTAGCCTCTACATCTGATTCTATTCCAGAACATGTGGAAAGAATGACAAATGTGGGGGCTGATGCGTCCGAACCTTATCCTGATACTTGTGATCAAGAAGAGGTTGAACCAAGAAGGAGTAAAAGACAAAGGGTAGCCAAGGATTATGGAAGTGATTTTGTTACTTTCCAGATCACGGGTGACCCCCCAACCTTTCGAGATGCCATGGCTTCACCGGAAGCAAGGCATTGGAAGGATGCCATTAAGAGTGAGATAGATTCCATTCTTGCTAATGGCACTTGGGTGTTAGTTGATCCTCCTCCTGGTTCAAAGACCATAGGATGCAAATGGGTCTTTAAGAAGAAACTAAAGCCAGATGGAACCATTGACAAGTATAAAGCCAGGCTTGTGGCTAAGGGTTTCAAACAATTGGAGGGGATAGATTACTTTGATACCTATTCTCCTGTCACTAGGATGACCACAATCAGAGTGCTTGTAGCACTGGCTTCCTTATATAATCTGACTGTCCATCAAATGGATGTCAAGACTGCCTTCCTTAATGGTGATCTTGATGAAGAGATTTATATGGATCAGCCTGAAGGATTTGTGGCTCCAGGTAGTGAAAACCAAGTTTGTAGACTTATTAAGTCTCTATATGGTTTGAAACAAGCCCCTAAGCAATGGCATGAAAAGTTTGACATAACTATCATGTCATTTGATTTGTAGTCAATGAGTTTGACAAGTGTATCTATCACAAAGTTAAGGGAAATGAATATGTAATCTTATGCCTATATGTAGATGATATCTTGTTGTTTGGAAGCAATTTGAGAATTATAATTGAGACTAAATCATTCTTAAGTAGCAGATTTGAAATGAAGGATATGGGTGAGGCAAATATAATTCTGGGGCTGACTCTTATTAGATCAGCTGAAGGGATAGCAATTTCTCAATCTCACTATGTTGAGAAAATTTTGGAGAAATTTGGCTATCAGAATTGTAAAGCTGTCTGTACACCCTATGATCCTTCTAGAATTTTCTGCAAGAACAAGAGTGGTGATCCTGTGTCTCAATTACGGTATTCTCAGGTTATAGGGAGCTTAATGTATCTTGCAAACTGTACTAGACCAGACATTTCATATGCTGTGTCTAAACTCAGTAGATACACGAGCTGTCCTGACCATACTCACTGGGAAGGCTTAGATAGGGTTCTGAGGTACCTAAAAGGTACCATGACCCTGGGCTTGCATTTTCAAAGATTCCCTGTTGTCCTTGAGGGATATAGTGATGCAAGCTGGATAGCTGAAAACTCAGGGAGCAATGGTGTCACAGGGTATGTTTTTACTCTGGGAGGTGGTGCAGTCGCCTGGAGGTCGACTAAACAAACCATCTTGTCTCGGTCTACTTTTGAGGCTGAATTGTGTGCTTTGGACACAACTGGCTTGGAGGCTGAATGGATCAGAGGTCTTCTGTCTGAACTCCCTCTGATGAGTCAGCCTATACCTGCGATCTCTGTGCATTGTGACAATATGACCACAATTGCAAAGGTCAAAAGTTCAAAGTACAATCAAAAAGAAAGGAGACACATTCATCTCAGACTTAAGTCTGTAAGGGAATTAGTGTCTCAGGGAGTGATAGCTGTGGACTTTGTTGGTACCAAGGACAATATAGCTGATCCTCTGACTAAAGGACTTAATAAAAGTCAAGTTCAAAAGTTTAGGATGGGGATGGGACTGAAACCCATCAATTGTTCTCCTGCAGTGGCAACCCAACCTATCTGAGTAGAGATCCTACAAAGTAGGTTCAATGTGGTAATAACAAGTTGCTGAGAGGACTGGAAGGCACTTAATTTAGACAGATACTTTGTATCTGAGTTCCTCCTCTGTAATCCTAAACAAGCTAGTGCCTGTTACTGCAAGTTAAGGTTGAGTTATACACTCTTAATGGGTTCAAGCCTGGCAAGGCAGGATGTCAGCAGTGCATCCTTGGAGAAGCCCACCTAAGTGAGTACTACTGTGTGGCCGCAGTTAAAGAATTGGGTTATTCTTGAAAATGCTCATGAATCAGGACAGGGCGCATGGCCTTTAAAAGCGCCGGTTACTCTTTTTGCTATCAATGAAACCTTATACCATGTTGTTTTCCTATAAGTAACCTTCACATCAAGAATCAAGTTCAAGATTTAGTTCACTTCGATTCTGTGAGGGGTGAAAATTGGAACACTTAGGTGAAGGTTCAAACCCGAAAGGTACCTTTACTGAAAGCATGATATGTTTAAGTCTCTTCTGTGTGTTCCCTTTCTCAAACCTTGAGTTTGTGGGGGAATGTTGGGTTGAAGTGGATTAGATTGGGAGTGTTCTTAAGAAAGGGAAACTCAAAGGTTTATCCAAAGGGTGCTACCTCAAGTGTTGTGTTTTGTATGGGGACTTTTGTCCCACATTGGAAAACACAAAGAGGTGAGGGGACCTTATAGTTCCTAGGGCCCCCTGGACTATGTCTTATAGACAATAGTGGGGGTAAGCTAGGACCTATCACACGCACGCACGCGCCGGGCCGGGCTGGGCTGGGCGGGCGCGCGTGTGTGTGAAGTGCGGGTCCAGCCGGCTTGTCCTGGCACTCTTTTGGATTTCTTTTTACTGTTTTGCCCTTTCTTGGAGAGAAAGAGGGGTCTCCGAACGGTTTTTGTTTGGAGGCGGACCGTCGCGGGCGTGTGTATAACAGGAGTGATTAGCATTACCCTAATCACGAGTTATCCTGTTCTGCTGTTTTTTACTTCCCCGAGGAACCGCTCGCGCTCCGCTCTCTATCTCTCGTCTCTCCGTCGGTTGCAGCCGCTGCTCCGTTGCTCTGCCTCCCTTGCATATCACCAACATCGTTCGGCCGTCGACGTCTTCTTCGTCGGTGTTCGCGCACAGACGACGCTCTCTACTGCTGTCTTTCGTCGGTGATCGGTGCATGTTCTTCGACCTACATATTTTTCCTTTAAGAAGAGATCTAGGTTTCTCGCATAGCATTTTTTACTAGATTCTTAAGAGTGCGCTTAAGGGTCTTGTGTTAGTAGTCGTATCCTGGGGGAAGACCGCCATACTCATCGCACCGTTCTTGTGAGGGGTGATATCTTCTCTAAGGGGAGTCTCTTTGAGATGCTTCTACTACATATTTAATTGTTCTACAACCATGTTTTACACTATAATCATGTTTATTAATCTTGTTTCTTGGCCGTTCTTTGTTGAATCAACCCCATATGCATGTATGCTCTGGTTTGCCTTGTATGTATTATGGTCCGGTTGTTGCCATGATGTCACCCCATTATACTGTTTATTCCCAACACTCTTTACCTCTTGTAAATGGTGCACTCTCTTATCTCACACTAGGAAGGGCTTTGGAAAAAAAAATAGATGTCAAAAATGACGAAAAGTCGGTTGCTATAGATTGTACATTAGTGACAACATATTAACTAGTTGCTAAATCTTAAAATTGTCAATGTCTCTCTTTTATAGTTTCTCAAAGGAGCAATATTTAGTGACTTGCTATTCATTTAATAACAAGTTGTTGCCTTGGTCGCTATCACGTTGTAGACGCTTTAGCGACCACCTATTATTTTGGTCGCTAATTCTAATATAGATACCTCAATTCTGTTGCGGAAAGACTACAAGTTAGCAAGTAATTAATATGAGATTAGGCGTGACGTTCAGTCACTTATTTGGTAAAACAATAATTTTATTAGTTAATAACTACCAAGGTTTACTCGGTGTAGCTTTGACATTAGTGATTAGTACATATTTAGTGGCTAACTTAATTAACTTATTATAGAAGAGGTACAATCTCACTTTAACCTTGGGAGTAGGGGGAACATTTCCCTTTGACCTAGCGAGTAGGGTTTCAAATGGTAACCGATAACGTGATTATCTAAATGATTACTAATTTTATAGGAACGACAAATTAATATGTCAAAATCTCTCTCTCTCTCTCTATATACATATATTTTAGGTCGATCACATCCGTGACATATACTGAGGTAAAAAGTGGTAGTTACATCCACCATTTAGATATTGTTAATTGGATATAAGCATTATAGTAGAAAAGTACTACATAATAAGTTTATATTTTGATATTTAGTTCTCCATTGACAGTATATATAGTTTCTAATTTTACATAGAAATTATTAAACATATCATTAAGCAAAGTTATGATAATAAATTACTTACATTTATCAAATCATCTGTAGGTATCACTAAGTAACAGACACTTATAGTTTGTTTTAATGCCTTTTTATATAACGACACCTTTTCATCTTAATGTATTTTTCACATATAAATTATGATATATTAAAATAATCTTTATAATATTCATGAAACCCCCCCCTAGGGTTAATCCCATCCCCTGCGATTTTAATTTGATCAAGTTTAAGGGAGTTACGAATCACAAAACAACAATCGGCTCCCCGAGAGGGAGCATGAGGCATATGTATACATGGAGCGGTCTGTATCAAATCTCACCCATCCTTAAAAAATAAACAACATCGCAAAAATTAAATATTCACTTTAGCACCTTAGGGTTGATCCCATCCAATGGGGTTTAGTTTTCACAGTGTGATAATCGTGAAAATCAACCGACGCCATGCGATCGATCGGATGCGTGCAAAAAAATAAAAAAAATTAAAAAAATAATTTAAAAAGACAATTCGTCAAACCCCTTGTAGGAAATATAACAATGATTATGAAATTAATAATCACGAGAACAAATGAACGATATGAAGACACAAATGTTATATACATGTCGTCCCACGTGGAAAGGCAAGATCCGATCCAAAACTAAAAGGAAATAGCATACATGGCAGTGCAACAAATAAAGAATAAAAAGATCGGTTTAGAACACTTAGTCGAGCCGCCCGCAAGGACTGTCCTTAGAGAAGTTATCGCCCCCGTCATACCAGTGCGGCGGAGTCCACGATCTTTCCCCATGATAGAACGGCAACAAAGATGTATGTCCGCACGAAGACAATCCCTCCTCGACAAAAACTTCGGGAACAAGTACTCCTTTGTCAATCTGAGAGAAAATGTGGTACACGGATTTTTCTAAAGAACAATGGTCTAGCATCTCCGAGAACCGAGATCAGAGAAACAGAGAGAGAACGAAAAATCTCTTAGAAGAAAGACACTGCTCACAGCAAAAAGACCCGTAAAGAATCGCCGCGGTCCAGTCTCTGCAGAGATTCTTTCGTGTCTTCTGTTTTTTCCTCCAAAAGGTTGCTCTGTTTTCTTGTTTTTTCCCAAAACGCAACCGCACCCACATTAAATATGCAGTCACAGTTTTTCAGCAGAAAAAATAAAACCGTTTTAAACTCTAATCCCATTTGTTCCCAGAAAAGAAACTCACATGAAACACAAATGGGAATGCAAAGCACCTCATGACCATTTACAATAAAACCCTCAAAGCCTTTGGGTTTAAAAGTAAAACCTAATAAAAGTCACAATTTCTCCAACATTCCCCCACAAACCCAAAGGAATTTGAGGAAAACTTAGATTGACAAAAGAAGAGCATATCTTGCTTTCAGTGAGGGTACCTTTTGGGTTTGAACCATCACCTGAGTTTCTAATTTCAACCCCCACAGAACCGAAGTGAACTTAGGCTTAAACTTGACTCCTTTTATGAGAATTTCAATTAGAAACAACAAAATACAAGTTCTGGTTATCATCTTAAAGGTTGGTGCTTTATGGCCATACACCCTTATCCTGATTCATGAGTGTTGATAAGGAAGAACCCACTTCCCTTAACTGCGGCCTCGCAGTCACACTCACATAGGTGGGCTTCTCCAAGGATGTACTGTAAACATCTTGCCAATATAGGCTCGAACCCATTCAGAGTTTCACAAAACCCTTCCTATCTTGTAGTACAGGCACTTAGAACAGATTATCAGGGGAGAAACACACAGGTACAATAGTACCAACTGAATATTAAAGTGCCACATAATTCTCCCTATAGCTTGTTGTTACCACATTGAACCTACTTCGTGGGATCTCCATTTAGTTAGGTTAGGTTGCCGCCATAGTAGAATTCTCAATGGGTTTCAGTCACATCCCCAATCTGAATTTTTGAACTTGATTTCTATTGAGTCCCTTGGTCAATGGATCTGTTGTATTGTCTTTGGTACCAACAAAATCAACATCGATCACACCTTGAGACACAAGTTCTCTTACAGATTTCAATCTGACTTGGACATGTCTCCTTTATTTTTGGTTGTACTTTGAACTTTTGATCTTGGCGATTGTAGTCATACTATCATAATACACCGAGATCGCAGGAATGGGCTTTCCTATCAGTGGGAGCTCAGAAAGAAGTCCCCTGGTCCATTCAGCCTTTGTTCCAATAGTGTCCAGAGCACACAGCTCAGCCTCAAAAGTAGACCGAGACAAAATGGTATGTTTTGCAGACCTCCAGCCAACAACACCACCACCCAAGGTAAAGACATATCCCGAGACACTGTTACTCCCTGAATTTTGAGCTATCCAACTTGCATCACTATACCCTTCTAAAACAGCATGGTACTTCCCATAATGCAAGCCTAAGGATATAGTACCCTTAAGATATCTGAGTATCCTATCCAAGCCCTCCCAGTGAGTACGATCAGGATAGCTAGTATATCTACTGAATCTGGTCACAGCATATGAAATGTCAGGCCTAGTACAGTTAGCAAGATACATCAAACTTCCTATGATTTGGGAATACCTGAGTTGAGACACTGGTACACCACTCTTGTTCTTGTAGTATGTTTTAGATGAATCATAAGGAGTGCTAACAAATTTACAATTTTGATAGTCAAATTTCTCCAAGACTTTCTCAACATAATGAGACTGAGAAATTATAATCCCTTCAACTGAACGAATCAGCTTAAGGCCCAAAATCACATTTGCTACTCCCATATCTTTCATCTCAAACATTCTACTCAAGAAAGACTTAGTCTCATTCACAATCCCAATAGAAGTTCCAAACAATAGTATATCATCTACATACAGGCACACAATGATACAAGCATCACCTTTAACCTTGGTATAGACACACTTGTCAAATTCATTGACACTAAAGCCAAAATATAAGATAGTCTTATCAAACTTTTCATGCCATTGTTTGGGGACTTGCTTCAACCCATAAAGAGACTTAACAAGCTTACAAACTTTGTTTTCATTACCAGGTGCCACAAAACCTTTAGGCTGATCCATGTATATCTCTTCTTCAAGATCACCATTTAAAAAAGCGGTCTTAACATCCATTTGATGGATAATGAGATCATACACAGAAGCCAATGCAAGAAGCACTCTAATTGTGGTCATCCTAGTAACAGGGGAATAGGTATCAAAGAAATCTATTCCTTCCTTTTGTTTAAACCCCTTGGCAACCAATCTGGCTTTATATTTGTCAATGCTTCCATCATGTTTTAATTTCTTCTTAAAAATTCACTTACACCCAATAGTCATAGAACCAGGAGGTAAATTAACCAATTCCCATGTACCA
This sequence comes from Amorphophallus konjac, assembly GCA_022559845.1. Lineage (NCBI taxonomy): Eukaryota > Viridiplantae > Streptophyta > Magnoliopsida > Alismatales > Araceae > Amorphophallus > Amorphophallus konjac. Next base: position 434,641,064 of record CM040126.1, read on the forward strand.
TTAGAGATAATGGAATCCATTTCACTCTTAATGGCTTCCTGCCAATGCTTTGCCTCAGGTGAAGTCATAGCATCTCGGAAAGTAGGGAGATCATCCTCAATCTGGTAGGTGATAAAATCACTTCCCAAATCCTTGGTAATTCTTGGTCTCTTACTCTTTCTTGGTTCCACCAATTCCTCTCGATCAGTAGAGTCAAGATTAGCATTGGAGGTCTCAACCCCCACATCGGATATCCTTTCTACATGATCAGGAATAGAACTAGAGGTGCAGGGAACATCTTCAGAAGACACTAGATAAGGTACACCAGATTTCATGGGAAACACGTCCTCGTAGAACGTAGCATCACGAAATTCAACTATAGAGTTAACAACTATTCCAGATATCTTAGATTTGATCACTAAGAATCTGAATGCATAACTGTTAGCCGCATAGCCTATAAAGACCGCGTCAACAGTTTTCGGATCTAGCTTCTTTCTTTTGTGTTCATGGACTAACACTTTTGCAAGACAGCCTCACACTTTAAGATACTTGAAGCTAGACTTCCTACCTCTCCATAACTCTTCTGGACTAGTGTCTTTATGTTTCAAGGGTACTTTGTTCAGAATATGGCATGCCGTATTCAAAGCATCCCCCCACATATAACTAGGTAGTCCAAAGTTTTGGAGAAGAGAGTCGACCATGTCTATAAATACTCTATTTTTTCATTCAGCTATCCCATTAGATTGAGGAGAATAGGGAGCAGTAACCTCATGAATTATGTCATGACTTTGACAAAATTCAGAAAACATGTTAGATTTGTACTCTCCCCCACTATCAGACCTTATCCTTTTAAGAACCTTGGAAGTTTGTGTTTCTGCTTCAGCCTTAAAGATGATAAATTTGGATAAAGATTCATCTTTAGACTTAAGAAGATACACATAACAGTATCTACTACCATCATCTATGAAGGTGATAAAATATTTCCTATGTTCCCACGTTTGTACACCATTAAATTCACAAATATCTATGTGGACTAAATCTAAAATCTCAGACTCTAACAATAGAGTTAAAGGGTCTTCTTGATTGTTTAGCTTGTACACAAATATCACACTTATGAGTTTTATCAATGGCATACTCAGTGATCATATTCAGATTCATCATACATTTCAAGAAATTATAATTTACATGTCCTAAACGTTCATGCTACAATATAGAAGATTCCACAATATTCACAGAATAAGAAGTAGAACTAGTATAAATGTCATCCACACACTTGTTCAGAATATTGACTACATGAAATTTAAACAAACCATCTGATAAATAGCCTTTTCCAATAAAAGTCCCTAAATAAAGAAGCACCACTTTATTACATTAATTTGAATGTCAATTCATAACCATGTTCTACTAAAACAGAACCACTCAAAATATTTCTCCAGATCGATGGAACGTGGTGCACCCTGTGTAGAGAGAGAACACGTCTTGAAGGCAATCTCAGGTCCACACGCCCTATCCCCAACACCCTGGAAGCAGTAGCATTCCCCATGGTCATGGATCTGCCATGAATGGCCTGGTAAGACACAAACACGGACTTGTCAGCACATACATACACATTAGCCCCAGTGTCTACTATCCATTCATTTGGTTCATATATAGTGAAAACTTGAGAGTTAACAGAAACATACAATCCGTTGGTGGAGCCCGAAGCTTGCTCAGTCCCCCCAATCACAACATTGACTTGGAGACCAGAAGAGTGCTTTTCAGCCTTCTTAGTCTTCTTCGAAGGATAGTCCTTGATGAAATGACCAACCTGTCCACACTCCCAGCATGGTTTCTTTTTGGACTTTTTCTGGATCTTACATTTGATGTTTGATTTGTTCATCATGTTTTCAAGTTTTCCTTTTCCTTTAGGATCTCTTGCCTTAGAAATAGTCATCACATTTGCATTCAGTTCTACAGGCATCACATGCTTCTGATTTCCATGTTCTTCTTCTATGGCTATAGCAACAAGTAAATCATCCAGAGTGAGAGATCCCTTGTGATGCTTGAGAGACATCCCAAAATCCTCCCAAGACCTTGGAAACTTCTCAATGATCGACATCACTTGGAATTTTTCTTGAAGTTTCATTTCTGCTTCAGCTAAGCCATGAAGCAATAATAGAAATTCATGTGCCTGTTCAGATATAGACTTACCCTCAACCATTTGAAACTTTAGGTACTTGGCAACAGAGTACTTTTCAAGGCCTAAGTCCTCGGTATTGTACTTTTTGTCAAGCTCCTCCCACAGTTGCTTAACAGTTTGAGAGGAAGACTCACTATATACATCAAACATCACATTGGACAATGCCAATAGAATGCAACCATGACTTATACGATCACGTTGCTTCCACTCATCGACTACTTTATGACTGTTGGGATCATTCTCATCTAGTTTAAGACAGTCCGACTCAAGAACTGAAATAAACCCGATTGTGGTAAACCAAATCTTCATACGGTGTTGCCACCGCTTGAAGTGCTGTCCCGAGAATTTCTTGAGCATGCCGGACATATCCACACGGGGTGCGAACACAGATGACATGGATGACATAATGAATAACTTCTCTAAGATTGTAGGAAATATAACAATGATTATGAAATTAATAATCACAAGAACAAATGAACGATATGAAGGCACAAATGTTATATACATGCCGTCCCACATGGAAAGGCAAGATCCGATCCAAAACCAAAAGGAAATAGCATGCATGACAGTGCAACAGATAAAGAACAAAAAGATCAGTTTAGAACACTTAGCCGAGCCGTCCGCAAGGACTGTCCTTAGAGAAGTTATCGCCCCCGTCATACTAGTGCGGCGGAGTCCACGATCTTCCCCCATGATAGAACGGCAACAGGGATGTATGTCCGCACGAAGACAATCCCTCCTCGACGAAAACCTCAGGAACAAGTACTCCTTCGTCAATCTGAGAGAAACTGTGGTACAAGGATTTTTCTAAAGAACAATGGTCCAGCAACTCCGAGGACCGAGATCAGAGAAGCAGAGAGAGAACGAAAAGCCTCTTAGAAGAAAGACACTGCTCATAGCAAAAAGACCCGTAAAGAATCATCGCGGTCCAGTCTCTGCAGAGATTCTTTCGTGTCTTCTGTTTTTTCCTCCAGAAGGTTGCTCTGTTTTCTTATTTTTTCCCAAAACGAACCCGCACCCACATTAAATATGCAGTCACAGTTTTTCGGCAGAAAAAATAAAACCGTTTTAAACTATAATCCCATTTGTTCCCAGAAAAGAAACTAACGGGGAACACAAATGGGAATACAAAGCACCTCATGACCATTTACAATAAAACCCTCAAAGCCTTTGGGTTTAAAAGTAAAACCGAATAAAAGTCACAATTTCTCCAACACCCCTCAAGGTTGATCCCATATCCTTGAGATTTTAATTTCATTAAATATATTGTCACGATTTTTTTCAAGAATTTTTATATTTTTTTTCTTGACTTGAGATCTTTCTCTCAAATTGATTTTGTTCCAAGTCCTAACTTGATAACATTGGGTGTCACAATTATATGTGAGAAATTATTTGCATTTGTCAAATTTGGCACAAAGGCCATCTGTTATTCAAGATCTCCAGTTGGATGTCTCACCAAAAAAAGGAGGAATTTTGTAGGACATGCGAGAATGATCCAACGGTTAGATGACCATGCTCCTATATGATTAGGCACTTGTGATGTGCAGCAAGTCCCACTTAAGAAAATGATCAAATGGCTTCCAGAAAAAAGAGAATGGAAATCATGAAGGATGTGAGGTCCGACGGTCAGATCATGTTCTTCTTATTTTTTTTTCCAAAAAAAATTACAGACAAGTCTCAACATAATTATTAATCTAAATACTTTTTATTTAGAAATACCATTACTTCTAAATTTTGGTGGGCAAAGCCTTCAGCATGAAAAAAAGGGGGGGGAATAACTTTTTCACTGGGAGCCTCTTCTTCCCCTGCAAGGCCTGACCTTTCCCATCTAGCTAGTATTGCTAGTGCTTTCTCCTCCCCCTTTGTGCTCAGCTCAACCCTGTTTGACCTTGTGGTCCCACCAGTGGTTCCTCCTCTCTGCTGGTGCTTCCTCCTCTGCTCAACCCTTCCGCGCCAAGGCCAGCTCATCCTGGCCTTCCCCTTCCAACTGTATCTTGGTGGCTAGCTATTTTTTTTCCTTCATTCTTTTTATTTTGAGTGTAGGAATGGATAGAAGTTAAATACACATGTCAGATAAACTTTCAAAAGATTATATGAATGGAGTGGATTCATTTATACAGTTTGTTCATGATCATAAGAGGAACGTGAAGAAAATCCATTATCCATGTTGATTTTGCAGGACTATTTTCTTCAATGACCTAATGTTGAAAAGGATTTGCTTAGCAAGTGATTTATTATATGGTTATATCAAGGGGAAGCCATTCATGGTGATGATAACAACTAGGAGGTTAGTGCAGATGAGATGCTAGCGGACAGTGTGTATGGGCTTGATAAAGTGCATGAAACTTTAAAGGATATATATATAGTGAGATGCATTTATTGATGTTAATTGTCATGAGACCAATGAAGATCAAGGACATGATATAGTACATGAAGAGCATTTTGATAAACTTGATATATTGTTAAAAAATGCACGCCGATCATTGTATCTAGGTGGCACAAAATTTCTATTTTTGTCTTTTCTTGTAACGTTACTTCATGTGAAGATAATCAATTATTGGTGTAATAAATCATTCAATATGCTATTAGAACTATTGAATGATGCATTTTTAGATGGCCATTTGATTCCACCATCGTATTATGAGCCTAAAAGGATTCTACGAGACCTTGGATTGGGATATGATTCTATTCTTGTATGCAAATGATTGCGTACTGTTTAGAAAGGAATTAGAAGACAAGAATGAATGCCCACAATGTAAAAAGTCAAGATAAAAAATAAGTGACGATAAAAGTAAGAAAACTCTAAATAAAATGCTTCGCTACTTTTCATTAGTCCCAAAATCTCAAAGATTGTTCATGTCAAGAAAGACAACTTTTGATATAAGGTGACACAAGGAAAACTATGTAGAAGAGGAGAATGTTTTGAGGCACTCAAATGACTTAGAAGCTTGGAAAGACTTTTATAGGCAATATCCATACTTTGCATAAGATCCTCGTAATGTACGACTTTGATTGGCGACAGATGGGTTCAATCCTTTCAATAACATGAACAATGCATATAGCATGTGGCCTGTCATACTCATGCCATATAACTTACCTCCATGGGCATGTATGAAAGAATTTTTTTTATGATGTCATTATTGATTCTTGGACAAAGAGCACTAAGAAAAAACACATATGTGCATTACAACCGTTAATTGATGAGTTAAAGGAATTGTGAGATCAGAACGGAGTTAGAACATTTGATGACATCACTGATGGTGTTTTAAATGCATATAGTAGTTTGGTGAACTATAAATGACTTTCTTACATATGGCGATATATTGGGATGAAGCACATAAGGGTATCTTGCATGTCTAGTTTGTACTCAAGACTTGTGTTTTGATTAATTGAGAGGTAAGCTTTGCTACATGGGCCATCGATGTTATCTACCTCAAAATCATAGTTGGTGAAGGAGCAAAAAAAATAATGGCAAGCTTGAAAAGCGGTCTCGCCCAAGGGAGTACGTTGTTTAGTGATAATATTTCAATATAATTGGATAGCATGAAAGGTGAAGTAATGCAAATAAAAAAAGAAAATGTACATAAGAAGAATTAAATTGGACCAAAAGAAGTATATTGTTAGAGTTGCTATATTGGAAGAACCTTAAGTTGCGTCATAATCTCAATGTCATACAAATCGAAAAATATCTGTGATAATATTTTAGAAACTATATTGAACATTAAGGGGAAGACAAAAGATATAGATAAAGTATGTTTAGACCTTGCAAATACGAACATATATAAGGAGTTGCATTTGAGGACCAACGGCGATAAGTTTATCAAGCCTCTTGCTTACTACATTGTCGTATGAAGAGAAATATGGTTTCTTTGAATTCTTTCAAGTTGTGATGTTTTTAGATGGATATGTATGAATATGCAGCAAATATTTCATAAGAAGTGTGAACATAAAGGATGATAAGGTGTCAAGATTAAAAAGTCATGATTACCATATTATATTATAGCGGATGTTTCCTATTGGAATGTGTCCTCACCTAAATAAAAATGTGCTCAATGTATTAAGTGAGTTGGTAGTTTCTTTTGAGATTTATGTTTCAAGACTTTGAGAGTTGATGCCTTAGAAGAGTTAGAGAAGAAAATTGTGATAGTTCTCTATAAGTTAGAAATGATTTTTCTATCGGGATTCTTCGACATTATGGTGCATGTAACAATACATTTGCCACAAGAGGCTAACCTTGAAGACCATGTTCAAAATAGATGGATATATCCTATTTAAAGGAATATTTTTATTCTTAAGAGATGGTTCGAAACAAAGCACATCTTGAAGATTTAATTACAGAAGTATATATTGCAAATGAGTGTGTTTGATATTTTACTTTATACATCTTTCGGTAGTGGAGACAAGGTTCAATCGTCCAGAATGAAACAATGATAGAGAGGAGCACCTTAATAGAACACTATCTGTGTTTTCACATAAAATGCATCCATTAGACCAAGTAGATTATAAATTTCTTCCACTTGAGGTGTACAATTTAGTTGATTAGTATGTACTGAATAATTGTGAAAAATTAAGACAATATATAATGTAAGTAATTGTTCTTTTTTATAAGCATATTGTATCTTACAATTTTAATAAAGTATATAATGATATCTTTAAACAATTTTTTCAATGAACACGAGGATGAGCTTATGATGGAGAGTCCTGATGATATTAAAATGAGATAGAGGAATCACTTTATATCATGATTTAAAGAATGAGTAAAATATTTATTTAAATATATTATTATATTTTTATTATAATAATATATGTAATTAATTTTTATTTGACATTATGGTATAAATCAAACAATTATGTGAAAATTACTTACAAGAGATTAATGATGATATATATTCATTTGCATTTGGTTCTGACAAGTGTGTGTAGATATATTTTATCCTCTTACTTAAAGGAAGATATGCTATGAATAAATCAACATGCGATGAGTAAGTGAAGAATAGTAAGAGGAGATTGGAAAACAAAAGTGACCGTGATCGTCACCAAAGCACCGGACGTGATGAACACGCCGTGCTTTGGAAAGGAAAGGGAGACACTCGCCTAGCTGCAGCACTGGGAAGATGCGCGGTTGATGAAGAACAGCCTATAGGACGCGTGGTCTTACGATAGACCGTCTAAGGGTGCTGTAGAACGAGCGGGAGGAAGCGCTCCTGGAGTATGGACGGCTTGAAGTAGACCGCAAGAAGAAGAAGGGCGGTGCAGGAGGAGCCGCACGTCTTCTTGAACGGGCAGTCAGGAACCGCTCAAGTCCACCACGCCAGAAGTTGCAAAAGGGCTCACCTCCACCCTCTCCAGCCGGCCAGAGGGGATGGACCTCGTGCTGATGAAGTGCTGACCTGCAAAACAACGTAAAGACATAAGAATAACACCTAGATTAGAACTAAATGGTGTAGTAAATGTCAAGATAGTAAGAGATGAACATAAATAAATGGAAAGGGGGATACCTGGGGGGTTTTAAACCCCTAGGGCGTCAAAAACACAGGTGGATGTATAAATGGTGATGAGAAAAAAAAATGAAGGAGGACGTAGGGAGAAAGCAATGCATGCAATGTACAGTAACGAAAGCTATAAAAACACAAACGACTCAAAACATCGACTACTGCCTGGACCGGAGGCTTGTATAGACGTAGAAAGTCTCCCTCCTTGGTGCTAGGTCGCTCAAGAATGCGGCAGGGCTTCGTCGTCGACCAAAATCTCCCCCCTTTTCAAGTCCGACCTTTAGGGTCTATTTATAGAGCCTAGAAAGCCAGCCCCGAAACTAGGGTTTAGAGCCATTTTCGGGACAAGATTATTGAAGATAAATCGTGGATAATAGAATTATCTCTCATCCAGTCGAAACAGCACTCAAAATGGTTGATTATCCACGGAGAAATTGATGAAAGAAGTTGGGGATAAAACCATGGATAAAAGGATTAAAATCTGTTAAAATTCAACAGTCGACGGTATGAACGGTCTTACGATAGAACGCTCAACAGGATGGGCGGTCACCCTCTAACCGTCCAAACCCGTCGGTGGAAATTCAAAATAATTAGAAAATAATCCCAATTATCCCTCGAACTGATCGAAACGCCTGCCGTTGGACTCTCACAGATGAACGGCTCTATTGAGACCGTTCAAAATGTAGCGCGGCCAACGACAAACCGTTCTAGCCTTGTCGGTGATAATTCCATTACTTGGATAATTATCTGGGAAAATCACCAAGCGTAGGACTCTGAGATATAAGCGGTCATAATCAGTCCGTCCATTATGTTGAACGGCTAGAAGAGGGCCGCACAAAATCCTGTCGGTGAAAATTCAGAAAATCCTCAGAAATCAACCATAAATGTATGAACGGTCTGTATCTAACCGCCCCAGTGTTGAACGGCTGAGGTTGAACCGTACATGCTCCTGGACACTTGATTTTCATAAATATGTTCAATTAACCAAAACTAATGCCCATTAAGCCCCGAATCGATACGGACTCAACCAAGGAGGGATGTTACCCATAAAACTGGCCCATGATTTACCAGAAAACGCCCAGCGAGTGATGGACAACTCGAGGCATCAACAGATGGGAGTAAGAGGAACGACTCAACTTATCGGTAAAAAATGGGTGTCAACAGATGCCCTCCTTAACGTCCTCTTTGCACGGGAGCGAGCGGAGGTGAAGCGAAAGTGGCATGGAACATGAAAGATGGAGCGGAAATGCAGCGGAGCGGACCGAAAAAGTGGGCGTTAAGGTAAAACGGCACCCGTTTTTACCAACAAGTGACAGGAATCTTCCGGAAAACTTTTGAACCAAACACAAGGAATGATAAAACCAAAAGCGACACCAGTCTGGAGGAACTGAACTAAATGAAATAACTCGACAAGACCAACCTCATGGGGGACACAATCCCGCGGTCCAATGAGGAGGCCACAAAAGTAGACATCAAAATTAAAGGAAACAGGCTAAAACTCTAGACGGGGACCTTTCAATCAACTAAACCAAACGAATTGACCAAAGAGAACCTTCCAACTCAGAGTGGAATTAGTTCCTCTTACTCAAGCACTTGAACGCACAGCTGACCATCACTGATGGGACATTCTTCAAGCCAACCATGGGACATGAAAGCTCAAAAGATGCGTATGATGCATGCTGGGCTAAAATAAAAGAAATCGTAAAAACGAATGCAAAGAAAGATTAAAATATAAAATACTCGAGAATAATATTGCTAAGCTGGGAACATCAGAGTCAAGATACCATCCGCAACCACAGTGTGCGGGATAGAACCATCCTCCCCGTGACATCCCAACCTAACGGCCTATCCGGAGATTAAGTACGTGAACCTGGATCATCATCGTTTTTGTTGAAGGGGAACATCAGATCCTGGAACACGTAGATAACCAACTGGTTCTCGAGATGATATATTATAATACCATATAATAATACAATAAGGGTGATAAGGATAGAAGGCCATACCCGACTTACCTGTGCAGGTGGAACGGTACTTTTTGGATTTTCTTTTCTGATTTTTATGGATTTTTCATGAATAAGATAAATAGGATAGACATAGCAGAGATAACACAATGATTAACTGAACGACAAACTACATGACATAACATAACGATCAAATAAAATGGGAGACAATGCAACATAACATAACAAAGGCAAATGAGCACATATGCAATGGCATGAACAGACAACATGCATGCATGAACACGATGTGACAAGACAACAACGTGGTGGGACAACACATGGTTGGGATAAGAAATATGATAGATGACCACATGGTTGGGACAACACATGGAACATAGAGAGACGACTAACAGCATGTGGTGAGGAACAAAACAACAAGCGTGGGACGACACGGTGGGACATAGACGCGAGATAAGGACACGGCATGACAAAAGACATGAACAAATACGCACTTCAATCAAAACTCGAGATCAGAATGAAGCAGAATCGCCAGGTTCATAATCGTGAGGTAAAGCCTTCTCACATAAAGATATGATCATTGCAAACAAAAGCTGAGGAAGGAACAGATCGAGAGAGTGGATTGAAGAAGGGAACAGATCAAAGACGTGAACAGGAGACAGATAGAACAAAATATGGAGCAAGGAAAGCTTGAGTACCTGCAACCTGCACACTTAGCAAACAGATTACGTATCTGTTCTCAAAATACAATGTAAAAGATAAATATTTTTAGATTTTTTGAATTTCTTGATTTTTCAGATTTTGAAAATGATTGAAATTTTGAACAATATTTCATCATTTTTTGGATTTCATTCATTTTTTTTATTTTTGACAATATCTCATTTTTTTAGATTTTTGACAATATCTCATTTTTTTTGGATTTTTGAAATAGCAATCTGCAACACCCAAAGACAGACACGAACTACTGGCCAGGGATCGTCGTCCCTCCCTTCTCATTAAAGACTTCCCTTGAGCAGGACGTGTATGTGTGGGTGGCTTACCACAACCAACTGCTTCTAACGAACGGTGCCCCTACTAAGGCCATACCCGGGATACAACCCAGCCTAAGGGGGAGAAACGGAAGAAAAATTGGAGACAAGCTTCGTGCAGGATGGGAGATATCAAGGTTCGAATTCCTTCTAGGGCACTACCCCTCAAAGAGACAACCTGTTGTGCTGGGGCTTTATGTCTTTGATTTTTAGACCCATATTTATCAGGCACGCATGTGACCGGGCTCATGATGTCCCGCGGGGAACCGTACTGCCATTCTTGCCATGCCTTTGATTCATAATTTTGCATTGATTCATTTTGGTAGCCCTTATTGGCCAGATATAGCATGAAAGCTTACTTTTGAGGGTCAAGACTGCCCCTATTTGAGACCTCTCTCGTATTAGGGAGCGCCTAGGTTAGTCATCTTATCCATCCATCTCTTGCCCCTGCACTTGGTCGAGCAGAGAAAAGAAAAGACCTTTGTGCATACCCAAAGTATGGCCAAAGCAGCAACGGTGCGCCTCAGAGAGATCGGCTATGGCTTGCCGTGTAGTGTGTGAAAAATCCATACTCGTAGGTCACCCTCAACAATCAGGGAAGGAAACTAGACTCCCAACGCGGAGCTATCACCAGCCTAAGGATGCTGCAGAAGCTAACTTTTTTATTTGACACAAAGTTAAGATCTAATTAAACAAAGAATCCTAAAGCCGCTCAATCATGTTAAGGAATTAACATTATAACCATGTGCAAAAATAATAGAAATAATGGAAATGAAAGCACGTTCTTACAAAATAAAGATACCTTTGCAGATCCATGGCGTGGAAACCGACCTCCTGAAGCGATTTCGATCATCGAGCTTTGAGTAGTGCGAACTTTATTTTCCTTGCTTGTCAGGATAAAGGATGAAAGGAGAGCAACGGATTGGATTCCTCGACATAGAGGAGTGGCAGACATCATACTGGACGAAGAAGGGATAAAAAGGAAGAGAGACGAGGGCTAGAACTCCCTCGTTAAGGCACTGAGGCCCTGATAACAAGGAACCCGATACAGAATAAACATGGATTAACTAAGATCAAGGCGGGCTAAAGCCTCGAAAACAATAAGAAAAAGGGTAATGACCCCGAAAGGGTGAGATAGAAAGAACAGAAAGATGACGAAAAGATAACTGTGAAGACAAGGAAGAAGGATAATGATCATCCGACGTGGTCGGAGAAAAGGAATAGCGATCACCCGACAGAGGCGGGGAAGAGAATGTATGAACACCCGACAAGGTCGGGGAAAAGAAATGGAAACCACCCGACAAAATCGGGGAAGGATTAGATAAATCACCTGACAAGGTCGGGGAACGAGCGTAAGGGATTCCCAACACGGTCGGGGGAAAAGGAGGAAAAGCGGTGAAATCCGGATGTATCCGGGGAGGAACACTATAGAATGCCCCTGGATCAGGGGAAGAGGAGGACATAGGCCGAGGCCTAAAATGGTGAGAATAGGAGAAGATGGTAGAAATAAGGTCCGGTGGCGGAAGGTACACCACCCAAGGATAGGAACTGAGTAACAGAAAAGACGAATGGATGGGAGAAGGAGAGGAGGAAGGGGACCCCCAAATGCACAACTGACAGCCTTTGAACTTACGTCGCCGCCTCTTCTTAGCCGAAATCTTCTTGAAACAACTCCGCCTGGCGCGGGCTCGGCTTCCCGGGCTCCTCAATCTGTAATGTCTTCTCAAATAGCGGGCCCACCTGGCAGATGGCCTGGCCCGGTCATGAATATGCAGCTTCATTGGGGCGGCTGCCCCTAGACCCCCAATGCTAACAAGATGCAGACATTCTTGGGCAAACAGCTTCTCAACTAAAATGAATATCATGAAGCCACGGAGTTTTGTCTCTTGGCACTAGAACATAGAGGTTCGGCAATTCCACTCGGCAATCAGGCTTGAAGCATAACTCTCGTACTAGAAGAGCAGGACAAAGCTGAGGGGGATCAATACGCGGCGTTGACGTGGCCGACATGCTAATAAATTGAGGGAGGTTGCACAACAAGTGCAGAATGTCCTTGAAAAATGCAGAAGATGCAGCCAATTGCCCCTTGAATAGGGAATCCATCAGGCTCCAGGCGGCCGTATGTGTTAGCATCATCCGAGTAGAGAACCCCTCTCGGCCAGTGAACTGAACAGCAATCGAGCGCGAGGTAATAACAACATTAATGATGAACTTCCCGGCAAACAAAGAGATTGCTACCAGCCTCGCCTTTGAAGAAACTGGCACCAACACAAGGGAACTCTTCTTTGCAACCGTTCTCGTAGTAAATGCAGGCTCATTACCCCTAAAATGGCCAGGAACTAGGACTTGGACCGGCATGCGGCTAATGAAATCTTGAGGCTTGTAATGCATAATCAAAGCCTGGCTCAGCTCCTTTTCTTCCTGGGGACTAGACCCGAGGGGCACCAAAGGTAGCGTGTACCTGCTTCGCAAAGTGGGAAGTGGCAGAGGGAGGTTAGAAGGAAGAGGTTTGAAGGGGGCGGGTGGCGATGGTGCAAGCGATGGGGAAATACTGATGATGATGAGCATGGGTGGAGGTAAAGGAAAAAGTGGAGGTATGGGTTTAGGGTCGGCCTGCTCGGGCTCAGAGGATGATGGCGAAAGAAGTGGCATCGGTGAAGGTGACAGAACATGGATTATTACAAGGGTAGGTGATGAAGATAGTGGTGACGGTAATGTGGATAATGGAGAAGGTGATGATGGAGATGTGGCCAATGGAGGCGCCGAAGGTGGAGGTGGAGAAGGTGGTGGCAAAGGGGGTGATATGGTTGATGGGGATGGTGAAGGGGAAGAAGGAGGAGAAGGAGGTAGTGGCGTAATGGAGGAAGTGGCGGGTGGTGGCGCTCTTCGGCGTATCTTTACAACACGTCGAGAGGTGTTGGGGACAGGTGTGGTGATGGAACCGGAGGGTGAAGGAGAAGTTGCCCGAGCGGAGGCTGGAGTAGGCGAAGGTGGTGGAGGAGATGGGATAGAGGAAGAAGTGGGTAACGGAGCAGGTACCTTATCAACTAGAGAAACACCAGGGTGCCCCTGGTCTTGAAGTGGAGATGGTTGCCTAGGCGGCACGGCTTGCTGCTGCTGCTGCTTGCTGCTGAGTTCAGAAATAATTTGGCGCATGATAGCCCAATCAATCATCTTCTTATCTTCCAGACTGTAAACAAGTTCTCGAAACTTGGGGCAATTCTCAATCAAATGCCCCTATTGACAATGGAATTCACAAAAATGGAGCAAATTCTCGACCGCAGGTCGTCAAGGCATAATCGGAGGGAGCTGTAATGCATGGGTGGCCATCAAAGCCCTGAAGATGTCTGTAAAAGACTCCGGCAACAGGGAGTGAGAAGTCCGCTTAGGGCAAGGTGGATGCCGAGGGGCGTGAAAAGGTAATGGAGATGGTAGCGGGGGTTGCGTAGGCAAGGGGGACTGCGTAGGCAAAGGCGGAGGGTTATAATGATGTGGAGGCGTGGAGGGAGTGGGAATGTAATGAACGGCATCTACCCGTTCTGGGTGTAGTGTTTCCTTGACCGGAGGTGGAGGGGTGTGGTGAGATGAAATAGCGGAGGGCTGACTCATGGAGGGATGTAAGGTGTAACACATGGAGGTATAGGGGTGTGGGGGAGCAGACGGCCGACCCGTGGAGGGATATGTAGTGGAGGGCTGACTTGCGATGGAGGGCGGAGGGAAAGTGTATGTAGAAGGTGACGGTGGAGGAGGCTGATGGTCAAAGGAAACTAGGAGTTGTTGGTTAACAAAGCGGGCTCTATTGTAAAGTTATTGCCAGGATGTAATATCATTCAGGGCTAAAATGTACCTGAGCTCAGGCGTTACATTAGAAATAACCATCTTGATCTGCTCGCCCTCTGGAATATGCCCCGGGACTTGCGCGGCTAGGCGATGCCAGCGGTCGGCAAACACGGAGAATTCTTCGCCGGGCTTCATCTTCTCTTGGGCCAGATCAACCATAGAATATCTGGGCCCGACCTGGTCTCGGTACTGCTGAATAAACATTGCTTGGACGGCTTCAAAATTCATCATCTGCTCCTGGGGTAATGTGAAGAACCAATCCTTGGCCGAGCCCTCTAAAGATAGGCCAAAAAAATAGGCCATCAAGCGTGGATCATGCTGGAACTGGGTCGACTCATATAAGAACTCCTTCAAATGGGCATAGGGGTCACCAACTCCACCATAGCGGTGATATGCGGGAATCTATGAACGCGGTGGAAGTTGAAGACCTCGGAAGGCAAGTGGGATATCCGAAGAAGTTTGAGGATTGATTCGGCGTTGCAGTTCATCAAGCTGGCGTTGGGCCCGAGCGAACATCTCCTCGGTAGGAAGAGTCCGAGAAGGATATGAGCCAGCCTGAGCAAGGGATGGTGAATTTAAACCAGGGTAATGATGATGGGCCGGATAAGGGGACCCAACCTGAGAAGAAGGAAAGCCCATTCCAGGAATGGAGGAATGCGTGGGCCTGGAAGAATCATGTATGTAAGAATGAGGATGGATTGGGCTAGCAGCAGCACGGGCGGGGTAAGAAGGCCCGTTTAAAGAATGGGGTCCAATGGAGGAATAAGGAGACGGGCCCGCATGGGAAGAGGAATCCACGCGGGGGTAAGAAGATGGAGAGGTGCAGGAATAAGGTACAGGGGAGAAATGCTCCATGGGGAAAGTGGAGACTTTATACAGTGAATTTCAAATGAATATAAGGATGGGAATGAACCTAAGATAAATGTAGCTAAATGGAGACACACAAAGATGAACTAGACCTAATGAGCCTAATCTGACCAAAAGATGCGAATGACGACACTATGCAACATACAATGGAGAAGAGAGATGAGAAAAGAATCAACCAATTAGCCAAACAAATTCCAAATGATGCGCGAAGATTTTTATAAGTTCTCTTAGGACCTTAGTGGATTAATTAAAATGTGAGTTCACTCAACCACAAGGTACCTAAATAGGGTGAGAATGGAGAACTGGCAGACTCTAAAGGACTCTCTCTCGCACGAATGCAGACCCTAGACTGGGGGGTGGTATGGTACAACCTGCCCGGCGTCCGTGTGGGAATCCACGGCTCACGGGGGCTTACGGAGGTCCTCAGCAAGGTCCCCTTGTCGGCTCCAAGGAGTATGGAGACGAGAGGAAACCCTACCTTGGTAGGAATGCAGTTAGATGTGAATGAAATGCATGAGTCCTATGTGCACCGGAGTGCATGCAAAATCTAGCCTAGAAACTAACAACCAATGGCCAAAATAAACACGCGAGGATGAAAACAAGTAGACAGCAATAACATATAAGCAGGGGAAGATCAATAGATGGCACCAAGGAGAACAAAGACAATATAGATATGGCAATCAAAGCAACCTCGGGTGCACTGTGGCATCAGAAGGACGGTCTGTGGGAGACCGCACAATAAGATAAACGGTCTGGGGTTGACAGTATAATCAAGGGAGCAACAGAACTATGAAATAACTGTAAAAGAATCACAGAATGCTGGAAATGAAGGGCGACAGAGATGAGAAACATACCAAGAAGAAGCGGTCTGTATATAGCCGCGTAAGCTATGGAACGGATCCTCACAAACTGTGTTCCTACAGTCAGAACACCCAGAAGCATAGCTGTGCCAGAAATATGGACGGTCATGAACATACCGTTCTGCGGTTTGGACGGTCGATGGGGGGCTGTCTGTGACAGGACGCTCGTAGGAGAACTGGCGCTGTTCGGAGGGAAGGACGGTGGATGATCAGCCGCCCAAAGCGTGAACGGCTCTGTGAGAACCGCTCACGTTCCAGAAGGCAGAAAATGCAACTTAACCTGTAATCACTCCAAAAGGGGACTAACACAATGAAAGAGGGGTCAGCAAATCACAAGCACGATGGGCACTAGATGTCCCATCGTGATCGCCACAAAAGAAGGGTGTAGATATATTTTATCCTCTTACTTAAAGGAAGATATGCTATGAATAAATCAACATGCGATGAGTAAGTGAAGAATAGTAAGAGGAGACTGGAAAACAAAAGTGACCGTGATCGCCACCAAAGCGCCGGACGTGATGAACACGCCGTGCTTTGGAAAGGAAAGGGAGACACTCGCCTAGCTGCAGCACTGGGAAGATGCGCGGTTGATGAAGAACCGCCTATAGGACGCACGGTCTTACGATAGACCGTCTAAGGGTGCTGCAAAATGTGTGGGAGGAAGCGCTCCTGGAGTATGGATGGCTTGAAGTAGATCGCAAGAAGAAGAAGAAGGGCGGTGTAGGAGGAGCCACACGTCTTCTTGAACGGGCAGTCAGGAACCGCTCAAGTCCACCACGCCAGAAGTTGCAAAAGGGCTCACCTCCACCCTCTCCAGCCGGCCATAGGGGATGGGCCTCGTGCTGATGAAGTGCTGACCTGCAAAACAACGTAAAGACATAAGAATAACACCTAGATTAGAACTAAATGGTGTAGTAAATGTCAAGATAGTAAGAGATGAACATAAATAAATGGAAAGGGGGATACCTGGGGGGTTTTAAACCCCTAGGGTGTCAAAAACACAGGTGGATGTGCGCATGGTGATGAAAAAATGAAAGAGGACGTAGGGAGAAAGCAATGCATGCAATGAACAGTGACGAAAGCTATAAAACACAAACGACTCTAAACATCGACTACTCCCTGGACCGGAGGCTTGTATGGACGTAGAAAGCCTCCCTCCTTGGTGCTAGGTCACTCAAGAATGCGACAGGGCTTCGCCGTCGACCAAAATCTCCCCCTTTTCAAGTCCGGCCTTTAGGGTCTATTTATAGAGCCTAGAAAGCCAGCCCCGAAACTAGGGTTTAGAGCCATTTTCGGGACAAGATTATTGAAGATAAATCGTAGATAATAGAATTATCTCTCATCCAGTCGAAACGGCACTCAAAATGGTTGATTATCCACGGAGAAATTGATGAAAGAAGTTGGGGATAAAACCATGGATAAAAGGATTAAAATCTGTTAAAATTCAACAGTCGACGGGATGAACGGTCTTACGATAGACCGCTCAACAGGATGGGCGGTCACCTACTAACCGTCCAAACCCGTCGGTGGAAATTCAAAATAATTAGAAAATAATCCCAATTATCCCTTGAACTGATCGAAACGCCCGCCGTTGGACTCTCACAGATGAACGGCTCTATTGAGACCGTTCAAAATGTAGCCAACGACAAACTGTTCTAGCCTTGTCGGTGATAATTCCATTACTTGGATAATTATCTGGGAAAATCACCAAGCGTAGGACTCTGAGATATAAGCGGTCATAATCAGTCCGTCCATTATGTTGAACGGCTAGAAGAGGGCCGCATAAAATCCTGTCGGTGAAAATTCAGAAAATCCTCAGAAATCAACCATAAATGTATGAACGGTCTGTATCTAACCGCCCCAGTGTTGAACGACTGAGGTTGAACCGTACATGCTCCTGGACACTTGATTTTCATAAACATGTTCAATTAACCAAAACTAAGGCCCATTAAGCCCCGAATCGATACGGACTCAACCAAGGAGGGAGGTTACCCATAAAACTGGCCCATGATTTACCAGAAAATGCCCAGCGAGTGATGGACAACTCGAGGCATCAACAGATGGGAGTAAGAGGAACGACTCAACTTATCGGTAAAAAATGGGTGTCAACAGTGTGTAAGAATACATTCAAGATGCATGATTATTGGAGTCTTTTTTTTTTGCAAAATGACGTGATAGCCATCAAGTGACTCAAAATAATGATATTTGTGTTGAAGGAGAGCATAATAGCACTATAACTAAATTATATATATGAGATTTTTAATGATGTACTTGAGGTGATGTGTATAATAAACTGTCGAATAATTTTATTCAAGTGTGAATGGTTCGATCTCGAACACAAAAAATTTGTAAAAATTGATGAGAATTTTACAAGCATAAATGTCACTATGAGAGTTCAAGTGATTCATTTGTGCTAATATGACAAGTGACTCAAGTTGTTTCTTTGTTTTTGGTACAAAATTAGGATAGGATTAACGAGCTGTGTAAAAGATGTAACATCGACACTTATTTGATTTAGCTATGTTTGATAAAATTGATGACCAAGTGATTGTGATGCGGGACGACGAGAGAGACTCAATGTTAAATGGTGCGAACCTGGGACTCTAGGTGACGACGTGATCAATTGGACGACGCAACCAGCGACATTCGAACAATAGAGCTACCTCGGCTTGACAATAAGAGCTCCTACGGGGTATATGCCTTTAACAGAAAAGTAATCCCATGAGTCGTCCCAAGCGAGGGAAACGCGGATCCGCGCGGTTGAGAAACCGACAGAGTCAAGGGTGGTCAAACTCACTTCCGTGCTCGGATCGAGTCACGGGACAGGTTCGCTCTCTCTCTCATAGCAGTGATTAAAATGATTTAACGAGCTAAAATTCAAACACACTCATGCAGCGGCATATAATCATATACTAAGTAAGCAAATGCCGAGGAGGAGAGATCGTTACCTCCACGATCCGGCGTGGGGAAGACAACCCCGACCAAGATTGTACTCCCGATTAAGACAGTGATCATCAATTACACATCAATTACAAAATTAAACCCACTCCACGCAGGTGTTGACACCCATTTTTTGCCGATAAGTTGACTCGTTCCTCTTACTCCCATTTATTGATGTCTCGAGTTGTCCATCACTCGTTGGGGCTATTTTCAGGCACGTTCTGGGCCAGTTTTATGGTTAGCCTCCTTCCCTGGTTAGATTTGTTTCAATTCTGGGCTTAATGGGCCTTGGTTATGGTTGATTGGGCTTTTCTATAAGTTTCAAGCGCCCATGTACATGTACGGTTCATGCCTGGCCGCTCAACCAATGTGCAGTTACCTGTGGACCGTCCATACATTCATGGAAATTTTGTTTAATTTTTTGAATTTCCACCGACAAGCATTTATGCGGTCTTTCTGTAGCCATTCAACATGATGGACGGATTGGCGGTAGCCGTTCATCTCTCAGAGTCCTGCGCTTGGTGGCTTTCTCAGATAATTACCCAATTAATCTATTTATCACCGACAAGGATAGAACGGTTTGTCTTTGGCCGCTCTACTTTTGAACGGTCTCATCTTGGCCGTTCATTTATGAGAGTCCAGCAGTGAACTATTCGGCCAGTTCAGTGGATAATTTGGATTATTTTGTGAATTGTTGAATTTCCACCGATAGTGTTGGACGGCCCAGAATGGGCCGCCCATATGGATGTGTGGTCTATCGTTAGACCGTTCATCCACTCGATTGTTGAAGATTCAACAGATTTTCTCTCTCTCCTCGTAGATTTATCCCCAACTTTATCCAGCCATTTCTCTGCGAATCCTCAACCATTTCGAGTGCCGTTTCTTCCAGATGAAAGATAATGGAATTATCTTCATCTTTTGTTTGATAATCTCGACCTGAAAATGCTTCTAAACCCTAATTCCAAGCTAGGACTTTAGGTGTTCTATAAATAGACCCTAGAGGCAGGGTTTGAAAAGGGGGGGGGGGGGAGATTTTGGTCGACGGCAAAGCCCTGTTGAATTCTTGAGCGACCTAGCACCAAGGAGGGAGGCCTTCTACATCCATATAAGCCTCCGGTTCAGGGAGTAGTCCTAGTCTTGAGTCTTTTTGCATTCGATGGTCTCATTTCTTCTCATTGCATGTTTGTTTCTACACATCCATTCTCCCACGTTTTCATTGTTTGCACTGTCATGCACACACCCTCCCATATTTTCTGATGCCGTAGGGGTTTGAAAATCCCCCAGGTATCCCCCATTCAAATACTTATGTTTATTTCCCTTCATTCGAGCATTTGCTACACTCCACGTTTCTAACTTAGGTTTTTTCTTGTGTTCTACACTTCATTTTGCAGGTCAGCAGTACACTAACGTGAGGCCCATCCTTTCTGGCCGGCCGAAAAGGGTGGAGGTTGGACCCTTTGTAACTTCTGGCGTGGTGGTCTTGCGCGGTTCTCTACCATCCGTTCAAGGAGACGTGCGGTGCGACCTGGACCGTCCTTCTTTTTCCTGCGGTTGTGATAGAGCCGTTCAACTGCTAGGAGTGCTACATCCCGCGTCCTCTGCAGCGTTCTTAGACGGTCTTTCGTGAGACCGTGCATCTTATAGGCAGTCCTTCCTGAACCGCCTATCTTCGCAGCGCTGCACAACAGGCGAGTACCTCTCCCTCTTTCCAAGGTATGGTGTGTTCATCACGTTCGGCGCCTTGGTGGCGATCACAGGTTTTTATTCCTCCCTTTCCCCTTGTCTTCATTCATTTCCCATGTTGGATGTGGTAGGATAGACATGGGAGGGCATTAAGGGATGGACGGGAGGAGAAATATACCTACACCCTTCTTTTGTGGCGATCACGGTGGGACCCCTAGTGTCCATCGTGTTAGTGGCTTGCTGACCCTCTCTTTTGTTTTGTTAATCCTTTTTCTTCGAGTAGTTCCAAGTTGATCTTTGCTGGTTGCGTTTTTTTGTCCTCTGGAATTGGAACGGTTCTTCCAGATCCGTCCAACGTCTGTGCGGCTGAGAGTGCACCATCCAAACTGCTGGCGCAGGTACACCTCTACCTTTACTCTATTGGCTTGGTTACTGTTACACGGGTGATGCAGGTCCGTTCCAGCCATTAAGCGGTTGTCTATAGACCGTCCATCCTGGTACGCGTCTCATATATGCCATCGTTCATTTCCTGCATTATCTGTTTTTCCTGTTATTTTGTCGTCACTCCCTGAATTATACGGCTATTTACAGACCGTCCTTCTCTCTGAGCGGCCTCCTAGAGACCGTTCTTGTAGTGCTACAGTGCACCCGTGATTCATTTGGATTGTCATGTTAGTTGATCGTTGGTGCTGATTATTGATCTCCCCCTGCTCTGATGTCATTGTTGCATGCTTGCATTAGTTACTTGCATATATGCTTGATCATTGGTTGCTAGTTGCTAGGCTAGACCTTGCATGCACTCCGGTGCGCATAGGGACATACATTCTTTTCATAGTAGTTGCATTCCTACCGAGGTAGGGTTTTCTCTCGTCTCTATACTCCTTGGAGCCGACTAGGGGACCTTACTGAGGACCTCCGTAAGCCCCCATGAGCCGTGGATTCCCACACGGACGCCGGGAAGGTTGTACCATATCCACCCCCAGTTTAGGGTTTGCATCCGTAAGAGAGAGAGTCCCGTAGAGTCACCCAGTTCCTCATTTCCCACCCTGATTAGGTACCTTGTGGTTGAGCGAATTTATACATTAACTAATCCACTAAGGTCCCAGAAGAGGAATTCAAAAAATTTTTTTTTTTTGCCACGCATCACTTGACAATTTGATTGCTTAAGTGGTTGATTCTCCTCTCATCTCTGCCCTCCATTGGATGTTTGGTTGATTGAGGTTTTGTTTATTCTTTGGTTAGGATTATTTGCCTTAGTCTTGGAGTGCTTAGTGTATGTGGAGTTGTTTCTCCTCCTCGGGATCACCTCCTAGGGTCAGTTCTCACTTCATTTCTTACCTCAATCCTCTGTTTGATTCATCATCGCCCATGTCGTCATACGACTTCTCCCATTCCCACGAGGATTCTCTCCCTCGCGGACTTCTTGAGGACCCGCCCAGGGTCGCCCATGTGCAGGGAGGAGAGGGGACTGCCCCTTCTCTCCCGACCATTGCCATCGAGGGCTCTCAGCCCTCCCTTCCTGGTTCCTCCACACAAAATTTGGCCGGTCAAATTCTTAATTTGATGGCCCAGCTTGATCCCTCCCAGCTCCACCTTATCCGACAAGCTCTGCAAGGGGGAGACGCCCCGTCCTCAGTTCCTTCCTATGGCGTGACTGCCACCACCTCCACTACGTCTCCTGTTGTTGGGTCGGCACCCGTACCTGCTGTCCCCGTTGATCTTACTCCCATCTGTTCCCAGGTTCTCCGATATCCCAGCATGGAAGCGGGCCAGGCCTCCACCTCGGCCCATCAGTATCTTGATAAGGGGAAGGCCCATGTCCCCTCTAGTTCTTATCTCGATCCATACACTACAATCTCTCCATCGCCGCAGGTCCCTCGGGCCCCGGCTGATTTCATTCGTTTACAACCCGGGGCCGCCCAATTGGCTCACGTGGATATGGGCCTGTGGACGTGCAAAATTGCATGCCCATACGTCCCAGTTAGCCTGGCATTGATAACAACTTCAGCCAAAGAGACTGCGAAGAAAGAGGGCCATCCGGACTCTCTGAATATCAACACACGCTAGGTGAGGCCGCCTCCATAGTCACGATGGCAAAGAGGGATCACCCTTCAAGAGCCCCACAAACCACGGGCCACGGAGGAAATCAAACGGGCCACGACTCGTGCTCACAACGGGCTCAGAAATGCACCATGATGGCCTTCAGCGGCACACCTAGGGTGGCCTTCAGCGGCACACCCCAGGCCTTCAGCGGCACGCCCTTTGGCCTTCAACGGCACGCCCTGAAGCCCATTCAACGGCACACCCTCTTTGGCCTTCAATGGCACGCCCTGAAGCCCATTCAACGGCACACCCTCATGGCCTTCAGCGGCACACCCTTTGAGCTTTCAGCGGTACGCCCTGTTGGCCTTCAACGGCACACTTTGGCAACCCTTCAGCGGCACGCCTCTTGCCCTCTTCAGCGGCGCGCTTGTAGGGTCTTGCAGCGACACGCCCCGATGACCTTCTAGCGGCACACTTACTGAGCCCGCCAGCGGCACGACGCTCAGCAGTTTCAACGGCACGTCCGGTAGACCAAATCTCGCGCCCATGCCCTACGGATCTTTGGCGCGCAGTGAGCAGTCCGAGGTGTCGACCGGGGGTTGGGCCACGCAGGCTACCACTCCGCCACCCAGGACGGGGAAAGTCAAAGGCAATCATGTCGGAGCTACTTCCCACCTTCGCCGCCCGTGCTCGAGGGCTCCCGCTGCTGGGAGTATAAAACCACTCCCATTCCGGCGAAGAAAAAGAGGAGAGGGAGGAGTCCAGGGAGACCACACCATACACCCAGAGAAGGAAGAGGTAGACAAAAAAAGGGAGAAGAGAGAAGAGGAAGAAGGAGAGCCCCGTCCGCCCAAGCTCGGCAAGCCCAGGGAGCTCCAGGGAAGAAAAGGCCAGAAAGAGAGAAAGAGAGTAAGAATAGAGAGAGAGAGGTGCTATGTAGCGGGAGGTAGCAGGAGAAGAGAAGGGAGCCGTCGCCCCTGCTCGACCCCGGCTCTCTCCTCACCCCTTCTTTCTTTTTTTTTATTTATCTTCTTGTTCCTCTTCTCATCCCTTTTGTAGCTTGTTTCAGACATACTCTGTAATGCTTGACCCTTGGCCAACCATGGTCGTTTTCTATCTTGAATAAAAGACGCCCCTCTGCTGGGTTTCCTGTCATTCTCGTTGGTTTCTTCTTATGATATGTTTTGCCACTTGCTTCTCCCCTTTTCTCTGGTGTTCTTGCTCCTTATGTTAATCTCCTTCCATGATGCCGGCCTGTCCGGTCTAATGTACAACGTCTTGGTGTAGCGCCATCCAGAGGGGTCCTTTGATAGTGGCTTCCTGTATGGGCTTCTCCCCCTATGAGTCTGACTCCAGAGCATGCCATTTAGCTCAATAGAGTGCCCCCACCCCCGTAGAGGAGATGTGCCCTCCTTCTAGGCCGCTTGAGCCCCTGCTTCCTTAACATTCTTGATCTTCTTCCCCCCCTTGGTCAGTTAATGCACCCCTGGGCTTAGACCTAACCCAATGTGCCAACAGCTTCCTCTCATTGGTAGGCCGACCCATACCCTCCACCGCTATAGCTTCGAGCCCCTCGTCTGTTGGCCGGTGCACCCCCTAATCGTCCCTGCCCGGCACACCCCAGGCCCTCCCAGGCCGGCACACTCTAGCCAGCCCCATCCGGTACACCTTCTAGCCCGGCACGGCCTATCAGCCCCTCTAGCCGGTGCACCCTCTAACCCTTCTAGCCTGGCACGCTCCTGGAGCCCTCTTGCCCGGCACGGTTGCCATATCCTCCTACCCAGTGCACTCCCAGTCTGTCTTAGCCGGATCTCCCGCTCGTTGATTTCTTCGAGGTTTTTCCAAAGTTTCATCAAAGGTGCTGCCGCCTTCGGGCGCCCACCTCCAGTTGTCGGGTTCCGCCACTCCATGTGGGCGCGTTCCCTTTATCTTCCTTACGCTCGAGTCAAGGAGAGATGCTGCCAAATTTTTATGAAATAATAGTAATACACACCAAAAGGCAAAAGGATGCAACAAACAAATGAAACGATCGATAATAGAACACTCCAATCGGAACAAGGCACTACGGACAACATGAGAAAAATTAGGCTAATCGACATTGTGGTGAACTAAATGCTCAATCTATGAAGAACAGGTTGCGAGAAGAGGGGGAAAAGATTTGTATAAAACTACATAAAAGTCGGAGAGAAGAAGAAAAGAAAAGCCTTAAAAGAACCAGAGGGAGAGTGGGTCTTCTTCGAAATTCTCAACCTAATCCCTCAGCGGTACACCCTTCTAACCCTTCGACGGCACACTCTAACAGCCCTTCAACGACACACCCTCATAGCCCCTTGGCGGCACGCTCCCCAGCCCTTCAGCGGTACACCCATCTAATCCTTCAACGGCACACTCTAACAACCCTCACCACCTCCGGCGGTACACCTTTTTGGCCCTTCAGCGGCACACCCCTCACCCTCTCCAGCGGTACACCCATTCCCAACCTCCAGCGGCACACTCCTCACCCTTTCCAACGGTACGCCCCCGGCCAGCCCTTCGCCAACACACCCTTCCTGGCTGCCTTCTCCGACACGTTCCACGCCGCCTTCGCCGGCACGCTACTGGCTGCCCTCTCCGGCACACTCCTAGCCCCCTTTCACACCTCCCAGCCTGTGTCGGTGCATATTGCACCGACCTTGGGTCTACCTCGGTGCACATTGCACTGACCCTACCCCTTTAAAGCCAAAAGCTGCACCGACTTCAGCCCGCAGGCCGTACAGACTTCGCCTCGCAGGCCGTACAGACTTTGTCCCGCAGGCCGTACAGACTTCGCCCCACAGGCCGTACAAACTTTGTCCCACAGGCCGTATAGACTTCGCCCCGCAGGACGTACAGACTTTGTTCCGCAGGCCGTACAGACTTTGTCCCGCAGGCCGTACAGACTTTGTCCCGCAGACCGTATAGACTTTGCCCCGCAGGTCGTACGGACTTTGCCCCTCTACAGCCCAAAGCTGCACCGACTTCAGCCCGCAGGCTGCACTGACCTGCTGATGGCCCAGATTTGCACCGACCTACCTTCAGCCTTGGCACACCCTGCACCGACCCAGCCCAATCTCTATCCGGTGCACTCTTTGATACCCTCACCGGCATGCCTTCAGCCGCCCTTGCCCGGCGCACTCTCTATGCCGCCTTCGCCGGCACGCTGCCTACGACCTTCACCGGTATGCTCCTTCAGTCCCCTTTTGGCCCTTCAACGGTCCACTCCCCTCAGAAGTATGTGTGTAATATATAGTATATAATAATAATAATAATAGTAATAAATCAATAAAAATTACGATGACTAAATACATTTGTATATATATATGTATAAAACAAACAAAAATTGTGAAATAGTAATAATAATGGTGAGAAAAATTTCTAATAATAATAATAATAAACAGCATGGACAAATCATTCAGGAAAAAATACACAAAAGGGAAATAAGCAATAAAAAGAATGCATATATATATAATTAAGAGCCCAGATAAAAGAAACGATAAAGTCTATATTGCAGCCCCGTCTCTCCCGTGACCCGGTGCTGAAGGGAATAACAATGCTGCCCCCTGCAGGTCGGGCCTGAGTCACGGGGACTGCCTCAATACGGCCACGACCCGACCTCGCCCCGGGCCGACATTCTGATTAGATCGGACCCGTTTCTCAAGATCGGACCCTTTTCGAGCCATTATTAAAATTACCGCGCGCTCGGCAGACATTTGAACGGATTCGTCCCGGCTTCCACCGCGTTTCTATCACGGACCTTCGTCCGAACATGGAAAAGGTCCGCGAGTGACCAACATAGTCCATGACCCATGGCCCGATACAGATCTCAATGTGATTTATTCCTGCTTCTTTCTCGCGCAGTTAGTATTAGTCCTTTTCGGCCGTAGGGCCCCTAATTTCGGCAATTAATCAAGGGTGTTTTCTCGTACGGGGGATGTAAATGACGTCGTGGCCTTCATGGCACGACGGGATCTGGTCCCAACACGAACCACACGATCATCTGACGAGGTCAGGTCGAGCGCACCATGGGCTCTTCAGAGCCCGAATAAATTATCACTCTGGTGACTGGCATGCCCACGCACTCAATAAACTCAATACATGAATATTCAACTATTAAATAAATAAATAAAAAAAGTGCATCTACAAGTCTGGCACGCCCGGTGGGACCCATCCACCCTTCATCTCTTTGCCGGAATTGGGGGCCCTGCGGCCCCCTTCTTGTAAGACTAATTACGCTACCTTTGTGAATGCAGGAGAGCCACACTATGCTGCCAACGATGGCGGTTACTTGCGGCCCTCAGGTTGTCGGCAATCATGTTCGGGATGGCTACCTGGCGGTCCCCCTCAGCTTTGGGAGCTTCCCTCCCACGGTGGGCTTCCCCAACTTCCTTGGGGTGGCTTTCGTCAACATACTGGACGTGAAAGCACCTGGCGAGCCCCATCCCAACACTCCCACTCCGGGGGCCACTGAAGCTGCTGCCGGCCGAGCTGTGGCCGAGGACAACGACGGCGTCCTTACAACGACATTGGCCTGCAACGTGCACCACTTGCACCAAACTGCCAATCCGTCCCACCAAGGATCGGCATCTCACCAGAGGAGGCTCCAAAGGAAAAATACTGGCGTCGTCTCGGGGCGCCGCATGTCTAACTCCGGGAAATCCATGACCGTCGGGACCCTCCGAGTTCGTCGGGACGGGCAAAGTTCCAAGGTGACATCGGACCGCGTCGTCCCGACTATCCCAGTCCGGAACTCTTTCCAAGGGCTGGAGAAGCTGAAGGAGAAGGTGACGCCCGCTGTTCTGGCTGCATCACCAAAGACTGCACCGGCTCACAGGCCGGCCAAGTTAAAGCTAATCTGGGTCCCCAAGGAGGCCCGATCCACTGCACCTGCCCAGGCGGGGCCCATCACTTTCCGCCCAAGGAGGGCCCGAAGAGATGAGAGGGTCGAGGTGACGACCCCGGTTCACCAACCAGCACTTGCCGTGCCGACGCAGCCCGAGGGCGCCCGCCGCCGGCGCCGCAGGCACCGACACCAGGCTGCCCGCCCAGCGCCCAGGGTTTACTCCCCGCCTGCCACTGCCATCGGTACACAGCCATCGGCTGCTCTCCCTGACCAGGAGTGGGAAGGGATCGAGCAGGCCATGAGAAACTATCTCCGGGGCCCGGGTAGCACTCCCTTGGGTCGCCAGAGATTGCTGGGGGCGGTGGCCGCCGCCTTCCAGGAAGAAGAAGAAGCCTAGCCCGTGCCTAGTGCGGAGTCGAGGAATCGGTCGGAGGAGCCACGCCAATCCCCTTCTCGGGAGGAAGCGCCGCCCCGACGCTCGGTATTCGACAGGTTGGTCTTCCCGGGAAGGTCAGCCAAGAGAATGACGAAGTGGGACAGAAGCTGGAAAGTCTTCGCCTGCAACATGGCAGGAGTCTTCGGTCGGTATGGGGCCCTACCCAACGACCCTGAAGAGATTGCCAGACTCGCCGTCAGGCCAGGGCCCCTCACCAGAAGAGGAAGAGCAGCAGGCCACGCGGCATAGATAGGCGCTGAAGGGACCTTCCCTGCGGCCCTGACGGCCAATGTGGTCACCACTGGGGGCACGGGCAGTGGACCCTCCACATCATCCGAGGAGGCCCTGACCGAGGAGACAGGGGGCATGCCCAATCCCCCCACCACCGGCCCGGCAATGTTGCTCATGATACAACGATTCCAGCAAGAGATTGAGTTGCTAAAGAAGCAACTAAATGAGCGGAATGCTCAACCCTCGACGTCCGCACAAACCGAGGCTTTACTCGAAGCGCCCAGGGACAATGGGCAATCTTCAGAAGTAACTCCGCAAGCTGCGGCTCTTCCAGCAACCCTCAACCCTCTCGGGGGCACGCCCCCGCAGTAGGCACAATACACGGCACCGGCCCCACCATAGGCCTTACTCTCCCAAGGGTCCCCCATGGCCCCCAGGGTGACTGTGCTGGCTACCCCGAGTGCACAGCCCGCTCATGTCTATCCAAGCCCGGTCGACCTGGCAGCAGTCAGCCGGTTGATGCTTGAACAAATGATAGACATGAAACTGGCAGAGAGAGGCGGAGGGGATCAGACGCCGTTCGACGTCTACCGGGTGCCCTACCCGGCTCATTATCCTGCAAAGAAGCTGCCAGTTGGTGTCACCAAGCCGCCAAAGTTTGAAAAGTTCAATGGGCAAGGGTCTCCTAGGGAGCACATTGCCTATTATGTGAATGTCATTGGGGATCTGGCTGCTGATGAGGCCTACCTCCTGAAGTTTTTCAGCTCGACACTTACCGGACTTGCCTTTGAGTGGTACTCCAGCTTGCCACCCGGGTCTGTTGCTGACTGGCCCAACATGCAGAAGAAGTTCAAAGAAAGATTCTACGTTGCTGAACGGGAAGTCACTGTGGCAGAGCTTTACGCCACAAGGCATAAGAATGATGAGTCGGCCCTCGACTACATCAAAAGATGGAGGAACCTCAGCATGAGGTGCAGGCGTCCCCCGCACCAGGAGGATGCGGTGCAGATCTGCAAGCAGAACCTGAAGAAAGAAATCCTAGAAAGGATGATCGGCACCGAAGTCAAGACATTTGATCGCCTGAATAATGTGGTAGCCGAGATCGAGGCGTTTCTTGCCCGATATTCTTCCACCCCGGCCGCATCAAGCCAGAGAGCTAGACAGGCCGAGAAGAAACCAGTTCCCCCGGAAGTACATGCACTAGACTTCCAGACCTTTAAGAAACAAAAGGAAAAAGCTAAAGGGGCTGCCAATCTTCCCCCGCCCAGAACTACAGAACGGCGGGAGGGCCCCTCACCGAGGGGGAAAATGAGAAACAAGCTATATTCCTTCTCCCGAGACAAGTCCAAGCTCCTATTTGAGTGGGCAACCAGTTACAATAAAATCACACTGCCAGAGCCGAAGAGGCCCGGTGACTTGAAGAAGAAAGATGACCCGCGCTTCTGCCTGTACCACCGGATGCTCGGGCATACCATTGAGGACTGCTATGTCTTCAAGGATGTTATTGAGTCCTTAATCAAGAACGGGGAGCTGGACATGGGGGAGCATAAGGTAGACCCCCCGCAACCGCATGAGCTGCCCAACATAACCTCCAACGTCAGTATGGTCTCGTTATACCAGGAGCTGCCTGAGGAGTGGGCGGAGGCCAGCACCCGCGCCACTTATGAAACTTTTATCATGGCCCCAGCTCAAGACCAAGGGGATTGGCAGACTGCACCCAGGAAGAACAGAAGAGCACGCGTCCCTCGGCCCACCCCAGGAGTTCACCTGAGGGGTGTGACACCCCTGCCTGCACCACCCCCGGTGAGCCCGGTCTGGCACGACACGGCCCCTCGGCTGGTCGTGAGGCGGCCCACTCACAACAAAAAGAGATGCGTCCCGCTGTGGATGCATAAGAAGACCAGCCCGGCGGTTGAAAGACTCCAGGCTATTATTGATGGGCTTGAAGATTATGAATAGCCCGAAATCTAGCCCGTGGAGCTGAAGGAGTGCGTCCCCTGGGAGGAGTTTGAATTTCTCAAACTGGCTCCAGGAATAGAAGCTGAAGCAGAGAAGGAGCCTCCCTTGTGGGGTGAACTTCCCCAAGAGCAGCCACTGGCAACGGCAGGAAAGAAGAAGAAGAAGAGAAGACCCATGAGCAAGAAGAAAAAGGAGGCCGTCGTCGCCTTCAACACCCTCTCGGCGCTGTTCGACACTGCCCTCTCCCTGGAAGAAAAAAAAGAAGAGTTACCCCATGAACCGACGGAGGTGAGCCAGGCTGAAGTGTCCACTTCCTAACATGCCACTAGGTCGGGAAGGAAGTGGGGGCGCCCTCCTCAGGATAACCTCAACATCATGCTCAGGGGAGAACAGCCATACCAGGTCCCCGAGCCCGAGGTCCGAGGTCCGAGGCACCGAGATCCCTCCCCCGTCGGGTCTCTATCCCGGAGGAGCCAGGAG
Organism: Amorphophallus konjac; assembly: GCA_022559845.1. NCBI lineage: Eukaryota > Viridiplantae > Streptophyta > Magnoliopsida > Alismatales > Araceae > Amorphophallus > Amorphophallus konjac. The sequence goes on from CM040126.1 coordinate 434,671,897, forward strand.
CCGAGGCACCCCTGTGGACGCACTAAAATTCGAAGGGAATCTGTTCGTTTGTTGATCGGGGTTAATTCGTCTATTTAGTGCGAGGGCGTGCCAGTCACAAAGTGACGATTTATTCGGGCTTCACGGAAGCCCATGGTGCGCGCGATCTGACTAATCAGACAATTGTGTGGTTCGTGTCGGGACCGAAACCCGCCGCACCATAAAGGTTATGGCGTTATTTACATCCCCCATACGGGGGAACACCCTTGATTGATTGCCGAGAATAAGGGCCCTACGGCCTAAAGAGAATACTAATAATGCAGGAGGATAGTGAAAGATGAACTATGCTAGAAACCCGTATCGGGACATGAATGTTCATACTATGTCGGCCACTCACAGGCCACTTCATGTTCGGACGAAGGTCCGTGTTTGTAGTATAAAAGACGGTAACAAAACCGCGTAGATGTCTGCCACGAACAAGGCAAGTTTAATGAGAATGGGGGATTGGATCCCGATAGGGACGGGTCAAGTTGATAGACTGTTGGCCGGAGATGATTTCGGACTATGGCCATGTCGGAAATTCCGTAAACCACGTCCGATACCATAAGGCGTCATTGATTTTCTCTTTGCACCCAGTCCGAGGGAGTGAATTATTAAGTGCGTAGCCCGAGCTCACTAACGTGTGCCCTCACACGCGGATCGACCTGTGCGGTCAGGTCGCGGGGTTCGACCTACCCGGTCAGGTCGCGGGGGTCAAGGGGGCAGCGCCCCTTGCCCCCGAAAAAAAGTTGATTTCTTATGAATGGTTTATATGCTTCCTTTTCCCTTTTTTTTTGGCCTTAAGTTTTTTTTCTTCTGCTATTTCTTTTACTTGGTTAACGGATTTCTTATGAGGCACGCCGGATTAAGGAGATGCCAAAGGAGAAGAGGGGCGCACCGGATATGGCCAAGAAGGGAGGCGCGCCGGAATAGGGATCATATGAGGGGAGAAAAGGAGTGCGCCGGGTAATGGGGATTCCATGAGGGCGCGCCGGAATAAGGATTGAAACGGGGCACGCCGGTCTAGTAGGTCCAAGAGAAGGAGTGCGCGCCGGATTGAGGCATGAACAGTAACGGGTGTGCACTATTCATTCAAAGAGTTTGAAAGTGGTTTTGAGTGTGGGGTTAAACCGGCGCGGGGGGGGGGGGGGGGGGAGCGCGCCAGATTAGCCCACGCCGGATTAGGGGCGCGCCGGGATAGCTTCTGTGGGTTTTATTTCATTCTGTTTGATTCTTATTGCTTCTGTTCTTGTTTCTTCAACTTGCAGATTGATCAAATGGGCGGATTGTTTGTTCAGTTGACACTTTAAATCAATGGAATGCTTCTTAACATTTGTTGAGGTGAATGAGTACGTAGGATTGAATGTTTTACTGGCAGAGTTTGTTATGCAGGGACTCAATGGTTCAGCTTGATTCTGGGGCTTAGTTGTTCGTCTGTTCTTTTACCCACAGAGCTTATTCTGTTCGTCTGTCCTTGTGTGTTCTTTACCAGGCAAAATTTGGGCAGCATCTCCCCCGGATTGGGAGTTGCCAGAGAAAAATAAGGAACACCAAATGGATAACTCCGGGGTGCACCTCAAATCTAGACTTCATGGCGGTCTAATAACCCAGATGTGAGTGTTGGAAAGCTCGAGGACTAGCCTTCAAGAGCTCTTACAACTCACGGGTGATGATTTTGTGGAACAGGACAGATGTAGGCCATAGGTGGCCATGAATGTTCACCCTTCGAACGGGTTCCCTCAGAGTTCATGCCACAGAAGGGCAGGCTTCTGAGGACCCCAGGTGATGTTGAAAATCGGGAGGAAGAAAATGGAAGAAAAGGGGAAGGGATCAGAGCAATAGAATACTGCGCATGCTTACAAAGTCACTCTTTTATTCATCCTCAAGGGAAAGGAGGGAAGAGAGGTACAAGAGGAGATCTACCCCCCCCCAAAGCATAGGGAAGTATATAACGGAGAAGATAAAAGAAAAACTAGGTGTTGAGGTGGGGGAAGAAGATACATCGGTGGGGGAGAAGGAGGAACAGAGCACAAGTGTAGACACGCCGTTCTTGACGTTACCGTGAGTAAATCTCATATTACACTATGATACCCTAAGGCGGCCTTCACATTTTTAATTACTCTGGTGATTTCCTATTTTTATGATTTTTTTTAAATTTTTTTGAATTTTTTCGTGAAAAATCATGGGAGTGTCCAGGCGCCTGGACACCTCCATCAATGACAAAAAAAAATAAAAAAAATCAAAATCATGAAAGTGTCCAGGCGCCTAGACGTCTCCATCAATGACCAAAAAATAAAAAAAATCAAAATCATGGAGGCGTCCACTTGCCTGGACGCCTTCATCAATGCAAAAATAATATAAATAATATCAATAATCATAAAAAACAAAACAAAAATCAAATAAAAATAATATATTTATGGAGGCGTCCAGGACCCTGGACGCCTCTATCACCTTGCTCACGGGGCCCCGCCCACCGATCGACGATTTGTCGTGTGTGAAAAAGCCAATTGTGGAAGCGTCCAGACAGCTGTACGCGCCCATTTCCAAATCACGAGGCGTGCGGCTTTCGGTGGAGTTCGGTGGACCTTATTGAGGCGTCCGGGACCCTGGACGCCTCCATGAAAATATTTGGAAAAAATGAATAAAAATAGAATAAAATATCTTTTTTACCCTGATGGAGGTGTCCAGGGTCCTGGACGCCTCCACCCTGCGAAGCCCTATAAATAGAGGCCCACCTCCTCAGTTCTGGAGGAGCTTCTAAGAGATCCAATAGGCTGCCGGAGCCCAGAGGCTACCAGAGTCATTTCTAACCCGTGGGCTCTTTTGTAGGTAGAGGTTCCGCCAGCTTCTCGGGTGCCCACGCTCGTGAGAGGAAGGTCGTCTTCATCCACCGCGCTTCCACGTCGTCCCTACGCTGCCGGAGCTCCGCCGGATTTCACCATCGGCACATCCAATAAGCCAATCCTTTCCTTTTCTTCGTAGTTCTTTTGCATTCATCATATCGCATCCTCCAACCCCCTTATAAGGGAGTCTTTCTTCTATTCCTACGTCGGCATAATCGCCATTCACCATAAGTATTTTCCTCCTACTCGTGTCCGAGAGGGGTTTAAAAGACAACACCAACCAGGTGTGTGTGTCTTGCCATCATTTCGTTATTTTTATCACAAGGATTTGAATACTACACCTTCATCTTTCTAATCCACTCATTACTTGTTTGTCGTTGTTTTGCAAGGGTACCCAAGGAAAGTCCTCTCCGTCGGCCGGCCGAAGGGGGACGAAGAAGCAACCCGCCATCTCCCGCTCTTGAGGTAGGCGCGATCACTTTCTTTATTTTGGGGTCTTTTGGCCCCTGGCGATCACATCATGTTCTCGAGGCCGCGGCGAGTCACTTCCCCAATGGCCGTTTAAATTTCCATTCTTTATATTCTCCTTATATTCTGTTATATTCTTATCTGCTCATATTCTCGAGGTCGCGGCGAGTCACTTCCCCAATGGCCGTTTCAATTCTTGCTATTTGATTTCTGCACCATTCCCGTCCCCCCGAGGCCGCGGCGAGTCACTTCCCGCTATGGCCGTTTAACCCCCATATCTAGCTATATTACCTTTGTCCCGCTCGCCCCGCCGGAGCAATCTCCCGTGGTGGCCCCTTCTCTTTTCTCTTATTTCTGTGTTGCAGCAAGCAAGAGGAGCCCGCGCGCTCCGCGTCGTCTTCGCTCCTCGAACTGCGTGACGTCGCTCACAGATTGGCGATCACGGTGGGACATCTTATGCTTCCTTTTGGCTACCCTTGCAAGTTCGGCACCGTCCGTGCCTCTCAACCTTGGCGCCCTCGCGCGCCCCCGTTGTGCTCACGGCAGCACTGTCAGTTGTGATTGGTTGGGTGTTTATTATATGTTTGTTATTTCTGTTGTTTTCTTACTCTATATCTCTGTCAGCATTCCATTGCATACATCCATCCCTCTTTTATATCCTTTTTCATTTTTTCTAAGGATCACCCTTTCCCGGTGAAGGAAGGACTCTCCATTTGAGAATTCCTCTCAACGGACTAGAATCTCCTCCACTGGGACCTCCGTAAGTCCCCGACATCGAAGAATCTCCTCTTCGTTCACTGGGCTGGTTGTACCATTGAAGTTCCCCGGAGTTAGTCATCCCATTCGTGGTGAGACGAGAGACCCTAGCTGACACGGCGGTGAAACAAAAATAAACTAGGGTCCCTATTTTGTGTGAACTTCGGATCTCGCTAAAAACACAAAAAAAAAATCATCAAAATCAAAACACAAAAAAGGGCGTAAAGGCATCCACTTGTTTGATAATCTCTGCTACCTGCTTGCTAGTGTATGTTTTTGCGTTCTGGGAAAACTGTGAGCATGGCTCACGAGTCTTTTGAGGAGAACCACCCTAGTCGTGGTTTGTCAGCCGACCCGCGAGTCTATGCCATGGACTCGGGTCTTTCTCATGAGCCCTCGCATGAGGTGCAGGTTATTGCCGGGGACACGTCCCCACCACAGGATATCTCTTCCTTACTGGGCGTCCTTGCCAACATGGAGCTTACCTCTGAACAGCTCCGGGCCTTCCAGGCCATTCTGAAGGGGAAATCTGTTTCTCCCACGTCCCAGGAATCAACTCCGACCATCGCACCTCTCCAAGAGTCCGTGAAGGCCATTCCATCTCCTTCATTGACGTAAGCCATCCAGTCTCCCTCGCTTCAAGGACAAGCGAGCCAACAACCACCCTCATTCCAGTTCCCATCACAATCTCAAACTCCCATTTTTCATCACATACCGCTTCAGCCGGGGCCGACTGTCGGCGATCTGGCAGCTCCCTCTCATTCGGGGTTCCCCCCTCAAGTCTCCGGGAGATAGTTTCTCCCCCAGTGGCAAGTGCCACCTTCACCTCCAGAGGAGCTCGCCCAATCGCTCCTCAATAGGTTCAATCGCATGGACGAGTAGTTTCAAAATCTGAGAAGAATGGTGGACGTGAAAGCCACCCCGGAGGTTGCTTTGCCAATCATTCCCGTCATTCATCTTCCTCCCTCCGAAATGCCCACGTACCGTAGATACAATGGTACCGATAACCCCTTCATTCACCTCAAGGATTTCATGTATGAGTCCTCCTATTGGCAAAACGATCAGAGGTCCCTGGCATACCTCTTTCGGAGATCATTGGATGGTCTCGCGCTAGAGTGGTTCTATTCTTTGGAGCCCCGCGAGGCCGAGAATTTTGAAATAGTCCATAGAAGGTTCTTGCAGAAATATAGGGATAGGGTCGGTCCCTCACTCTCCATTACCGACCTAGTGGCTGAAAAGATGAAGCCCGATGAGGATTTTATCTGCTATGCTGATAGATGGAGGTCTCTGGCGGAAAGAATTAGGGATACCCTCTCCGAGCCCGAACAAGTGAAGATGATTGTGTCTAATGCAACCCCACAGTTCAGACACGTCCTGGCCATGAATAAACTTACTATAATGGAGGAACTCTATGAAAGGGCCCGGTACATCCAAACCTAGTTAAAAGACTCCCCCATTATGAACATGTTTGAGTCGCTGAAGCCCAAAGGGGTCAGAAAGACAGGCGCTGGTGTCTCAGGCGGAGCCACAGAAGGGGTCATGACAAATGAGCAAGTGGGTGCGGTCAACAATGCCAACTATGCAGTCAACCCAAGGCCTCCACAAATGCCCCGACTTCCCCTCCAGCCAGGTCCTTTCCCTCTTCGTCCTCCACCCCAAAATAATCCACCCCAGGATAATATGCCTCCATTACGTCAACCCCAGCAACAACAACCACAACCTCAGCAACAACAACCACCACTTCAGTACACCCAAGTTCCACCCCCGGGGAATTATGGTCCCCAACAGCAACAAAGGAGGCCGGTCGGTCCCAAGAGAGCCTACTATCCACCGTTGCCAGAAACTCTGGCGGATATTTTCAACGCCCTCATGGCCTCAAACATACTATTGAACAACTTGGACAAGACACAGTATGATCTATTGAAACAACCAGAAAGAGCTATCCCTGGAACACAGTATGATCTATTGAAACACTTGGACAAGACACCTGCTCGGATCTCCATCCTGGAGCCAATTCAAAGATCCACATCCCACCAGGCGGCCTTGATGGAATATCTTCAAAAAGTCATGGTTAATGAAGACCTCCCCGTGAAGAAGATTTCGACCGTCCTGACCCCAACAGACACACAACCGGCCATCATGTTCTACAACTACGAGCTCGCTCCCAAGGAAGCTCGGAAATATGCATTGTGCATTTCAATAAAAATTAATGGGGTATCCATAAACCCGTGTCTTGTGGACACGGGTGCGTCCATAAATGTGATCTCCATGGACACCCTTCAGTTGTGTGGGGTCAACGAGGAACAAATAAGACCTTCCTCGATCACGGTCACGGCTTATGACAATAGCAAAAGGCCGCCGCAGGGGATGATTATTCTGAAGGCAGAACTAGGCCCTATGTCAGTTCTCACGGAATTCCATGTCCTCGACATGGATCCCACATTCAAGGCTATACTGGGTCGCCCCTACATTGAAGCCATGGATGCTGTGCCTTCCACCAACCATCAGTGCCTGAAGTTTCCTTACAATGGGAGGATTATTAAAGTGGTCAGCACTCCTGTCCTTCACACAGTGGATGCTATCAACACCTCTCTGCCCTCTGTTTTACCATCTCATCGGCCCATATTGTCATTGCTGGACGTGCATGATCTATCTCACGTTCCACTAGCACCAAAGGAGCCGGTCAGGGCAACCGCAACATCATATCTCCCTTTTCACTCCAAAGGTTGGGAGATTATGAGTAACATCAGCTACCAACAGGGTAAAGGTCTGGGTGCACAGTTACAGGGTAGGCTCAAACCGCCAAAGGAAATTAGGCCGAACCGCAGGTTTGGCCTAGACTTCAAAGGACCGTTCAAGGCGGATTGGAAGCCCCTCACATGGACTCTATCAAACCACTTCAACAGAGGGCCCGTTGTTCAGATGGGAGATTACCCTCGAGAAGCATATGGGGGATCACATGCTGTATATTTGGCTGAAAAATATCCGAGGATCACCAAAAGAGGCAAGATCAAAGATCCGGAATGCGAGTGGAACAAATGGTTCGACATACGGGACATTTCCGTTGCACTGGAAAGGATGTTCTCGTCTCCGCAGCTTGAAGGACCACCATTGATCTCCGGAATACCAGAGAATATTACCACTCTTGCCAAGGTTCCAAACTATCCTCGTCCTCGCCAGAAGGACCCTATCATCGACGGATCTTCATCCGTCCTCAACATTGCCGTCGACGGCTCATTAGCCGCCATCTTCTCCATCCACTCGTCTCAGCCTTTGCTGATATCTTCTTCCTGGGCCAGACAATTATCTGATGATCTTCCTAGATCCCCTTCTCTGTTTACATACCTACGCGGGCTTCTCAACCCGCGCCAGGTCTTCAACCATGATCTGCTCTATGAGCCTCACAATCCTCTAGCCATAACCACTTTTCTCTCTCCTCCAATCTCTTTTCACTGCTTTGTCATTAAAAATGAAAACGAAAAAAAAACCTCAATTTTCAAACTCCTCAATAACACATCTTCGTTGAGGAAACCTCCTACATCTCCCACGGGTGCGTACCGCCCTGCGGACCACCCGTCCAAGGTCCGATGATCGACCTTTTCTACCCCTCCTCTGAGGGGTCTTCTCCTGTATATTCTACACCATCCTCTTCATCTTCCTCTTCTTCTGTAAATAATGTCAGTCAATCTAGGAATGATAGGTCAAGGGTAGTACCTAGGAAGAAATTCAAGGGTAGGCAGATCCCTCGTCGATTCCTTCTGAATTTAGCCGCCAGGTGTCAAGCCCTCCTTGCCATCCCCCAGTTGTTAGAAAATCCCATCCGGCTACCGGAAATAGAATGTGAGGGCGACTGTGCATTTGATGAAGGGTACGGAGTCTACGAGATCACGGATGAAGAATACCCTACCGAAGATGAGGGTGAGGAATATGAGGATGCGACTGGTGCATATGCTAGTGGAATAAGGAGATTCGACGAGCCGTTAACCACCGTAGAAGAGTCAACCAAAGAAGTCAACTTGGGAACTGAGGAAGACCCTAGGATCATCCTCATAAGTGACAATCTACCACCCTCTGAAGAAGAGGTATTAATTGAAGTTCTCAAGAAATATAAGGACACGTTTGCATGGAGCTACGAGGATATGCCGGGTCTGGATCCAACCTTGGTCGAACACCGTTTAACCCTAAAACCAGGGTCCGTCTCGGTAAAACAAAGGTTAAGGTGTTTCCACCCTCAGATGGCTTTGAAAATGAAAGAAGAGGTCGATAAGCTCCACAAAGCCATGTTCATTAGAGTCGTTCTTTATCCTCAATGGGTGGCGAACATTGTTCCGGTCATGAAGAAAGACGGGAAAGTCAGGATTTGCATCGACTTCCGGGACCTTAACCGCGCGTGTCCAAAGGATGATTTTCCCTTGCCTCACATTGATGTGTTGATCGATAACACGGCAGGTTATGAGACCCCCTCATTCATGGATGAATTTTCAGGATACAATCAAATTCATTTGGCAGAAGAGGATCAGGAAAAGACGTCATTCACTACCCCTTGGGGAACATATTGTTACGTGGTCATGCCGTTCGGATTAAAGAATGCTGGAGCTACTTACCAAAGAGCTATGATGGCCATATTTCATGACATGATGCACATATACCTGGAAGTGTATGTGGATGACTTGTTGGTGAAATCAAGGACTAGGATGGAACATCCAGAAGTTTTGGCTAAGGTCTTGCAGAGGTCAAAGGAGTTCCAATTGAAAATGAACCCAAAAAAGTGAGTGTTTGGTGTGTCGTTGGGTAAATTGCTGGGGTTCATTGTGAGTAAAAAAGGGATCGAGATAGATCCCGACAAAGCTAAGGCCATCAGGGATATGCCGCCTCCCAAGAATTTGAGGGAAGTCCGAGGTTTAATCGGGAGGTTGCAGTTTATTCGTCGGTTTGTGTCCTAACATTCACAAAGGTGTAGACCTCTCTACGAGTTGACCAAGCCAGGAGTAGAATTCCACTGGAATTCTAAATGTCAGAAAGCTTTTGAAGGGTTGAAGGAATATTTGGCTAGTCCACCCGTTCTCATTCCACCCAAACCAGAAAAACCTCTGATCCTTTACGTGTCAGTCTTGGATGACTCCGTGGGAGCCATCCTCGCACAAGCTGATGAAGAAGGCAAGGAACAGGCAACCTTTTACTTGTCCAAACTTCTCAATCCCTGTGAGCAGAAGTACACCGTCATGGAGAAAACCTGTGCTGCCCTCGTTTGGGTAGTGCAGAAATTGAAGCACTACTTCTTGGCTCATGAGGTCCACTTGATTGCTCGAATGAATCCTATCAAATTCCTTCTGGAGAAATCCGTCCTTACGGATAGGCAAGCACGCTGGCAAAGTTTTCTCTCTCAGTTCGACATCACCTACATCCAGCAAAAGGCGATTAAAGGCTATGCCATAGCCGAGCATCTCGCTCACCATCCTCTTCCCAAGTTCGATCCCGTCCAATCAGAGTTTCCAGATGAGGAACTAATGTCTGTCAACCAATCAGATGAGCCAATGTGGACGTTATATTTTGATGGAGCTCTGAATTCTCAAGGGAGAGGAATCGACGTCGCCCTCCTGTCACCTGAAGGCCTCACATTCCCATTGGCATACCAGCTCAAATTTCCAGTTACCAACAATATAGCCGAATATGAAGCTCATCTAGCTGGCCTAGAACTCGCTCATTCTTTTCGTATCACTGAGTTGCGAGTCGTAGGTGATAGTCAACTCATCCTTCACCAGGTGCTCACTAAATATCGCACTCGCGATCCCAAACTCAAGCCATACCAAGAACTCACTGCTGCCTTTGCCAAACTGTTCACCAAACTGATCTTTGTTCATGTCCCTCGTCATCAGAATATTATCGCCGATGCCCTCGCCTCGTTGGCATCATCCATAAGGTTCCCTCTAGGAAGATGGTTTGAGTCCATTTCCATCTACAAACTTCACGCCCCTGCAATCGATGATGCTTCCTACGTAAATATCAAAGACAGGATAGCAAGGAAGATCCTGCAGGAAGATATCCTTGAGAAGAGGGAAATCATGTTGGCAGAGGCCGAAGAAGAACTGCCTGATGAAGAGAAACCATGGTTCTATGAAATCGTCAAATACTGCCAAGATCAGTCTTATCCTGAAGGGGCCACCAAAGAGGATAAGAAAGCCATAAGAAGGGTGGCTCAGAAATACATATTGGTTGGAGGTCTACTCTATAGGAGGAGCCTTACTGGTATTCTGTTAAGATATCTTGGTGACGATGAGGTTTGGAAATGTGTAGAGGAGACGCACTGGGGTGTGTGCGGTGGCCACGTGAATAGTCAGATGCTCGCCAAGAAGATCATTCGGCAAGGCTTTTACTGGCCCACTATGGAAGAGGATTATGATGTCTATGTCCGTAGGTGTGTCAAGTGTCAACTTCACGTAGATAAAATCCATTCACCATCTTCCTCACTTCATCCAATATCCTCCCCATGGCCTTTCTCCATGTGGGCATTCGACATCATTGGTCCCCTAGGTGATCCCAATTCCCTCACCAAGCAGAAATCTTTCATCCTTACTGCGACGGAACACTTCACCAAATGGGCCGAAGTCGAAGCTTACGCGGAAATCAAGGCGTCAACAGTCTGTAAGTTCATCATGAAGAACATCCTTGCCAGATTCAGCGTCCCAAGCACAATCGTCACCGACAATGGGCCACAGTCCATTTCTCAGGACCTATACGACCTCTGCAATAGGTACGCAATTGCATTGCATCATTCATCGCCTTATTACCCACAAGGTAACGGTCAAGCGGAGGCCACCAATAAAACATTGCGCAAAATCATCAAAAAAACCAGCGAGTCTAGTAAGTTTTCAGACTGGTCAGAAAAACTTATCGAAGCCCTATGGGCCTATTGCACTTCAATCCGTACCCCCACCGGGCAGACTCCATTTGCCCTTACTTATGGTATGGAAGCGGTAGTCCCGTACGAGACTCTGATCCCTTCTCTATGGGTACAATTGGACGAGGAATTTTCCCTCGACGATCGTCGTAATTCACTCCTCGCCTAGTTGGAACTCTTGGATGAGAAGCGGCTGGCCGCTGCCGAACACGCGCGTGTGTATCAAAATAGACTCGCTCGCTTTTACCAAAAGAAAGTCGTTGAGAGAAAATTCAAAGTCGGTGAGATGGTCGTAAACAGAATTTTTGTCAAACCTGGAGGGCCGCGTTCTAAGCTCCAACCCAATTGGGAAGGACCATTTGTAATTCAAGCCGTGTACCCTGGCAATGCCTACAAGCTAGTCAACGCCGAAGGGACCGAGTTACCCCACCCTTGGAATTTGCTTTATCTTAAGAAATACTACCCTTAGCACAAAACAACAAAAATGATGAAAAGATAGAAAACATCAAAAATAAAGAAATATTGAAAACCACTAAAAATATGGAAAATTCAAAATGCCAATGCCTGGTGGTCACCATGTAGTCAAGTCACTGCATCTAACCTTCATGTTAGGATAGGGCCCATTAAGGCTTGGTAGGCACCGGGTCTTGGTTTGCCAGAACCGTGGAGATCCCTGTCCAGCCACGTCAGCCTATGCTCGCTCGAAGGAAGCTAACATGTGCTCACTTATGTATTTTATTCAAAAAAGTTGGTAGCATCACCTACGGTGGGGCCCCAGCCAGAAGATCTCCGGAAGTTGTAATCTTTATTCTTTTCCCTTCGACCAAATGAGACAGTCGGCGCCCTTAAAACGCTGAGCATGAGAAATCGAAACTCAAACCCCAAGGGCAAGAGTAAGATCTATTTCCTCGAGCATCGATCAGAGCACGAGAAGAGGGCAGTGTCCCCGCAGGCATACGAAAGGGAGCCCACAAACGTCAAACGACTATATCTCCCTCACAAAAAGAAATACAAAATCAAAATCGAGAGCCTGGTCGTGACCGTGCCTGATGCGATAAATGGAACCCCTCAAAGCAAAAGTTTGAATCCACAAAAGGGGGGGGGGGGCTATGGAATGTGAATGCTTAAGATTTGGTCTGAAGTTGTCCGAAACGAAAGAGTTAATGGGCCCTTATTCGCTCCCCGGGTTAACGGCTTTGCCGGTCCTCTCAGGAGGTTTATCCCCTACACTCTTCCTTCTCCCTCTAAAGATGAAGGTTCGAGGGAGTTTCTGAAGGGTGAAAACTGCCCAGGGTCTGCGACCTTATTTTAATATACACATTTGGTTGCCTACTTTGAAAAGTAAAATCTATCGCTACGAAGGAGTCTCCATGTTTCTGGCTGGTCAAGACCCATGTTTACCGCCTTGATGTCTTCTTGCTTAACCTTGGGCTTAGGCCAATGCAAGCGCGTCACCTATGTGTGCGACGACGTCTAATTCCGGGTCAGCGTCACGCGGTTGGTCGTTAGGGTTCCAGGGTGTTCCATCATATACCATCTAGAGTTGTGAGGAAACGGACCCGGGTCGGGCAAATCATTTACCTCAAACATCTTTTGGGTGAATCCCTGTGGTCGGAAGCGACTGGGAGCCTAAGCATGGCATGACGGTATTGTCATCAGGGTAAGTCTTAGCCGGCGGGATCATCATTCGAGGGGTCTAGAGGCCCAAATCAACCTAGATGTGCACTTAGGATACCTGGGAGGTTAGTAAGAAACCCCTGTTCTCACGTAGGTTAGGTGCCATTTGGGTGCTTGCCAGGCGTTAGCAACAAAAAATTGAAATGATAAAAACAACAAAAAAAGAGAAAAAGAGAAAATATACATATTTGCAAACAAAAAAATCTTTTTTATGATAAAATAAAAAAAATGCCAAATATAAAAAGAAAAATAAATCAATTCTGCATGATTGCATTAATATGCAGCATTTCACTTTAATATCGTTTGCATTCGCATACTTGTCTGTTGCATCCATCATCACCACATCTTTCTCTTGCCTTCGTTAATAAAGGCTTGGCCCCTTGACCAGTTATCAAGGACAGTCACAGTGACCATTTGCTTATTGAGCAAGGGGCCAAGTCAGAACAGAAATTCTGATTTGTTTGTTTCAGTGATGTGTGCAGGGATTCGAGGCGACAAAAGTAAAGGTGAAAACCAAACAGACCAAACATTGTATTTTATTCCTTTCCAAAACAAAAAATTACATCAAGTTCTGCCCTCTCTCTCTGCATCACTCGTCCCACTACTCTCCGGGTAAAACGCTCTCAAGGGTGCTACCTAACTACGAAAAGCGGTACTCCTACCGCTCTGTATTCCCCTTCCTATTCCCACACACCGGCGTTGATCCACGGAAACAGCAGAGAAGCTACCAACACGAAAGCCACGCTCTCGTGGTCTTTGGTAGCGCTCCTCACCATCTCTCAGCCACTGTTCAGCAAGACCAAGGCTGGTTCGGAGTTCGAATAGTTGGGCCTCCATGGCCCTTCGTTCCTCCCTTTCAGTCAATCTGTTGGCTCTTTCTCTCTCTTCGTCTCTTTCTCTCTCTGTACGTTCTCTCTCACGGTCTTCCCTCTCCAACTGGAGAGTGATCCTCAGTTCCACAGCATCCCTAGAGGAGTCATCATCTGGACGACGCTGCAGTTCCCCCTCCAGCTCTGCTATCCTAGCCTCCCTCTGCGCAGCTTGGGCAAGCACGTCTTCCGTCTCCTTTTCCTGCCAAATGTACCATCTCAAGATACGCGGCAAGGCATAAACAAGGAGAACTCAACACTGAGACTCTTACCTGTATAGAGAGCATCCCTTCTGCCTCCGCGACACACTGCGTGGCCCGAGCAAGTTACTCGTGAAGCAAATCGAGTTCTGAGGTAGGAATCCACAAGCTGGAGGAGACACCGCCTACTCCCATCACTGAGGAAGCCGCGTCAATCTGGGCATGCTATAACCACATGAGTTAGCAGCCAACACCTGGAATCTAGGGTTTCAATTAGGAACGCACTGTACACCTACCAAGGCGCTCGTAGCTCCGCGGGCATCGCCCAACCGTTGCTCCATCTCTGCCAAGTGAGTTCGTAAAGTCGCTATCATCGTATCACGGATATCCTGCAGCCATACGAGTCAGCATTTCCACCAGAAAACCAAATAAGGGAGAAAGAAGAAAAGAGAAAAAGGGGGGACCTACCTCCGCAAGTCCCCGGGGTTGGAACCGCTCTGCGTACCTTGTCTTGTATAGACGCAGATAATCCTCGCTATCCCGTGCCTGCGATTCCACGATTATGCCACCCCGTTGCCAGTCTTCGTACTGTTCGGGGAATCGCACACGCCAGTCAATGCAGGTCGCCGGTCCTCGCCTCTCTCTCCCAACGCGAGGTGGCGCAGCTGAATCCACCCATTCTTGAGCCAGTCCCAAAGTCCTCATAACCAATTGATGGGGACATCAACGTCAGCCCGCTCACTTTGTGTTTGCATCTACATCCTTTTGTATTTGTATGTACGCCCTTGTGGTATATGGGTACACAATAGTAGGTATTAGTGGGTTTATTTGCAAAAGGCCATTGGGTTTCTTTGCAAATGTGCATGTAGGCCCTGCAGGGGCCCCCTCCCTCCTCCTTATTGGTCCACCTGGACTCCTGGGTCCAAGGTGGCTGGTCCATGGTCCAACCTTGGACTTGGACCTAGAATTAATTAAAGAAGACAATTCTAAATTGTCCTCTTAAAGGGGGGGGGGGGGGGGGGGGGCGAACCATGTTGTTTAATGGGATTTAATGTGGTTGTCAAACCACATCCCCACCCTTCATTGATCAACCCTTGATCCAAGGGCTTAGAATAGGTTAGATCCCTTGCATATATATACTTGTATTTTCATATTGATTGAATTAATGAAGAGAAAATAGGCATTTGCCCCCTTGGAGATCTTGCGCCCCTCCCCTCTCTCTACCTGGTTCCTCCACCCCCTCTCCCCTTTCTAGAGTGTAATCCCTTCCCCCTTGATCCCCTCCAGCATCTGAAGCAACTCTGGTGATCGCCGCCGCCATCGTCTCGCCGCCGACGCGTCGTCGCCAACGGTTTCGGTGTTCTGTCCACTCAGGATAGACCCTTCTTCTCCGAAGTCCTGCTACCGCTCCCTTCGTCTTCTAAAGCTCAAAATTTCAGGGTTGGTTCCCCTCTAGAACCCTTATCCCCACAAAAAAAATCACGTCAAAATTCATCCTTTAGCTATTTTTTGATTTTCATCCAAGTCCAAGTTCCAGATCTGTCCTGGTTCTGTTTACTGTTCATCAGCTATGAGTTTACCCTATTAGAACCACCTTTTGATTTCTGTTGGGTCACCCAAATTTACTGGGAGCTCTGTCCACATTCCTCTACCACCAGGAATTTTATTAATTTTTGGTTCACCCTCCAAGTATTTTTCAAATTTCGTCCAAGTTCCCAAGAACAGTCTGCCCACAGTTTCCCAGATCCGACCCAGGTCTAGTAAAGAAATCCCATAAAATCCATTTCGTCTCCAATCATAAAACTAAAAATAGTCTCGGATTCCTCTCTCAGAGATCTTCAATTTTACTGAAGAGATTATTCCCAGATTCGGAGGTCTTATTTCCGGTCAACGTCGATCTTCAGAGAAGTCAGAACCTGCCCCTGCAGTTCTGGCTAGATTCCAGCAAGCTTGTAAAATGCATGATCAGAAATACAGATCTGATTATTTTTTTTTAAGACCCCTACGTCGAGGCATTCTGAGTCAGCTTTCCAATGGCGCTAACCTCGTTGCATTCCGACGACGGGGCTGATCGCAGCAGTAGTTTTCTCCGAGTCGCGCGCCTGCAAACAGAATTTTCAGATTCGTGGCCGAGTTCCCGCGAGCGTCGTCCGAGGGCGGCCCGGCGTCCGGCGGTCGTTCCAGCAGCTCGCCATCCCAGGGGAACGCTTTCCAGGTGTCTCCACAACAGAGGAGTCATCAGGCCCCACACGACCCCTCCGGTCAATACGTGGGCCCCCACTAGCACGAGTACGCGTGAAGCCGAAGCATTGCCCGAAACCGCCCGTCAACCCGAACTTGGTCCTCCCGGGCCCACTTGTGTCGCCCTTTACCTCCCTGCGTGGAGTGGGCTTATTTGTACTGCTGTAAACATAATGTACTAAGTTCTCGGGAGTACGAGCTTCGGCCGGGTGCCATCTTCGCCACGCCGAGAGCGTGGAGGTATCGCCTTCACCCTTACATTTGGCATTAGCTTAATTCTTTATATGCTTTATATGCCGCTGCTAGAGAGCATGTGTAGGGATACCTAGCTCGCCTTCAATTTATAATATCACTGCTGCGAGAGAGAGCGAAGCCGTCCCGTGACCCGATCCGGGCGCAAAAGAGAGCCGACCACCCTAGCTCATTGCCGGTTTCTCAACCGCGCACATCCGACGCTTCCCTCGTTAAGGGACGATCGCGAGCTTGTCGTGTCCGTGGTCCCGTCCCGCATCAATTTGGTATCAGAGCGAGGTTGAGTCTAGGGTGTTTGCATTCAAAAAAAAAAAAGAGTGTCATGTAGTCATTAGTCGGTCTAAGTCGTGTTTAGGATCATCACATTTTTAAAACAACAAAAAGAGTCGTTTTTGGGTCGCATACATCCCTTTACTCGGTATATAAAAAGGTGTTGTCCGACCGATAGGTTACGCCTATCGGGAAGGCCGCACACTTGTGCGAGTGACCTTCGGGTCGATTGTCTCCGCCCCGTACCGAGTCTTGGTTTACGTCTAGGGTCCTTAGTGTGCATTAGTTAGTGCATTCCAACTTTGCATTACTTAGTGTCGTGTCTAGTGTTTTGGTCCGAGTGTCGGCATGGCCATCCACTAGTTTCCCCGTGTCCCATGGAGTCCCAAACTCCCGGATGGTGGCGATACTATCACAAATGGAAGGACCACCCGAACCACCCCACGAGACCCGAAACCCGGGATTTCTACGGGTCCGATGACCCGAGTGTCTATCTAGAATGGGAAGCCATTATGGATGATTACTTCGAGGTGTACATCATGTACGGGCCCATGCAAGTCGATGTTGCCAAAAGGTGACTTTTTGGTGAAGCCGCTGCAACTTGGAGGGACATCAAATATTGGAGGGAGGATAGGAATCTAAGGCCCATCGAGTCATGGTGGGAAATGAAGAGAGTGCTTAGGAGGGCCTACGTTCCCTGCCCACCTACCTCCAACCACGGAGGTCATTCCACTCACCAACCCCACCAACTCACCCACAATCAAGTGGGCCACACCTCTACCCAATCCCACCCCTTCACCGCCGTCCAAGCCCACCAAAGTGACCCCAATCTAGTGGCCCGCCCATGCACCACCAACCAACCTCCCCTTGGCACTCCCATCCCAACCCACTCAAGCACCTCCAACCGAGTGGAAGTTCCGCTTATAACCGAGCCGAGGCCCACACCCGAGCCGAGAGTTAAGGAGCTAGTCCACCCCAAGGTCCCTCCTCCAACCCGCTCCTTAGAGGAAATAAAGAAAATGATTTCGGATTGGTGGGAAAGGACACAAGCTACTCCACCACCCATGGATGCTCCATTGTTATCTACCTCCGGTCTTCATTCGAAACCATCAAAGTGGGAACTACCAAAGCCCGAGCCACCCGTGTTTCTTACGGGAACACTTTACATAGCCGAGCCACTTCTTAGATGGCTCAAAGATGGCTTGGTCCCACATCCCTTCCCGTCCATGGACCCCACCTTACCTTTAGTGCCAGTCAACTCATTCCATACCACCTTTCGATCTCGTCACCATGTTGACACATTGGACGATCTTGTCATGGGATTGGATTCACAATGGGAGTTGACGCACCTTTTGGCCCGAGGCTTTGACCAACCCACTAGTCTTAGCCTCACTCATCCAGCCTTAGGGTCTATTACCTCCGAGTGCACCGTGGGTTGTATCACCACGGAGGTCCTCTTACTCCTTCCCTTACCGGACGAGCCTGAATTCATACCCTTTTGTCCGAGGGAGGAATCATACTTCTTGCCTACGGTCCCCGTCCCACCCATCACAATTCAAGAAGGTGATTATCCACACCTTCAAAAATTCTACACGTGGGACCGTGACTTGTGGGAACCCACCACAAGGGGTCACACATTCTTTGACCCATTTGACCCCTACTCTAGTGGGCCCCGTGACCCATCACTTCCCTCATACCTTATCGGGGAAGTCCACTTTCATACCCCTTTCCTACGGGCCGGGTCCTCCATACCCACCAAGCCCGTCCACGATACACCTACACCCAGCTCTTCCACACCCGGCTTTCCTAGCCCTCTCAAGTCTCCCAAATCCAAAGGGCCGTCCATGCATGACTGGGTCATACTTGGACATTTAGGTGTACCTCATGCCACCCATCTCCGGTTACATAACATGCATGCATGGCACACATTCGGGTGTCCTGGTCCGCCATCACCCATGTACGGGTCGGACTAACATTAGGTGTGTCTAGGGTCATAGTTGAGTCGGTGTGTTTTCTTTGTGTGGTTTGTTTGTGTGGTGATTTTGAGTCGATTGTTTGTGTGATTTTCATTCATGTGTCAGTGCATGGTGAGTCTGCATGTGTCTTGTGCAAGCTCGTGTCGTTCTCTTATGAGTGTGAAGCGAGTCGACTCACTCGATGAGTATGGGATCGGTTTTACTTCTATACCCGGATCAGTCACCTATAGGGACTCAGCGGTGATTCCTAGTGAGTCTTCGAGCTGTTTCCTTCCTTTTGAGAGTGCCCCTTGAGAGTGACCACCTTTAGCCATCGCAGTGCGCATATCGAGTATATATGGAATGAGCAGGTGCCGATCACTTGGAGTGGAGCATACCCGCGCTACTTAGCACGGTGACGGATCCGCCGGAGTACCGGAGCAGCCATACCCCTACTCGACGGGGTCGAGTTCCTCCCACCCGGGGAGAATTGATGGGGACATCAACGTCAGCCCGCTCACTTTGTGTTTGCATCTACGTCCTTTTGTATTTGTATGTACGCCCTTGTGGTATATGGGTACACAATAGTAGGTCTTAGTGGGTTTATTTGCAAAAGGCCATTGGGTTTCTTTGCAAATGTGCATGTAGGCCCTGCAGGGGCCCCCTCCCTCCTCCTTATTGGTCCACCTGGACTCCTGGGTCCAAGGTGGCTGGTCCATGGTCCAACCTTGGACTTGGACCTAGAATTAATTAAAGAAGACAATTCTAAATTGTCCTCTTAAAGGGGGGGGGCGAACCATGTTGTTTAATGGGATTTAATGTGGCTGTCAAACCACATCCCCACCCTTCATTGATCAACCCTTGATCCAAGGGCTTAGAATAGGTTAGATCCCTTGCATATATATACTTGTATTTTCATATTGATTGAATTAATGAAGAGAAAATAGGCATTTGCCCCCTTGGAGATCTTGCGCCCCTCCCCTCTCTCTACCTGGTTCTTCCACCCCCTCTTCCCTTTCTAGAGTGTAATCCCTTCCCCCTTGATCCCCTCCAGCATCTGAAGCAACTCCGGTGATCGCCGCCGCCATCGTCTCGCCGCCGACGCGTCGTCGCCAACGGTTTCGGTGTTCTGTCCACTCAGGACAGACCCTTCTTCTCCGAATTCCTGCTACCGCTCCCTTCGTCTTCTGAAGCTCAAAATTTCAGGGTTGGTTCCCCTCTAGAACCCTTATCCCCACAAAAACAATCACGTCAAAATTCATCCTTTAGCTATTTTTTGATTTTCGTCCAAGTCCAAGTTCCAGATCTGTCCTGGTTCTGTTTACTGTTCATCAGCTCTGAGTTTACCCTATTCGAATCACCTTTTGATTTCTGTTGGGTCACCCAAATTTATTGGGAGCTCTGTTCAATCCCTCTACCACCAGGAATTTTATTAATTTTTGGTTCACCATCCAAGTATTTTTCAAATTTCGTCCAAGTTCCCAAGAACAGTCTGCCCACAGTTTCCCAGATCCGACCCAGGTCTAGTAAAGAAATCCCAGAAAATCCATTTCGTCTCCAATCAGAAAACCAAAAATATTCCCGGATTCCTCTCTCAGAGATCTTCAACTTTACTGAAGAGATTATTCCCATATTCGGAGGTATTATTTCCGGTCAATGTCGATCTTCAGAGAAGTCAGAACCTGCCCCTGCAGTTCTGGCCAGATTCCAGCAAGCTTGTAAAATGCATGATCAGAAATACAGATCTGATTATTTTTTTTAAAGACCCCTACGTCGAGGTATTCTGAGTCAGCTTTCCAACGGCGCTAACCTCGTCGCATTCCGACGACGGGGCTGATCTCAGCAGTAGTTTTCTCCGAGTCGCGCGCCTGCAAACAGAATTTTCAGATTCGTGGCCGAGTTCCCGCGAGCGTCGTCCGAGGGCGGCCCGGCGTCCGGCGGTCGTTCCAGCAGCTCGCCATCCCAGGGGAACGCTTTCCAGGTGTCTCCACAACAGAGGAGTCATCAGGCCCCACACGACCCCTCCGGTCAATACGTGGGCCCCCACTAGCACGAGTACGCGTGAAGCCGAAGCATTGCCCGAAACCGCCCGTCAACCCGAACTTGGTCCTCCCGGGCCCACTTGTGTCGCCCTTTACCTCTCTGCGTGGAGTGGGCTTATTTGTACTGCTGTAAACATAATGTACTAAGTTCCCGGGAGTACGAGCTTCGGCCGGGTGCCATCTTCACCACGCCGAGAGCGTGGAGGTATCGCCTTCACCCTTACATTTGGCATTAGCTTAATTCTTTATATGCTTTATATGCCGCTGCTAGAGAGCATGTGTAGGGATACCTAGCTCGCCTTCAATTTATAATATCACTGCTGCGAGAGAGAGCGAAGCCGTCCCGTGACCCGATCCGGGCGCAAAAGAGAGCCGACCACCCTAGCTCATTGCCGGTTTCTCAACCGCGCACATCCGACGCTTCCCTCGTTAAGGGACGATCGTGAGCTTGTCGTGTCCGTGGTCCCGTCCCGCATCACCAATCGTAGCCGAAGCGGCTCGATTTCATTCAGGCAGTGCATCCACAATTCCCGTCCGAACCGGGCACGACTTGCTAGACCCCACGACTGGTCGGCATCGACCATGTCTGAGTAGGGTCTCCAGTTTACCATCGCTGCAGGGAACTCCTATAGCTCCCGCCTTAGCACCATCAGTTGGTAGGTTAGGGGTGCCGCACTCATGATGGGTTCCCACCGCCTGGCTAGCGGCACCATCGCGGGTCGCCAATGCCGAGCTCTCCCCATGGGGAGGTAATAATAGCTCCACAGCTGCTCGGCGCAGGTCATCAGTACCTTGCAAAAATAAGAAAAAAAATACAAAACAAGCAAAACCAAAAATACCTGGATGAATGGTGTGAAACCACTCACAGCCATCTCACGATCCACTTCTTGGAACATGCCTGCAAATAAGTGTGCCAGCATGGCAGCTCCCCAGGCATAGTATCCTACTCTTTCAAGGTCTGATAGCAGCTCCAGGAAGCGACATTGGATACCGTCCCCTTTCGAGCTCAGTACCAATCTCCCCAAAAGGAAGAGGAGAAATCTCCTCAAATCTATGTTGCATCTTTCCCAGTTGCCGAAATCTGTGCAGTACACGGCACGGCATCCTATTTCCATCCTTTCCATGAACTCTTCTGAGGATTCATCGTCCTGCCGACGAGTGTCAGTGAGCCCTAATACATCCATGAGGGACGCTCTAGTTACCGACCTGTTTTTCCGACCATCTAGGTCCAAACCCAGTAGCTTCCGAGCACCTTCTCGGTAACCCACATAAGTGACCCCGGTTGTGGAAGCCGAGGAGGGATCCACTTAAAAGGAGAAAGAAGAAAGCGAGCGACAGGCTACAAACTCGCAGTAACTAAAAAGCTAATAAGGGACATGAAACGTGCCAATAGAGAAGAGAGCATACGTAGGATGCTAAAGGGATGTGATCGCTAGAGGGGTTACCTCAATGAAAAGAAATGATCGCGTGTACCTGGTACAAGGCACGGAAACTGTGAATCATCGAGTGCGAGAAATGGCGGGTTGCTTCTTCCTCCCCCTTCGGTCGGCCGACGGAGAGGGCTTTCTTCAATTACCCTTGCAAAACAACAACAAACAAGTAACGGGTGGACCAGAAAAACGAAGGTGCAGTATTCAATTCTAACGATGCAAGCAATGAAATGATGGCAGGACACACACCTGGTTGGTGTTGTCTTTTAAAATCCCTCTCGGACACGAGTAGGAGGAAAATGCTAATGATGAATGACGATTATGCCAACATAAGAACGGGGAAAAACTCCATCATAAAAGGGGGGGGGGGGGTGGAAGATACGATATGATGAATGCAAGATAACTAGGGAAGAAGAGAGGAGAATGGCTTATTGGATGGTCGATGGCGAGGCCCGGCGGAGCTTCGGCAGCACAAGGACGACGCGGGAGCACAACGGGCGAAGACGGCCTTTCTCCTGCGAGCGCGGGCACCCAGGAATCCGACAGAACTTCCCCCCCTACAAAACACCCGCGGGTTAGAAATAGAATTCGGCAGCCCATCGGCTCTCTTTTTTTGACCCTTAGACTGAGGGGGGTAGGCCTCTATTTATAGAGCTCTGGAGGATGGAGGCGTCCAGGGGCCTGGACGCCTCCATCACTTGGATCTTTTTTAAACGATAATCCGACCGGCTGACGGATAGTCAGTGGCCAGGGGCACCCGTGACCTGGATGATGGAGGCGTCCAGGGGCCTGGACGCCTCCATGATATTGGATTTTTCTCAAACTACAAGCTAGCCAACGGATAGTCGGGGATAAGGGGTGCCCGTGAGCTGAATGATGGAGGCGTTCAGGGGCCTGGACGCCTCCATAATTTGGATTCTTTTCAAACGACAGGTCGAGCAACGGTCGGGCAGTGGTCAGGGACGCCCGTGAGCAGGTTGATGGAGGCGTCCAGGGGCCTGGACGCCTCCATAACTTGGATTTTCTTCAAACGACAGACTGAGCGACAGACTGAGCAACGGTCAGTCGATGGCCGGTGGTCGCCCGTGAGCAGTTTGATGGAGGCGTCCAGGGGCCTGGACGCCTCCATGATTTTTTAATTTTTCTATTATTTTTTATATATATGAATTTATGGAGGCGTCCAGTCTCCTGGACACCTCCAAGATTTTTCACGAAAAAATTCAGAAAAATGTAAAAAAAATTAAGAAAAATAGGAAATCACCAGAGTAATTAAAATGTGAAGGCCGCCTTGGGGTATCATAGTGTAATATGAGATTTACTCAATGTAATGTCAAGAACGGCGTGTCTACAGCTGCCCCGCCTTGGCGTCTGCTTTGCAAGGGAGTGACACGTAGTGGAATGACATTGAAGTGAAGTGGAATGGAGTGAGAATGGACTGAAAAGTAGATGCCAAGGTGTGATGAGACACGCTTTCAACATTATGATTTTTGGAATGTTTTCAACGAGACGACCTGGGAGAAGGTCTTTCGAAGTCAATAATTGTTTGGACGGAAATCAAACAATGAAGGAGAAAATGTGCGCTCAGGCACGAGTAGAAAAAGGGACCAACTTATATGTGTGGAAGTACCTGGGTTGTAAACCTACAGGTTTCACCTTGGGGAGCGGTTACCAGCCAATGTGGAAGTGCTGCGGCCAAGATGGGTCGAATGGAGTAAAAGTAAAGGAATATTTGAGGATCAATCCAAACAAAGGTCTCCTTTGGAAGAATCAGCGTGGGGCTGTCTCAAGGAAACTCAGTACTTCATTCGGAATGGAATATCTCATATTATGAGAATCTAAGCACAGCGGCCTTCGCAATTGAATTACTTTGAATGATTTTCCACAATAGAATCAAAGTCCTACATGAATGCATACTGGGTTTAAAGAAAAATTAAAAACAAACTAAAATAGAAAATAGTCAAGGATAATATTGTCAACTTGTTAAGAACGGGTCAGGATACCGATCCGGTGAGCTGATACTGAGCTGGGGCCCGTTTATCCATGCACCAACTCACTGAATGGAACCGTCATCCCCATACTGTCACCAGTTAACGGCCTATCCGTACAACCCAAATTCTTCTGGAATCATCACTGTTTTTGTTGAAGGGGAACTCAAATCCCAGATCCGTTCGGGTCGCAAGGTCCTTGACGTGTTCTAATAGCGTAAATATCATATAGTATGATGCTTGACACGGGGAACCAAACACTGAAGGATGGTATACAAGATAAGGGTGAAAAACGTCCGTTGGTAAAACCTGCACAGACCATCATAGATTAAATACATCATAAAGTAGCAGAATCGTGCCATAGTACAAGGATAAAACACTGACGACTTGGACACTCATGTGACACGTCCCGTCCCGTAGCACCTCTCCTTTCCTATAAGTACCTCCCTTAGGCTAGTTTATTCAAATGTACCAAGGGGAGTCTTGAAGGTTCAGGAGGAGGAGAAGAGGAGGGTCTAGGGATTTCAGGATGGAAGGAGAGTCTTCCTGCGTTGTGAAGAGGGGCAGGCCTAGCAGTGAGATCAGGCGACTTTTCGACCTCGAGGGTCATCTGAGTGGGACGATCCAGTCGCATATGGTAAGTTGATTTATTTCAAATTTATTGCATGGACTCTCTCCTCACTTTCCTTCCTTTCTCTTCTTTTTTCCAGCCGTATCCACTCTTTCCGAGCCCGAGGAACTTTTCCAAACTGCCATGGCTTTCAGAGCTGACTTCCAACATCTCCATTGGCATGAGGGCTATACTCTCGAAGTGGCATCTTCAGGGGCTCCTTATTCACGCCAAACACTACAAGAGAATCCGTATGGACTGGGCAGCTATGGGCGCCTTAGTGGAGATCTGGCATCCCCAGACCTACACTTTCATCTTCTCGACGTTCGAGGCGACCATTCTCCTCGAGGAGGTGGAACTTCTGCTCGGATTGAAGAAATTCAAGAGTGACGGGAAGACGAGGCCTATGCGGATTTTGACAAGGGCGACTTCCGAGAGCGTGCTTGGAAGCTTCATGCCGTCCGATGCAGTCAGAAATGTCCACACTCAAAAGGGAATTGACTTGCAAAGGCTCGCGGTATGGGTTATGGATGCCCTGAAAGGGTCACCAGACGATGATCACTTGGAAGGAGTCATGAAAGGTTTTACCATCTGTCTGACGGGGGCTCTTCTGTTCCCTTATGCCGACAACATAGTGGAGGAGGACCAACTGAGTGCTATCCACGGGTTTTGGAGTGGCAAGAGGGTGGGACCTGCCGTCCTCGCCTATCTTTACAGCGGCCTTACTGCCTCGAGCATGGGTAAGCCTCCTTTTGGTTGCGCACTCGTCCTGAATTGCTGGGTCGATTTGCATTTCAAGTTTGATCACCGTGAGGGAATGCCAACCGCTTCGAAGCTCTTCCAACAAAGTCCGCTTCATCACATAGCCGACGTGTTAGGCTTTGGTGGCTCTGTAGCGAACCGTGTTCCGTTGCTGAAGAAACGTGAAGACTGGCGGTCTCACTTCCGCATCGTGACACAAAGCTTCTTCACTTGCGCACCGGCATGTCTGCTTTCGCTTGATCTCCTCGTGAGGCCTTCTCCCGAAGTTGATCTTTAACTGATCGGCGCGACCGAGTTCGTCCTTTATAATGCGCATCGGTGCTGCCTCCAGATTGGCATCCCACGCCATTCGTTCTCGCTACCGACTGACATCGTTCCTTTGAAGAAGAGGGAGTTGGGCACTGAAGCAGACGCGAAGGAAGCGAAGGCCGTCAAAGCACCCTGGAAGACAAGTGTTGCGGGAAAGGCCTTAGTGCATGTGGGGGAAGAATGCGAGCTGTGGAGGGCTTATGTAACTGAACTGGGGAAGTTAAGGCCTAAGGCGCCTAAGCTCCTGATGTAGCTCATTCTGCTTTTCTGATGGAATAAAATCTGGCATTTGGATGTTTTGGACCATTGTCCCCTTAATTGTTATTTTTTTTGGTGATTTTTCTTTTTCTTTGTGTTTTTATTTTGTGCTTTTGTTTGGATTATATACATACTCTTGTCTTATTTCTCTTTTATTATTATTATTATTTTAATTTTTTATTTTTCGTTTCAAAATTTTTATATATATATTTTTTGGGGGCGTCCGGGGTCCTGGACGCCCCTAATTTTTTTTATTTTTTAATTTTTTTAATTTTTGTTTTGGGGGCGTCCAGGCGCCTGGACGCCCCTAATTTTTTGAATTTTGAAAAAAAATAAAAAACGTGGGGGCGTCCAAGCGCCTGGACGCCCCAAATAAGGTGGATTTTATATATATGGGGGGGGGGGGGGCTTCCCCCCTTGCTCATTTACTGTTCATTCAGACGACCCAGTCAAACCAGACGACCCATTCTTAGTCCCAATGGAGCAAGGAGGCCCGAGCCAGGGTGGAGAGAAGCGGAAATGACGGGCTCGTCGTCCGAGGAGGCTGAGGGATGATGCCGAGGAGGCTGCTGCGGCGGAGGAGATTGCCGTGGAGGAGGAGGCTCCTCCTTTGGCCGTAGAGGCTGCAGTAGATGCTGGCGACGCGGGAGAGGATGATCACGACCCGGTAAGCCCTTTGGAACTTTAATCTGTTGGTTCAATAGGCTGGATAGGCGGACAAGAGGCCGTGTGGTGAGGGCCGGTGAGTGAGGGAAGGAGGCGTCCAGGGGCCTGGACGCCTCCACATTTTCTTTTTTCTTTTTATTTATTTATTTATTCACGTAAATAATAAAAATAAGATTAAAAATAAGGAGGCGTCCAGGACATAGGACGCCTCCATGATAATATATATATTTTTTATTTATTTTTGTTTTTGTTTTTGGGTTTTTCTAAAAATAAAATAAAGAAAATAAAGAGGAGGCGTCCAAGGGGTTGGACGCCTCTAAGAAAACATAAATAAAAATAAAAAATGAAATAAATAAGTAGCATATACAGTGTTATTGTTTATTACTATCCATGCTGCTGATGTGTTCTTTTGTTGGTTTTGTGGTGTGCAGGGCGTGATGAAGAGCCGGATCAGCTGGTCCCTAGTGGTGGCAGCATACCGTGGGCTGCCAGACTTCCAGAGGGCGCGTGTGGACGCCATGGGCTTTGGAGCCTTCCTCAAGATCGAGCCCTTCCGGCTCGACCTTCCTCTTATCCAGGCATTGAGGGAGCGGTGACATGCGCCGAGTCGGGCGTTTCTGATGCCCTGGGGACACATGGTGCCGACGCTTGAAGACGTAGCTCGGATCACCAGGCTACGAGTTGACGGAGAGGCGGTCAGCGGGGTCACCTACCCCGACCACCGAGAGAGTGCCTTGGACCTGCTGTGGTTAGAGACGAGCGTGACTGATAGAGACAGCAGGGTAGTCGGCCGAGTGGAGATCATGGAGGCGCTCGGATTCGGTGACCCGCGCCAGTGGGTTAGCGAGACTGGAGCGGAGTTTCTGGCACGACTGGAGGGAGATGCCCGTGCAGCTTTCACCCAGGACCCGAGCGAGCGGGAGCTGGTGGATCTAGACCTCCGGAGGTTTCTTTTCTTCTTCCTGGGCCGCCTTCTACTGGGGACGAAGGGGGATGGCATCCACTGCCACTTCCTCGGGATCCTGGCGGACCTTGACAGAGTGGTGCACTATGCGTGGGGAGCGGCTCTGCTTGCCCATTTGATTGCTGATCTCTCCCAGACTTCAGAGAGGGAGACGACAGTCAACGACTTCGCACCTTTTCTCCATGTACATAATTTATTTATGCATTTTACCGTAGTTAGATATGCAATTACTCGTGCTAATGATGTATGATGGATGCAGGTGTGGAGTTATTACTACTTCCCGATAAGAAGGGCTAGGCAGGGGAACAGGAGGGCCGTTCCTCTAGCGCGACAGTGGAGGCCGGTCGTGGTAGCGGCACCACACAGCTACCAGCTAGCGTCACTTCGTCGGGAGCTGAGCGAGTATCCCGAGGCCATGGTATGGTGCGTATGTTTTTTTGTGTTTTTATGCATGTGACTGAATGGTAACTAACATGATGTATGTATGGTGATGCAGGTGGTGTGGAGACCCTACCTGGGCATGGGCGACGCTGGCCAGCCTTGGGTTGTAGCGGGTCTTCCTCGTTTCGGGCGGGACATGTGGGTCCATTGCCTGAACGAGATCGAGCCGCTTCGGCTGAGGCTGGTTATGAGGACGTTGGGACTAGCCCAGGAGTGGGTTGATGTAGATGAGCCGGCCCGCATCGGGCGGAAGACCAAGGGGAAGGCGAAGATTGTGGACTGGCGTACGCGCTTCATGGCACAGTACCAGGACTGGCAGCAGGGCGGGGTCCCAGTGGTGTCCCATGTACAGGACAATACTGATTACCTGAGACGGTACCGGGCTACGTACGGGGACCGCCTCTTCCTTGGTGGTATGGCAGGGGTAAGTGAAATGAAAATGCTTCACCCTTCTATATGTATATGCTTGTGGCACTAACTTATGTGTAATGCAGGATGCTCGTGACAATATGATCGCCGAGCTGAGGGCCCAGTTGGTGGACGCCAGGCGGCAGTTGGTGGCCATCCGACAGGAGTTGGAGATCCTGGTGAGTCTATGCAATGCATTTCTTGTGACCTGGATTTCGATGCTTAGCCCATGACTGTCGTTTGCCCCGTGTTTCAGCGGGCCCACCAGGCAGCAGTAGCCGGGACGGCTGGTGGAGCGGGTTCCAGTTCGTGGGGCCCTCCTCCGGAGATTTCTGTGCTTCAGGAGCAGCTGGCCTACGCGGTGGCCCGGGCTGAGGAGGCCGAGCGCGATCGCGAGGCTCGAGTGAGTGCCTACTTGGCCCTGACCTTCCTCTAGTTACTTTTTCATCCTTCTCCTCTCTCTTACGATGTATGCGTGCTTCGACAGGTGGCCGAGATTCGAGAGGCCCTGGCCCGTGCTGTTCGTGCCGAGCAGGAGCGTGATGCTCGGGTGGCGGAGCGTGACGCCCGGATTGTGGAGCAGGAGGAGGAACGTCGACGGGAGGCTGAGGAGCTCCCTCTTGACGTGCTGGATTTGCGGATCGCCCTCGAACTGTCGAGGAGGGAGGCGACGCGAGAGAGAGAGGAGAGGGAGAGAGAGGACAGAGAGAGAGAGAGAGAGGATAGGAGGGCGGAGCGACTGCGAGACTGGGATGAGAGGAGGGCTCTGGAGGCCCAGCTGATGGAGCTCCGATTGAGTCTCCACACGGCGGAGGGGAGGCTTCGAGAGAGCGAGGAGCGGTACCGAGGGTGAAGGAACGCGGGGCGCGACTTCGTCAGTCTGGTTCTTTTTCCATGGGCAGCTATCTGGTTTCTTCGGCCGAGGAGCGTCATCGTGCCTTCGAGGCTAGGGTACCATCGCAGGGCGAGGCGAGTACGGCTTCTCAGGGTTCGGAGAGGTCGCAGAGGCCCCCTAGGGATCCCCGTCAGAGAGGGGAGGAGAGAGATGACCAGGAGGGTGATGGTGAGAGTTAGAGAGTTGCTTGTACACTCCACCCTCCTTACTGCATGATGTACTTTCGGCTATTATATGAAATGAAAATGGCTCTCTTGTGTTGTGTGTACTTTTCTCTCTCCCACACTTTCTTCTTTGCACTTGTCCTTCGAAGCACGCTCCATGAGACCTTACCCTGAACAGCGGGGAACTACGCTTTGCACGGGGAGATTCTGTTTCCTTTCTCCCTTTGGGCGTGTCCAAGCGCGAGGACGCGTCTTAATCCTCGAATTCAAATTTAAAGCGCCGGGTGGCCTTTCTTCTCCCGTGCCTTACCCGCAAATGAGCCCGCCTTCCGCCGAAACTCGCTTACCCCCTTTTCGTCTTCCTCCTCTTTTGATCGATGGAGTTCGGTGGGCCCGACCATGGTGAAGGTGGAGAGGGACGAGGAACTCCTTGCCCGAGGAGGGACACACAAGAACACGGAACGGCGTCCATAGAGGAGGAAGGGCTGCTTCGGGCCCCCGAGGGGCCCGAGGGGCCTGATGGTGAGGAAGGAGGTGAACACGGTCTGGTAGGTCCTCGGATCTTCTCCTTTGATCCATTTTGAGTTTTGAAGCGAGCCGTGCGAGGGGGAAATGGTTCGGCGAGTGTTGCACTCAAATGATGGACGCGTCCTAGACAGGGGACGCGTTCTTTGTTATGATGCGAGGCCCTTCTTTCTTGGTGCAGGACATGGCAAGGATCCTGGGCCTGGCCGATGAGTGGGCGAGTGCAGACGAGCCGAGCCGTGTCAGGAAGGAGAGTCGTGGCAAGGTGAAGCTCGAGGATTGGCGCATACGTCTCCCTGGACAGCAAGGGAGCGTACTGGTGCAGGATAGTGCCGACTTTCTGCGGTGGCAGAGAGAGAGTTATGCGGGGATTCCCCAAGCTGGGGATACGCGCGACGTCAACGGGTCGCGTGCCCAACTAGTCGAAGTCAGGCGGCAGCTTGCCGCCACTCAACAGGAACTGTCGCTCCTGGTAAGCTAAGTGTTGCATTTTCTATTTTTAAATGTGGAGCTTAGCTGACGGCTGTTGTTTGTTCGTTCCAGCGTGCCCAGCAGACAGCGATGGTGGGAGTGACTGGCGGCGCATCTTCCAGTTCCTCGGCCCCTTTCCTCGAGATTGCCTCCCTTCGGGAGCAACTTGTTGGTGCGGTGGCTCGGGCTGCCCGGGCGGAAGAGGAGCGTGATGCCTGGGTGGCGACTGTAGTAGAGCTGCAACATCACGGTGAGGAGAGACCTTCTCCAGACATCCTGGAGTTAAGGGTTCTTCTGCAGATGATGAGGAGAGAGGTAGAGAGAGAGAAAGCCGAGAGGAGGTCCGAGCGACAGCGGGATCAGACCGAGAGGAGGGCCTTGGAGGCCCAAGTGAGGGAGCTCCAGCTGGGCCTTCAGGCCGTCGTGCAGAGGCTAGGAGGGATGGAGACGCACTACGAGAGAGCGCGAGAGTTTGGGGAGCGACTGCGCTAGTCTTGTCGCTTTGCTGCTACTGGCTTCTTTGCCACGCCAGGGGAGGAGCAGCGAGTCATTGCTGTGGAGCCGGCGCCACGAGGGGAGGCGGGTGCTACTGCACGGGGATCTCGGAGGCTTCTGAGGGACCCTCACCTCAGGGGAGAGGAGAGGGACGCCTAGAGGGACGAGCATGAAGATAATGGCACGAGTTGGCGAGCCAGTGGACCTGCCTCATCTCTATGACTGTAGTGTTTATGATAGCTTATGTAGAATGGAGTGATTTGATTTTCTGCTGCTTGTTTGTTTTCTTGTGCGTTCCTTCTTCCCTACACTCCTTCTCCTTTGCACTATTCCCATGTGATGCGTCTGGCGACATCCTGCCCCTAGACGGAGGATGGCATCTTGCTGCGACTATTCTTTCACGGGAATCTGTCGTCAAGGTCAATGATGACAGCTCAGACTTCTTCTCCCGGATGATTTTTCAAACTTTGCGGATGACCTCCACGTTATGACTGGGCGCCACAGGGAGCAGGTCATCATTTTACACCGTCCGATCCATCACCTTATGCAGGTGGTGAAGTGACTCATGGGACCGCAGGGGAGGCGCCCTATTGTGGGGGCTATCGTTGGAGGCAACCTTGACCCGCACTTCTCCTATTGCTATAAATGCCTGCCTCTTTCATCCTCCCAGGGAGATCGAGGGCCAACTCGAAGAGTGCTAGGAGGAACTCGGAATTCCGGATGGAGGGCGAATCTTCCTACTCCTCAAAGAGAAGCAGATCCAGCGGTAGCAGTTCTAGGAAATTCTCGGACCTCGAAGGGCAGTTCAGCGAGAGGACCCGATCGCAACTCGTAAGCTGAGCTTTCTTCCCCCGTTTCTAATTCTTCCTTCCTTTCTTTATTTCCTTCTTTCTTTCCTTTGACAAAACCCTTCTCCATTCCCCGTGCATGCGCAGAGTATGATGAAATCGCATGTTCCAGGGGAATTAGTAGTGGCAGCATACAGGGGTCTCCCATATTTTCAGAAGGACAGGCTAGACGTGATGGGATTCGGCACCTTTCTCCGGATTGAGCTGATCAAGCTCGACCCGGTCCTCATCCAAGCCTTGCGCGAAAGGTGGGACCCAGTGAGTCGAGCATTCTTGATGCCCTGGGGGCACATGGTGCCCAGTCTAGAAGATGTGGTCCGAATCACAAGCCTCAAAGTGGATGGTGAGGCAGTGACCGGGTCACCTATGCTGACTACCGAGAAGGTGCCCAGAAGCTACTGGGGTTGGAGTTAGACGGTCGGAAGAACAGGTCGGTAGCTAGGGCATCTATCATGGGGGCATTAGGGCTCACTGATACCCGTCGGTGGGACGACGAGTCCTCGGAAGAATTCTTGGAGAGGATGGAAAGGGGATGTCGTGCTGTGTATTGCACGGATTTTGGCGATTGGGAGAGATCCAACATGGATTTGAGGAGGTTTCTCCTCTTTTTCCTGGGAAGGTTGGTACTGGGCTCGAAGGGGGATGGCATCCATTGTCGTTTCTTGGAGCTGCTATCTGACCTTGATAAAGTAGGCCAGTACGCCTGGGGAGCTGCCATGCTAGCGCACTTGTTTACGGGTCTGTCCCAAGAGGCAGATCGTGAGATGACTGTGAGTGGGTTCACACCACTTATTCAGGTATTTTTGGTTTGTTTATTTTTTGTTTATTTGGTAATAGTCCACTTGAGGCATCGATGGCGCATGATGATGTAGCTGTGGAGCTATTATTACCTCCCGATGGGGAGAGCTCGGCATTGGCGACTGGTGATGGTGCCGTTAGCCAGGCGGTGGCAACCTATCCTGAGTGCAGCGCCTGTAACCTACCAGCTGATGGTGCTAAGGCGCGAGCTACAGGAATTCCCTACAGCGATGGTGGGATTTTTTTGCTTTTATTTTGTTATATATTTTTCTTTCTTCTTTTTTTTTCGGTTCTAACCCGCTAAACGGGTACGTACAACCTCACCTAGGTAAACTGGAGACCCTACTCAGACATGGTCGATGCCGACCAACCGTGGGTTTTAACGTGTCGTGCCCGGTTCGGACGAGAATTGTGGATATACTGCTTAAATGAAATCGAACCGTTTCGGCTACGATTGGTTATGAGGACCCTAGGGTTGGCCCAAGAATGGGTGGATACGACTGCGCCACCTCGTGTTGGAAGAAAGACACGGGGACCGGCAACTTGCATAGATTGGCGTGTGCGGTTCCCTGAATAGTATGAAGACTGGAAACGAGGTGGCACAATCATGGAATCACATGCGCAGGATAGTGAAGACTATCTGCGTCTGTATAAGACAATGTACGCAGAGCGGCTCCAACCCCAGGGACTTGTGGAGGTGGGTCTCCACTTTCCTCTTTTCTTCTTTTCTCCTCTCCTTTTTGTGGAAATGCTGACTCCTACGGTTTGCAGGACGCCCGTGATACCATGATAGCGGACTTGCGATCGCGCCTGGCAGAGATGGAGCAACAATTGGGCGACACCCGTGGAGCCTTGAGCGCTTCGGTAGGTGCATGCACAATGCACACTCCTAATTAAAACCCTAGATTGATGGTGCTCGGCCGCTAATTGTCATCCCATGTTGTTATAGCACGCCCAGATCGATGCGGCTTCGTCAGTGATGGGAGTAGGTGGCGTCTCTTCCAAATTATGGATGCCTGCCTCAGAACTTGATTTGCTTCACGAGCAACTTGCTCGGGCTACGCAGCGTGCCGCGGAGGCAGAAGGAATGCTCTCTATTCATGTAAGAGTTTCAGTGTTGAGTTCTCCTTGTTTATGCCTTGCCACATATCTGAGATGGTATATCTGGCAGGAAAAGGAGATACAAGAGGCACTTGCCCATGCTACGCAGCAGGAGGCTAGAATAGCAGATCTGGAGGAGGAACTGCGGCGTCGTCCTGACGACTCTTCCAGGGATGCAATGGAGTTGAGGATCACTCTCCAGTTGGAGAGGGAAGACCGGGAGAGAGAGCGAGCGAAGAAAGAGAGGGTCAGAGAAAGAGAAAGAGCCGACAGATTGGAACGAAGGGTCATGGAGGCCCAGTTGTTCGAACTCCGAACCAGCCTTGGCCTCGCTGAACAATGGCTCAGAGATGGTGAGGAACGCTACCGAAGAGCACGAGAGCGTGACTTTCGTGTCAATAGCTCCTTTGCTGCTCCCACGGATCAACGCCGGGGTGTGGGAATGGCAGGAGGTGTACAGAGCGGTAGAAGTACCGCTTTTCGTAGCTGGGTAGCACCCTTGAGGGCGTTTTGCCCGGAGAGTGGTGGGACAAGTAATGTAGTGAGAGAAAGTGGAACTTAATGTACAATTTCTTCTTTTGGAATAGAATAAGAGGCTTGATCTCTTTTTGGTTCTCATCTCATTCTCACTATCTTGAGTCCCTGCACACACCACTGAAACAAACAAGTCAGTAACTCTGTTCTGACTTGGCCCCTTGCTCAATAAACAGGTGTTTACTTCAACCGTCCTTGATAATGGGTCAAGGGGCCAAGCCTTTATTTAGCGAAGGCAAGGGAAAGATGCGGTGATGATAAATGCGATAGGCAAGCAGACGAATGCAAGCGGTATTAAAACTGAGATAATGCACGTAAATGCAATCATGCAAAATTGATTTGTTTTCTTTTTTATATTTGGCATTTTTTTGTTTTATCATAAAAAAGATTTTTTTATTTGCAAATATGTATATTTTCTTTTTTTTTTCTTTTTTGTTGTTTTTATCATTTCAATTTTTTTTGTTGCTAACGCCAGGCAAGCACCCAAATGGCACCTAACCTACGTGAGAACAGGGGTTTCTTATAACCTCCCAGGTATCCTAAGTGCACATCTGGTTGATTTGGGCCTCTAGACCCCTCGAATGATGATCCCTCCGGCTAAGACTTACCCTGATGACAATACCGTCATGCCATGCTTAGGCTCCCAGTCGCTTCCGACCACAGGGATTCACCCAAAAGGTGTTTGAGGTAAGAGATTTGCCCGACCCGGGTCTGTTTCCTCACAACTCTAGATGGTATATGATGGAACACCCTGGAACCCCAATGACCAATCGCGCGACGCTGACCCGGAATCAGACGCCGTCGCACCCATAGGTGACGCGCTTGCATTGGCCTAAGCCTGAGGTTAAACAAGAAGACATCAAGGTGGTAAACAGGGGTCTTGACCAGCCAGAAACACGGAGACTCCTTCACTGCGATAGCTTTTGCTTTTCAAAGTAGGCAACCAAATGTGTATATTAAAATAAGGTCGCAGACCCTGGGCAGTTTTCACCCTTCAGAAACTCCATCGAACCTTCATCTTTAGAGGGAGAAGGAAGACTGTAGGGGATAAACCTCCTGAGAGGATCGGCAAAGCCGTTAACCCGGCGAGCGAATAAGGGCCCATTAACTCTTTCCTTTCGGACAACTTCGGACCAAATCTCGAGCATTTACATTCCACGGCCCCTTTTGTGGATTCATACTTTTGCTTTGAGGGGTTCCGTTTATCGCAACATGCACGGTCACGACCAGGCTTTTCTCTTGATTTTGATTTTATATTTCTTTTTGTGAGGGAGATATAGTCGTTTGACATTTGTGGGCTCCCTTTTCGTATGCCTGCGGGGACACTGCCCTCTTCTCGTGCTCTGATCGATGCTCGAGGAAATGGATCCTACTCTTGCCTTTGGGGTTCGAGTTTCGGTTTCTCATGCTCAGCGTTTTAAGGGCGCCGACTGTCTCATTTGGTCGAAGAAAAGAGAATAAAGATTACAGCTTCCAGAGATCTTCTGGGTGGATTCCCACCGTAGGTGATGCTACCGACTTTTTTGAATAAAATACATAAGTGAGCACATGTTAGCTTCCTTCGAGCGAGCATAGGCTGACGTGGCCGGACAGGGATCTCCACAGTTCTGGCAAACCAAGACCCGGTGCCTACCAAGCCTTAATGGGCCCTATCCTATCATGAAGGTTAGATGCAGTGACTTGACTACATGGTGACCACCAGGCATTGGCATTTTGAATTTTCTATATTTTTAGTGGTTTTTAATATTTCTTTGTTTTTGATATTTTTTATCTTTTCATCATTTTTTTTGTTTTGTGCTAAGGGTAATATTTCTTAAGATAAAGCCCATTCCAAGGGTGGGATAACTCGGTCCCTTCGGCGTTGACTAGCTTGTAGGCGTTGCCAGGGTATACGGCTTGAATTACAAATGGTCCTTCCCAATTGGGTTGGAGCTTAGAACGCGGCCCTCCAGGTTTGACAAAAATTCTTTTTACGACCATCTCACCGACTTTGAATTTTCTCTCAACGAATTTCTTTTGGTAAAAGCGAGCGAGTCTATTTTGATACACACGCGCGTGTTCGGCAGCGGCCAGCCGCTTCTCATCCAAGAGTTCCAACTGGGAAAGGAGTGAATTACGACGATCGTCGAGGGGAAATTCCTCGTCCAATTGTACCCTGAGAGAAGGGATAAGAGTTTTGTACGGGACTACCGCTTCCATACCATAAGTAAGTGTAAATGGAGTCTGCCCGGTGGGGGTACGGATTGAAGTGTGATAGGCCCATAGGGCTTCGATAAGTTTTTCTGGCCAGTCTGAAAACTTACTAGACTTGCAGGGTTTTTTGATGATTTTGAGCAATGTTTTATTGGTGGCCTCCGCTTGGCCGTTACCTTGTGGGTAATAAGGCGATGAATGATGTAATGCAATTGCGTACCTTTTGCAGA
Source organism: Amorphophallus konjac (assembly GCA_022559845.1). Lineage (NCBI taxonomy): Eukaryota > Viridiplantae > Streptophyta > Magnoliopsida > Alismatales > Araceae > Amorphophallus > Amorphophallus konjac. The sequence goes on from CM040126.1 coordinate 434,708,473, forward strand.
GGTCCTGTAGGTCCTAAGAAATGAACTGTGGCCCATTGTCGGTGATGATTGTGCTTGGGACGCCGAATCTGGCGAGGATATTCTTCATGATGAACTTACAGACTGTTGACGCCTTAGTTTCTGCGTAAGCTTCAACTTCGGCCCATTTGGTGAAGTGTTCCGTCGCAGTAAGGATGAAAGATTTCTGCTTGGTGAGGGAATTGGGATCACCTAGGGGACCAATGATGTCGAATGCCCACATGGAGAAAGGCCATGGGGAGGATATTGGATGAAGTGAGGAAGATGGTGAATGGATTTTATCTACGTGAAGTTGACACTTGACACACCTACGGACATAGACATCATAATCCTCTTCCATAGTGGGCCAATAAAAGCCTTGCCGAATGATCTTCTTGGCGAGCATCTGACTATTCACGTGGCCACCGCACACACCCGAGTGCGTCTCCTCTACACATTTCCAAACCTCATCGTCACCAAGACATCTTAACAGAATACCAGTAAGGCTCCTCCTATAGAGTAGACCTCCAACCAAAGTATATTTCTGAGCCACCCTTCTTATGGCTTTCTTGTCCTCTGTGGTGGCCCCTTCAGGATAAGACTGATCTTGACAGTATTTGATGATTTCATAGAACCATGGTTTCTCTTCATCAGCCAGTTCTTCTTCAGCCTCTGCCAACATGATTTCTCTCTTTTCAAGGATATCTTCCTGCAGGATCTTCCTTGCTATCCTGTCTTTGATATTTACATAGGAAGCATCATCGATTGCAGGGGCGTGAAGTTTGTAGATGGAAATAGACTCAAACCATCTTCCTAGAGGGAACCTTATGGATGATGCCAACGAGGCGAGGGCATCGGCGATAATATTCTGATGACGAGGGACATGAACAAAGATCAGTTTGGTGAACAGTTTGGCAAAGGCAGCAGTGAGTTCTTGGTATGGCTTGAGTTTGGGATCACGAGTGTGATACTTAGTGAGCACCTGGTAAAGGATGAGTTGACTATCACCTACGACTCGCAACTCAGTGATACGAAAAGAATGAGCGAGTTCTAGGCCAGCTAGAAGAGCTTCATATTCGGCTATATTGTTGGTAACTGAAAATTTGAGCTGGTATGCCAATGGGAATGTGAGGCCTTCAGGCGACAGGAGGGCAACGCCGATTCCTCTCCCTTGAGAATTCAGAGCTCCATCAAAATATTGCATCCACTTTGGCTCATCTGATTGGTTGACGGACATTAGTTCCTCATCTGGAAACTCTGATTGGACGGGATCGAACTTGGGAAGAGGATGGTGAGCGAGATGCTCGGCTATGGCATAGCCTTTAATCACCTTTTGCTGGATGTAGGTGATGTCGAACTGAGAAAGAAAACTTTGCCAGCGTGCTAGCCTATCCGTAAGGACGGATTTCTCCAGAAGGAATTTGATAGGATTCATTCGAGCAATCAAGTGGACCTCATGAGCCAAGAAGTAGTGCTTTAATTTTTGCACTACCCAAACGAGGGTAGCACAGGTTTTCTCCATGATGGTGTACTTCTACTCACAGGGATTGAGAAGTTTGGACAAGTAATAGGTTGCCCGTTCCTTGCCTTCTTCATCAGCTTGTGCGAGGACGGCTCCCACGGAGTCATCCAAGACTGAGACGTAAAGGATCAGAGGTTTTTCTGGTTTAGGTGGAATGAGAACGGGTGGACTAGCCAGATATTCTTTCAACCCTTCAAAACCTTTCTGACATTTAGAATTCCAGTGGAATTCTACTCCTGGCTTGGTCAACTCGTAGAGAGGTCTACACCTTTGTGAATGTTGGGACACAAACCGACGAATAAACTGCAACCTCCCGATTAAACCTCGGACTTCCCTCAAATTCTTAGGAGGCGGCATATCCCTGATAGCCTTGGCTTTGTCGGGATCTATCTCGATCCCTCTTTTACTCACAATGAACCCCAGCAATTTACCCGATGACACACCGAACACACACTTTTTCGGGTTCATTTTCAATTGGAACTCCCTTGACCTCTGCAAAACCTTAGCCAAAACTTCTGGATGTTCCATCCTAGTCCTTGATTTCACCAACAAGTCATCCACATACACTTCCAGGTATATGTGCATCATGTCATGAAATATGGCCATCATAGCTCTTTGGTAAGTAGCTCCAGCATTCTTTAATCCGAACGGCATGACCACGTAACAATATGTTCCCCAAGGGGTAGTGAATGACGTCTTTTCCTGATCCTCTTCTGCCAAACGAATTTGATTGTATCCTGAAAATCCATCCATGAATGAGAGGGTTTCGTAGCCTGCCGTGTTATCAATCAACACATCAATGTGAGGTAAGGGAAAATCATCTTTTGGACACGCGCGGTTAAGGTCCCGGAAGTCGATACAAATCCTGACTTTCCCATCTTTCTTCATGACCGGGACAATGTTCGCCACCCATTGAGGATAAAGAACGACTCTAATGAACCTGACTTTGTGGAGCTTATCGACCTCTTCTTTCATTTTCAAAGCCATCTGAGGGTGGAAACGCCTTAACCTTTGTTTTACCGAGATGGACCCTGGTTTTAGGGTTAAACGGTGTTCGACCAAGGTTGAATCTAGACCCGGCATATCCTCGTAGCTCCATGCAAACGTGTCCTTATTTTCCTTGAGAACCTCAATTAATTCCTCTTCTTCAGAGGGTGGTAGGTTGTCACTTATGAGGATGATCCTAGGGTCTTCCTCAGTTCCCAAGTTGACTTCTTTGGTGGATTCTTCTACGGCGGTTGACGGCTCGTCGAATCTCCTCATTCCACTAGCATATGCACCTGCCGCATCGTCATATTCTTCACCCTCATCTTTAGTGGGGCATTCTTCATCCGTGATCTCGAAGACTCCATACCCTTCATCAAATGCACAGTCGCCTTTACATTCTATTTCCGGTAGCTGGATGGGATTTTCCAACAACTAGGGGATGGCAAGAAGGGCCTGGCACCTGGCGGCTAAATTCAGAAGGAATCGACGAGGGATCTGCCTACCCTTGGATTTCTTCCTAGGTACTACCCTTGGCCTATCATTCCTAGATTGACTGACAATATTTACAGAAGAAGAGGAAGACGAAGGGGATGGTGTAGAATGTACAGGAGAAGACCCCTCAGAGGAGGGTTAGAAAAGGTCGCTCATCGGACCTTGGACGGGTGGTCCGCAGGGCGGTACGCACCCGTGGGAGATGTAGGAGGTTTCCTCAACGAAGATGTGTTGTTGGGGAGTTTGAAAATTGATGTTTTTTTTTCGTTTTCATTTTTAATGACAAAGCAGTGAAAAGAGATTGGAGGAGAGAGAGAAGTGGTTATGGCTAGAGAATTGTGAGGCTCATAGAGCAGATCATGGTTGAAGACCTGGCGCGGGTTGAGAAGCCCGCGTAGGTATGTAAGCAGAGAAGGGGATCTGGGAAGATCATCAGACAATTGTCTGGCCTAGGAAGACGATATCAGCAAAGGCTGAGACGGGTGGATGGAGAAGATGGCGGCTAATGAGCCGTCGACGGCAATGTTGAGGACGGATGAAGATCCGTCGATGACAGGGTCCTTCTGGCGAGGACGAGGGTAGTTTGGAACCTTGGCAAGAGTGGTAATATTCTCTGGTATTTCGGAGATCAATGGTGGTCCTTCAAGCTGCGGAGACGAGAACATCCTTTCCAGTGCAACAGAAATGTCCCGTATGTCGAACCATTTGTTCCACTCGCATTCCGGATCTTTGATCTTGCCTCTTTTGGTGATCCTCAAATATTTTTCAGCCAAATATACAGCATGTGATCTCCCATATGCTTCTCGTGGGTAATCTCCCATCTGAACAACGGGCCCTCTGTTGAAGTGGTTTGATAGAGTCCATGTGTGGGGCTTCCAATCCGCCTTGAACGGTCCTTTGAAGCCTAGGCCAAACATGCGATTCTACCTAATTTCCTTTGGCGGTTTGAGCCTGCCCTGTAACTGTGCGCCCAGACCTTTACCCTATTGGTAGCCGATGTTCCTCATAATCCCCCACCCTTTGGAGTGAAAAGGGAGATATGATGTTGCGGTTGTCCTGACCGGCTCCTTTGGTGCTAGTGGAACGTGAGATGAATCACGTACGTCCAGTAGCGACAATATGGGCCGATGAGACGGCCAAACAGAGGGCAGAGAGGTGTTGATAGCATCCACTATGTGAAGGACAGGTGTACTGACCACTTTAATAATCCTCCCATTGTAAGGAAACTTCAGGCACTGATGGTTGGTGGAAGGCACAGCGTCCATGGCTTCGATGTAAGGGCGACCCAGTATAGCCTTGAATGTGGGGTCCATGTCGAGGACATGGAATTCTGTGGGACTTGACATGGGGCCTAGTTCTGCCTTCAGAATAATCATCCCCTGCGGCGGCCTTTTGCTATTGTCATAAGCCGTGACCGTGATCGAGGAAGGTCTTATTTGTTCCTCGTTGACCCCACACAACTGAAGGGTGTCAATGGAGACCACATTTATGGATGCACCCGTGTCCACAAGACACGGGTTTATGGATACCCCATTAATTTTTATTGAAATGCACAGTGCATATTTTTGAGCTTCCTTGGGAGCGAGCTCGTAGTTGTGGAACATGATGGCCGGTTGTGTGTCCGTTGGGGTCAGGACGGTAGAGATCTTTTCTACAGGGAGGTCCTCATTCACCATGACCCTTTGAAGGTACTCCATTAAGGCTGCCTGGTGGGATGTGGATCTTTGAAGTAGCTCCAGGATGGAGATCCGAGCAGGCGTCTTGTCTAAGTGTTTCAATAGATCATACTGTGTTCCAGGGATAGCTCTTTCTGGTTGTTCTCGATCATCCTTCTCTGGCTGAGATTGCTCAGGATTCTGACTGTTGTGGGGGAAAACCCTGTGGAAAATCCTTCCACTCCGGAGAACCATTGCCTGCGGCTTTCGTACCTCTGTGGGGGTAGCAGTGGGTTTTAACAGGGATTTGAGGGGTAGTGGTGGAGGAATGGTTGATGAAGCAGGGGTGATGACGGGAGCAGGGATTCTGATGAGGGGTTTGTTAGGTGGAGGCATGGTGGAGGTAGAGGGGATATCGTGCGGATTATGAAGGATAAGGGGTCTGGAAGGTGGAGGTGGAGATGAAGTAGAAGTGGGTAGGACTTGAAGTGGGCAATGATTTTGAGGTGGGTGATGGGTAATGAGTGGTTTTGAAGGCATTAGTGGTGATATGGTGGAGAAAGACGGGGTTATGTGTGGTTGACGGATGATAAGGGGTTTAGAAGGCGTAGGGGTAAATGTGGTAGAGGCGGATGGTAAAGTGGGGAAGTGGGAGAAGATGAGAGGGTGTGAAGGCATAGTGGAGAGTGTCGGTTGATAGGGGATCGGGGTACGGATGAGAGGGCGTAATGGTAGTGGAAATGGTGAAGGTGATACTGACGCGGGTTGATGAGAGAGAGGTGCTACCCGGGCAAGGCAAGGGTGTTACGTGATGATAGGATTGGCGGTAGAAAGAATGGCTGTACTTTCCGGGTGCCACACCTGCTCTCTCCCGACTTCCGGGAAGGAGGAGATGGGGTTAACCTGATGATCGGGCTGTTGGTGCTCCGGTAATGGATTCTGGATTATGCCCATGTTGGGCTGTTGTTGTGGGGCCTGCTGAGGCTGTTGTTGTTGTTGTGGTTGCTGCTGCTGCTGCTGCTGTTGTAACTGCTGCTGTGGCCTATGAGGAGGTCTCCTAGCCTTGAGAGCGGTGATGTATCGTCTCATTTCATCCCAATCTATTTGATGTTCATCATTCATATCGTGGATGTAATCTTTGAAATGGAAGCAGTAATCTACTGTGTGTCCTGGCTGCCTATGGTAGACGCAGTATTTGGAGGTATCAACATTCGGGGGCCACACGGGCCTTTCTCTGGGTAGGGCGAGCTGGTTTGATGCCATGAGGGCATTAAAAATGTCTGCTAAGTGTGGATGAGCATAAATCCCACACAAAAAAAATCACAAGAGAATAATGATGTGGTAAAACATGGAGGAGATAATGATGATTAATGCATAAATAAGGGGAAGAAAAGCTTGCACGTGGTGCAAATATGGAGATGTGATCGCCAGAGGGGTTACCTCAAAAAAAGAGAGATTGCGAATACCTGGTGAAGATTGAAACGCGGGATGATGTGAAGTTCCTTCCTCCTTCTTCAATCGACCGGCCGATGAGAAGGGTTCTCCTTTTGATTACCTTGCAAAAAAGACAATGAAACAACAAAGCAAAGAGGGATTCAGCCAATGCAAGTAGTATCAATCCAAAGAAAACATGTGATGATGAAAGGAAATCAACATGCGCACCTTGTTGTTTTGGTTTTAAAACCCCTAAAGAGGAATTAGGGAGAGGGGAGATATGTGATAAAACTAGTGCAAAGTGAAAAGAAAAAGAAAACTGACGATGGAATTGATGCAGACACAGAAGAAGAAAATAGTGGATGAATACGAATCAACAAGAAAGCCCTGCTGTCCCTATCGACAGTAAAGGGAACCAATAAGACGCGGTTGATCGGATGAAGGTGCAGAGGAAGCCGAAATCCTTCAATCGAGCCCACGATAGTAAGGAAGCAGAGGAAGCCGTCAATCCTCTTGAACGTCTTGAACGTTCTAATCTCTTCAACCCTCTGAAAACGTCAACCTCCGCTTCGATCGCCCAGATCATGTTTTTATAGGATTTTAGTGGGAGATAAGCTCGAATTTGATAAGATAAGGATAGACAATGTTCAAAGAAGGCAGGACTCTACCTCCAATTCGAGCAAGGAGACCATTGGAGGCAAGACTCTATACAGGAAAGAGGAGTTCAAGCAGGACACGAAAGGTGAAACACGACCTTGCGAAGGGCGTCAAATCAAGAATTGACGACTTTCATCAAGACATTACTCAAAACACGACCTCTACCAAGGGCGTCACTTCTTGGATTTAATTTTGGCAATAAAACTTACTTTATTTGAAAATTATGATAACACGCCTAAGCGGGAGGCGTTAATTCAAAACACGCCCTGAGGAAGGACGTTAACCAATAATTAAATTGATTTTGAATTTACTTTAAAATCAGATAATGCCAGGAATTGACGCCCTTACATTTAGTCGTCCTTTCTTGAGAAAACGCCCTCGATAAGGTCGCTATTTAAATAACGCCCCTCTTCAGGTCGCGAATCAAAGAATGCAAAAATGAATCAAACCCACACACAAGAAAATAGAAAAACTTCATATTATGAATATATTGAAGTTCACTTTGGGGCGTCATCATAGTGACATGAGATTTGATCAACATAGCGTCATTTTTGGCGTGTCTACACTAAGGTTTCTGGCAATGGTGGATAGTAGGCTCTCTTGGGACCGACTGGCCTCCTTTGTTGCTGTTGGGGACCATAGTTCCCCGGGGGTGGAACTTGGTTGTACTGAAGCGGTGGTTGTTGTTGCTAAGGTTGTGGTTGTTGTTGCTGGGGTTGACGTAATGGTGGCATATTATCCTGGGGTAGATTATTTTGGGGTGGAGGACGAAGAGGGAAAGGACTTGGTTGGAGGGGAAGTCGAGGCATTTGTGGAGGCCTTGGGTTGACTGCATAGTTGGCATTGTTGACCGCGCCCACTTGCTCATTTGTTACGACCCCTTCTGTGGCTCCACCCGGGACACCAGCGCCTGTCTTTCTGACCACTTTGGGCTTCGGTGACTCAAACATGTTCATAATGGGGGAGTCTTTCAACTGGGTTTGGATGTACCGGGCCCTTTCATAGAGTTCCTCCATTGTAGTAAGTTTATTCATGGCCAGGACGTGTCTGAACTGTGGGGTTGCATTAGACACAATCATCTTTACTTGTTCGGGCTCGGAGAGGGTATCCCTTATTCTTTCAGCCAAAGACCTCCATCTATCAGCATAGCGGATAAAATCTTCGTCGGGCTTCATCTTTTCGGCCACTAGGTCAGTAATGGAGAGTGAGGGACCGACCCTATCCCTATATTTCTGCAAGAACCTTCTCTGGACTATTTCAAAATTCTCGGCCTCGCGGGGCTCCAAGGAATAGAACCACTCAAGCGCGGGACCATCCAATGATCTCCGAAAGAGGTATGTCAGGGACCTCTGATCGTTTTGCCCATAGGAGGACTCATACATGAAATCCTTGAGGTGAATGAAGGGGTTGCCGGTACCATTGTATCTGCAGTACGTGGGCATTTCGGAGGGAGGAAGATGAATGACGGGAAGGATTGGCAAAGCAACCTCCGGGGTGGCTTTCACATCCACCATTCTTCTCAGATTTTGAAACTGCTCGTCCATGCGATTGAACCTATTGAGGAGCGATTGGGCGAGCTCCTCTGGAAGTGAAGGTGGCACTTGCCACTGGGGGAGAAACTGTCTCCCGGAGACTTGAGGGGGAAACCCCGAATGAGAGGGAGCTGTCGGACCGTCGACAGTTGGCCCCGGCTGAAGCGGTATGTGGGGAACAACGGGAGTTTGAGATTGTGACGGGAACTGGAACGAGGGTGGTTGTTGGCTCGCTTGTCCTTGAAGCGAGGGAGACTGGATGGCTTGCGCCAATGAAGGAGATGGAATGGCCTGCACGAACTCTTGGAGAGGTGCGATGGCCGGAGTTGATTCCTGGGGCGTGGGGGAAACAGATTTCCCCTTCAGAATGGCCTGGAAGGCCCGGAGCTGTTCAGAGGTAAGCTCCGTGTTGGCGAGGACGCCCAGTAAGGAAGAGATATCCTGTGGTGGGGATGTGTCCCCGACAATAACCTGCACCTCATGCGAGGGCTCATGAGAAGGACCCGAGTCCATAGCATAGACTCGCGGGTCGACTGACAAACCACGACTAGGGTGGTTCTCCTCAAAAGACTCGTGAGCTATGCTCACAGTTTTCCCAGAACGCAAAAATATACACTAGCAAGCAGGTAGCAGAGATTATCAAATAAGTGGATGCCTTTACGCCTTTTTTTTGTGTTTTGATTTTGATGATTTTTTTGTGCTTTTAGCGAGATCTGAAGTTCACACAAAATAGGGACCCTAGTTTATTTTTGTTTCACCGCCGTGTCAGCTAGGGTCTCTCGTCTCACCATGAATGGGATGACTAACTCCGGGGAACTTCAATGGTACAACCAGCCCAGTGAACGAAGAGGAGATTCTTCGATGTCAGGGACTTACGGAGGTCCCAGTGAAGGAGATCCTAGTCCGTCGAGAGGAATTCTCGACGGAGAGTCCTTCCTTCACCGAGAGGGGGTGGTCCTTAGAAAGAAATAAAAAGAAAGATAGAAAAGAGGGACTGACGTATGCGATGAAATGCTGACAGATATATAGAGCATAACAGAATAACAAGACAATCAAGATATAACAACACACAAGAGATGATAAAGCAAATCACAAGAGGCGGCAAGAGTAACTAAAAGAAAGCAACTGAAGTCCCACCGTGATCGCCAATCTGTGGAAGCCGAGGAGGGATCCACTTAAAAGGAGAAAGAAGAAAGCGAGCGACAGGCTACAAACTCGCAGTAACTAAAAAGCTAATAAGGGACATGAAACGTGCCAATAGAGAAGAGAGCATACGTATGATGCTAAAGGGATGTGATCGCCAGAGGGGTTACGTCAATGAAAAGAAATGATCGCGTGTACCTGGTACAAGGCACGAAAACTGTGAATCATCGAGTGCGGGAAATGGCGGGTTGCTTCTTCCTCCCCCTTCGGCCGGCCGACGGAGAGGGCTTTCTTCAATTACCCTTGCAAAACAACAACAAACAAGTAACGGGTGGATCAGAAAGACGAAGGTGCAGTATTCAATTCTAACGATGCAAGCAATGAAATGATGGCAGGACACACACCTGGTTGGTGTTGTCTTTTAAAACCCCTCTCGGACACGAGTAGGAGGAAAATGCTTATGATGAATGGCGATTATGCCAACGTAAGAACGGGGAAAAACTCCATCATAAAAAAGGGGGGGTGGGGTGGAAGATACGATATGATGAATGCAAGATAACTAGGGAAGAAGAGAGGAGAATGGCTTATTGGATGGTCGATGGCGAGGCTCGGCGGAGCTTCGGCAGCACAAGGACGACGCGGGAGCACGACGGGCGAAGACGGCCTTTCTCCTGCGAGCGCGGGCACCCAGGAATCCGGCAGAACTTCCCCCCCTACAAAACACCCGTGGGTTAGAAATAGAATTCGGCAGCCTATCGGCTCTCTTTTTTCGACCCTTGGACTGAGGGGGGTAGGCCTCTATTTATAGAGCTCTGGAGGATGGAGGCGTCCAGGGGCCTGGACGCCTCCATCACTTGGATCTTTTTTAAACGATAATCCGACCGGCTGACGGATAGTCAGTGGCCAGGGGCACCCGTGACCTGGATGATGGAGGCATCCAGGGGCCTGGACGCCTCCATGATATTGGATTCCTCTCAAACTACAAGCCAGCCAACGGATAGTCGGGGATCAGGGGTGCCCGTGAGCTGAATGATGGAGGCGTCCAGGGGCCTGGACGCCTCCATAATTTGGATTCTTTTCAAACGACAGGCCGAGCAATGGTCGGGCAGTGGTCAGGGACGCCCGTGAGCAGGTTGATGGAGGCGTCCAGGGGCCTGGACGCCTCCATAACTTGGATTTTCTTCAAACGACAGACTGAGCGACAGACTGAGCAACGGTCAGTCGATGGCCGGTGGTCGCCCGTGAGCAGTTTGATGGAGGCATCTAGGGACCTGGACGCCTCCATGATTTTTCAATTTTTCTATTATTATATATATATATGAATTTATGGAGGCGTCCAGTCTCCTGGACACCTCCAAGATTTTTCACGAAAAAATTCAGAAAAATGTAAAAAAAAATAAGAAAAATAGGAAATCACCAGAGTAATTAAAATGTGAAGGCCGCCTTGGGGTATCATAGTGTAATATGAGATTTACTCAATGTAATGTCAAGAACGGCGTGTCTACACCGGTCACTGCCTCGCCCTCCACCTTCAGGCTTGTGATCCGGACCACATTCTCCAAGCTGGGCACCATGTGCCCCCAGGGCATCAGGAATGCCCGACTCACTAGGTCCCACCTCTCACACAAGGCTTGGATCAGAACCAGGTCGAGCTCGAGCGGCTCGATCCGAAGAAAGGTGCCAAATCCCATCACGTCTAGCCTCGCCTTCTGAAAATTCGGGAGACCCCTGTATGCGGCCACTGCTAACTCCCATGAAATGTGTGATTTCATCACACTCTGTGTGTGCATAAGAAATGGAGAAGGGTGTTGTCAAGAGGAAGGAAGAAAGAATGAGAAAAGGGCAGGAAAGCTCAGCTTATGAGTTGTGATTGGGCCCTTTCGCTGAAATGCCCTTCGAGGTCCGAAAGCCTCCTGGATCTACTACCACTGGACCTGCTTCTCTTCGAGGAGTGGGAAGATTCGCCCTCCATCTAACTCTCGGAATTTTGAACTCCTCCTCTCCCGTGAGAACTTGTGCTCCTCGAGTTAGCTCTCGATATACCTGGGAGGATAAAAGGGACAAGAATTTATAGAAATGGAAGGAGTGCAGGCCAAGATTGCCTCCATCACCTTTAATGATAGCCCTCGCGATGAGGCACCTACCATGCGGTCCCATGTGTCACTTCACCGCTCGCACAGGGTGATTGATTGGACGAAGAATATGACAACTAGCCCCTTATGTTGTCTAGGGATACCCTATCATGTTTTGGAGGACGTCCGCAAAACTTGACACAACATCCGGGAGAAGGAACTAGGGCCGTCATTATTGACTTCGACGGCAGATTCCCGTGAAAAATGGTCACAACAAGACGCGATTCTCCGCTTGGGGTGGAGTCTCGGCAGACCCATCACATGGGAACAGTGCAAAGGAGAAGAAGTGTAGGGAAGAAGGAACGCACAAGAGAACAAACAAGTAACAGAAAATCAAATCACTCCATTCATAATTCTACATAAGCTGTCATAAACATCACAATCATAGAGAGGAGGCGGGTCCACTAGCTCGCCAACTCTTGCCATTATCTTCATGCTCGTCCCTCTAGGCGTCCCTCTCCTCTCCCCTGAGGTGAGGGTCCCTCAGAAGCCTCCTGGATCCCCATGCAGTAGCACCCGCCTCGCCTCGTGGCGCCGGCTCCACAGCAATGACTCGCTGCTCCTCTCCTGGCGTGGCGAAGAAGCCACTAGCGGCAAAGCGACCAGACTGGCGCAGTCGCTCCCCGAACTCTCGCGCTCTCTCGTAGCGCGTCTCCATCCCTCCTAGCCTCTGCACGACGGCCTGAAGGCCCAGCTGGAGCTCCCTCACTTGGGCCTCCAAGGCCCTCCTCTCGGTCTGATCCCGCTGACGCTCGGCCCTTCTCTCAACTCTCTCTCTCTCTGCCTCTCTCCTCGTCATCTGCAGAAGAACCCTTAACTCCAGGATGTCTGGAGAAGGTCTCTCCTCACCGCGATGTCGCAGCTCTGCTATAGTCGCCACCCAGGCATCACGCTCCTCTTCCGCCCGGGCAGCCTGAGCCACCGCACCGGCAAGCTACTCCCGGAGGGAGGCAATCTCAAGAAAAGGGGCCGAGGAACTGGAAGATGCGCCGCCAGCCACTCCCACCATCGCTGTCTGCTGGGCACGCTGGAATGAACAAACAACAGCAGTCAGCTAAGCTCCACATTTAAAAACAGAAAATGCAGCACTTAGCTTATCAGGAGCGACAGTTCCTGTTGAGTGATGGCCAGCTGCCGCCAGACCTCGGCTAATTGGGCACGTGAGCCGTTGACGTCGCGCGTATCCCCGGCATGGGGAAGCCCCGCATAACTCTCTCTCTGCTGCCGCAGGAAGTCGGCACTGTCCTGCACCAATACGCTCCCTTGCTGTCCAGGGAGACGTATGCGCTAATCCTCGAGCTTCGCCTTGTCGCGACTCTCCTTCCTGACACGGCTCGGCTCATCTGCACTCGCCCATTCATCGGCCAAACCCGGGGTCTCTGCCATGTCCTGCATCAAGAAAGAAGGGCCTCGCGTCATAACAAGAACGCGTCCATCATTTGAGTGCAACACTCGTCAAAACCTTTTCCCCCCACGGCTCGCTTCAAAACTCAAAATGGATCAAAGAGGAAGAGATCGGAGGACCTACCGAGCCGTGTTCACCTCCTTCCGCGCCATTGGGCCCCTCGGGTCCCTCGGGGGCCCGAAGCGGCCCTTCCTCCTCCATGGACGCCGTTCCGTGCTCTGGCGCGTCCCTCCTTGGGCGAGGGGTCCCGCGTCCTTCTCCACCTTCGCCGTGGTCCAGATCGCCGAACTCCATCGATCGAGGGGAAGAAGACAAAGACGGGCGAGCGGATTTTGGCAGGAAGCGGGCTCGTTTGCAGGTAAGGCACGGGAGAAGAAAGGCCGCCCGACACTTTAAATTTAAATTTGAAGGTTAAGACGCGTCCTCACGCCTGGACGCGCCCAAAAGAAAGAGAAAAGGGGATCCCTCCGTGCGAGGCGTAGTTCCCTACTATTTAGGGTAAGGTCTCGTGAAGCGTGCCTCGAAACAACTTGATACAAGAGAAGAAGTGTAGGAAAGGAGAGGCGTTACAAGACAGAACATGTCACATCAGTGGTCAGTGTCAGGATTTTGGCTAGATCTCCTTTGCATTTTGGTGTGATTATGTTACGATTTTGTTACTTTCTGATGTTATTAATCCATGCTGGCCTGTGCAGGTTTTACTAACGGACGTCTTTGTCCTATCTCATGTCCCGCCTTTCATTGGTTGGTCCCACCTTGTCATGCATCGTAGTATATGATACTTACGCTACTAGAACATGTCAAGGACCTTGCGGCCTGAACGAATCTGGGATTTGAGTTCCCCTTCAACAAAAATAGTGATGATCCCGGAAGAATTTGGGTTGTACAGATAGGCCGTTAACTTGTGATAGCATGGGGATGACAGTTCCATTCAGAGAGTTGGTGCGTGGATAAACGGGCCCCAGCCCAGTACCAGCTCACCGGATCGGTATCCTGACCCATTCTTAACGAGTTGACAATATTATCCTTGGCTATTTTCTATTTTAGTTTGTTTTAAATTTTTCTTTAAGCCCAGCATGCATTCATATAGGACTTTGATTTATTGCGGAAGATCATTCGAGTGATTCTATTGTGAAAGCCGTTATGCTCCAATTCTTACAAATATGAGATATTCCATTCCGAATGAAATACAGAGTTTCCTTGAAGCGGCCCTACGCTGCTCTTTCAAAGGAGACCCTTGTTTGGACAGACCCTCAGATATTCCTTTGCTTTGTTTGACCCACCTTGGCCGCAGCACTTCCACATTGGCTGGTAACAGCTCCCCAAAGGTGAAACCTGCAGGTTTATGACCCAGGTACTTCCACACCGAGAAGTTGGTCTCCTTTATTTTCGTGTTTGAGTGCACATCTCACGCTCCCTTATTTTAACCCTATCCAAGCAATCGTCAAAATTTGAAAGTCCTTCTTCAAGGTCGCCTCACTGAAACTCTAGGAAAATTCCAAACAGTAATTTCAAAAGCGTGTCTCATCACACCTTGGCATCAACTTATCAGTCAATTCCCACTCCATTTCACTCCACTTCGATACCATTCTATTACGTGTCACTCCCTTGCAAAGCAGACGCCAAGGCGGGGTAGCTGTAGACATGCCGTTCTTGACGTTACCTTGAGTAAATCTCATATTACACTATGATACCCCAAGGCGGCCTTCACATTTTTAATTACTCTGGTGATTTCCTATTTTATGATTTTTTTTACATTTTTTTGAATTTTTCTGTGAAAAATCATGGAAGTGTCGAGGTGCCTGGACACCTCCATCAATGACCAAAAAAAAATAAAAAAAATCAAAATCATGGAAGTGTCCAGGCGCCTGGACGCCTCCATCAATGACCAAAAAATAAAAAAAATCAAAATCATGGAGGCGTCCACTTGCCTGGACGCCTCCATCAATGTAAAAATAATAAAAATAATATCAATAATCATAAAAAATAAAACAAAAATCAAATAAAAATAATATATTTATGGAGGCATCCAGGACCCTGGACGCCTCCATCACCTTGCTCACGGGGCCCCGCCCACCGATCGTCGGTTTGTCGTGTGTGAAAAAGCCAATTGTGGAAGCGTCCAGACAGCTGGACGCGCCCATTTTCGAATCACGAGGCGCCGCTCACAAAACCACGCGTTGTGCCAAATCGCGTGCGGCTTTCGGTGGAGTTCGGTGGACCTTATTGAGGCGTCCGGGACCTTGGACGCCTCCATGAAAATATTCAGAAAAAATGAATAAAAATAGAATAAAATATCTTTTTTGCCCTGATGGAGGTGTCTAGGGTCCTCGACGCCTCCACCCTCTGGAGCCCTATAAATAGAGGCCCACCCCCTTAGTTCTGGAGGAGCTTCTAAGAGATCCGATAGGCTGCCGGAGCCCAGAGGCTACCGGAGTCATTTCTAACCCGTGGGGTCTTTTGTAGGTAGAGGTTCCGCCGGCTTCTCGGGTGCCCACGCTCGCGAGAGGAAGATCGTCTTCATCCACCGCGCTTCCACGTCATCCCTACGCTGCCGGAGCTCCACCGGATTTCACCATCGGCACATCCAATAAGCCAATCCTTTCCTTTTCTTCGTAGTTCTTTTGCATTCATCGTATCGCATCCTCCATCCCCCTTATAAGGGAGTCTTTCTTCTATTCCTACGTCGGCATAATCACCATTCATCATAAGTATTTTCCTCCTACTCGTGTCCGAGAGGGGTTTAAAAGACAACACCAACCAGGTGTGTGTGTCTTACCATCATTTCGTTATTTTTATCGCAAGGATTTGAATACTACACCTTCATCTTTCTAATCCACTCGTTACTTGTTTGTCGTTGTTTTGCAAGGGTACCCAAGGAAAGCCCTCTCCGTCGGCCGGCCGAAGGGGGAGGAAGAAGCAACCCGCCATCTCCTGCTCTTGAGGTAGGCACGATCACTTTCTTTATTTTGGGGTCTTTTGGCCCCTGGCGATCACATCATGTTCTCGAGGCAGCGGCGAGTCACTTCCCCAATGGCCGTTTAAATTCCCATTCTTATATTCTCTTTATATTCTGTTATATTCTTATCTGCTCATATTCTCGAGGCCGCGGCGAGTCACTTCCCCAATGACCGTTTAAATTCCCGTTCTTATATTCTCTTTATATTTTGTTATATTCTTATCTATTCATATTCTCGAGGCCGCGACGAGTCACTTCCCTAATGGCCGTTTAAATTCCCGTTCTTTATATTCTCCTTATATTCTGTTATATTCTTATCTGCTCATATTCTCGAGGCCGCGGCGAGTCACTTCCCCAATGGCCGTTTCAATTCTTGCTATTTGATTTCTGCACCATTCCCGTCCCCCCGAGGCCGCGGCGAGTCACTTCCCGCTATGGCCGTTTAACCCCCATATCTTGCTATATTACATTTATCCCGCTCGCCCCACCGGAGCAATCTCCCTTGGTGGCCCCTTCTCTTTTCTCTTATTTCTGTGTTGCAGCAAGCAAGAGGAGCCCGCGCGCTCCGCGTCTTCTTCGCTCCTCGAACCGCGTGACGTCGCTCACAACAAGCTCTTCCCCCTCTCTCCCCTCTCTCTCTCTCACCCTCTCTCTCCTTTTTTCTTCACCTTGCAGGTGGGAATGGATGGAGCTTCTTCTTCTCTTCGGACGCCGGAGACCCTAGCCGAACCAGCCAGCCTTCCCTTCAGCCTCTCTTCTCTCAGCCCTTTCTTCTTCGAGCTCTCCTCCGGCTTCTTCACAATGCTGCCCCTTTTATAGAACGACCATCTTGGGAGCGTCCCTGCCACTTCCACCTCGTCCGCAACGAAGTCGGGAGTTGACTGGCTGTGCTGGACGCCGTTCATTTGTCCCGTACACTGCTGCTCGTCCGAGGATGGGACGCTCAGAGATCTGTTGGAGCTTGCCTTGCTGCTGCTGCTTATGTGCTGTCGAACGGAGGTAGAAGCAGAGCCATGGGCATTGAATGTTCTCTGCACGCCATGATGATGCAAATCAGAGCATCGGAGTGTAGATGGGATGGCTTGTTTGCGTGCCGGATTAAGAAGAGGATATGGTGATGGGTTCTCCAAAAGTAGCGCGCCGTATTAAGTTTTTGACCTTCAAATGGCCACGCCGCTTTAGCATTTGAAGGAGAAGCTTTTAAAAATGAGCAAATGGATAGTTCGGTTAAAATGGCGCGGCCGGGGGGCGCGCCGGATTAAATATTGGCAAAGGGGCACCGTATTAAGAACATCAACGGGGGCGCCGTAAAAGCAAGGGGGCGCGCGCCGGTTTAAGGCTCTTCCGCGCCGTTTTAAGCGTCGAATGGATTCTTTTCGAAGTCAAGGCCGTTTATATGAATGTTGGCATTCCTGGCATGTTCCGGTTGCGATGTATGGCCTTCGTAATATTCCGTTCGTAGCCTCCGGGACTCGGTCCCAGACTTTGCGTGACTTTCGGTGCATGCCGAGACTGTGCCGGAGTTCCTGACTTTTCTTTGATTCAGCTCTCGGCATGGCCGGTCGGAGCGTTGTAGCTGTATCTTCTGCTTAGGGGGCTTCCTTAGTGGGTAGCGGACCACCAAGCGAGTTCTCGTCCTGATCGGGCGAGGCATGAGGTTTATTTGACATTTTCATCTTCGACTCGCGCTCGAATGTGTAGACGCGAATGTCGCCATGATCATCATCGTCATTTTTTGGCGTCCACAACCCCTTCATTCACCGAATTCCTGTTAGCCCGAGCAGGGGGGCAGGTGCGCTCCCAAGGGTCTCCTTCGACCAGAGAAGCAGGCAGTCCCCAAGCCCCACCGGCAGCGACTCCTCCCCAGCCAGAAGAAGAATTTAACGGCATCCCAAACCTTGCCGAATTCATGCAAAAAATGGGGGAAGCCCAGCAGGCCCAATAGGCTCAACAGGCTGTGACAGAACCCACAAAGGAGGCGTCCCCTGATCTGACACCCCAGCTCCAAGGTGGGGGCAGGCGTGGCAAGGCCGAAGAGATGAAGTTACTCAAGGTGCGGGCTGCCGATCGAATAGTCAGACACCTCAAGAAGATCCCGGCCCGATTCACCGTATGGGAGATGCTATCTTTGGATGAAGAAACACGGCAAGCCATCATTACCGCACTCCAGACGCCATCACACCTTGAAGCCTGTCATGCAGAAATATCACCTGAAGTGGCTGTGGCTTTCACAGAGGATGACATGCTCCTACCCACCTGCAGTCATAACAGACCCCTCTACATGAAAGGGCAGCTGAATGGCCAGCCTATCAATAGGGTACTGATTGACCCAGGGGCGGTAGTGAATATACTCCCTTACCGGGTGTACCAAAAGCACTACTTTGACGTACACATGGTTGAGATCAGGAATGTCAAGATTGCCGATTTTAACCAGAAATGCGAGGTGCCCATGGGAGTCGCAGAATTCAACTTGACCTTTGATGATTTTACTACCAAGGTCTAGTTCCACGTCATCAACTCCAACACCTCCTATAAGGCGCTGCTTGGCCAGCCCTGGTTACACCAGAACAGAGTGGTACCTTCCACCCTGCACCAATGTATCAAGTACCCTTGCGAGGGGAAGGAAGTCAGAATCTTCGCTGACCTCCACCCGTTCGAGGTGTTCGAGTGTCATTTGTCAAACGCCAATCTGTACTTAGAAAAGGTGAAGCAAGCTCCCTAGGCTGTCCAAGGCAGGGGAAAGAAGAAAGTGGAGTCGGGCGGTTGGTTTCCTCCGCCGCCCCCGGGCTATATGGCTCCCCCACATGTATCGTTCATCGCACAAGAAGGGGGGATATTCAAGGCAGCTCCTCTCGCCATCTATCCCACACCGGGGACGCCCTGCCTCGAAGACCTGCTGGAGGATGTCAGAGTCCCGCCAGGGATCCTCAAGCCCATTACAGAAGCTGACTGTCAAGTAGCCGAGCAGCTGAGAACTTTTAAGGTGCCTAACCCTGAAGGGCCACCCACTATCTTTTACGTTGCCGGGGAAAAGCTAGTCAGGGAAGACGATGATTGCCGGCTGCCTGTCAAGTTGCATGACCCGCACGTCCCCATCACGGGACTTCCCCATATGACTGACCAGGCAGCCAGAGTGGTCAGAAAGCAAAAGATTCCCCCTATCAACCCTCCAGTCGGAAGAAAATGTTTGAAAGGATGTGGAACCCACCAAACCTGGATCGGCGGCTGCTGCAAATCACAAAGCACCCCGGCCTGGGCTTTTCACTAGAAGACTATTACGAAACTGATGTTATATCGATTTCGGCCCTGCCCGACGATGACCCCGCAGAAGCTGCAGACTTGCGGGAAGCCCACCAAGATGTATATTTCACGCCTCCGACTGAGGAGGCGCAAGACGAAGAAGTGTTCCTTTAGAAACCTCTCCGCCACCGCGGTATGGGGAAGACCTCCTCTTTTTCTGAGGGACTAACCTCGAAGGGTCGCACCACCGAGGCGCCCTCACTCCGACCTGCTGGCGAAGCAAGGAGCAGTAGCATGGGCCATGCTCTGGATTCTCCTCGATATGACCCCGTCATGTACGCCTTATACCAAAGGCAGCAACGGGAGATCGAGACGTTAAAGGCACAGATGGCTGAGTTGACCTCGCTAGTGACCGACCTGATCCAAGGCTCTCTCCGCCCGTGGGGTGGCCATGTGTCTCGGCCCTGAGACACCAGTCCTGACGCCTCTGTCTGGTCGAGGAGGGAGACAAGAGATACGGCAAGCCCATTAACCGGGCGGCCAGCCAGGCGAGGCCTTACACTTCAAGAGAAGCTGCAGAAGCCCTATTCCTTCCCAAGAGAGAAGACTCGGGGTATCTTTGACTGGGCCTGCCATTACGGCAAGGTCTCCCTCCCAGGGTCCAAGAGGCCGCACGACACCCGAAGAAGTGGGGACCCACTATTTTGTCCCTATCACCAGATACTGGGCCACGCCATCGAAGACTACTATGTCTTCAAAGACATTGCTCAAGACCTCATTGACAGGGATGAGCTCAGAATGGGAGACTATGTGGTAGCCCCGCCGCGCCCCCACGTGATGGACAGCCCCAGAAGAGGAGCCTATACAGTATCTATCCAGTACCAGACGCCTGAAGATGCGGCTACCCCGGCCCCCGCCGGAGTGGTCTATGATGAGTACACAGAAGACCCCGAGGTGACCCTATGCCTTTCTACGCCAGCGGACCCCGCGGGCTCGGCGGCTATGGCCCAGGAGGAGTGCGCGGTGAATGCATCATCCACGCCCAGTCACGAGGAACAAGAAGAGGGGGATGGCGTCCTCGAGCCCGAGGATAATGAAGACCAAGACTTTATCGATTTGTCGCCAGCCCCACCGGAAATTGAAAATGGCGGCCAGGCCACCGTCGACGAATTGATTGAGATCAACCTCGGCACAGAAGGTGACCCCAGGCCGACCTTTCTAAGTGCTCTTATGCCCCCACAGGAGAGGGAACAATACACGAAGCTACTGCAAGAATTTCCGGATTGCTTTGCCTGGAACTACAAAGAAATGCCCGGGCTCAGCCCCGAAGTAACTCAGCACATTTTGGCCATTGATCCCAAGGTGGAGCCAGTGAAGCAGCCTCCCCGGCGTATGAGGCCGAAATTGATTAGCCAGATCTGCAAGGAGGTCGACAAGCTCATAGACGTCAACTTCGTGGCGGAAAACCAGTACACTACTTGGTTGGCCAACATCGTACCGGTGAAGAAGAAGAATGGACATATCAGGATGTACGTGGATTTCGACGACCTGAATAAAGCCTGCCCGAAAGATGACTTCCCGATACCTATCACCGAAGTAATGATTGATGTAACCACTGGTCACGAGGCCCTGTCTTTTATGGACGGATCATCCGGTTATAACCAAATTTGGAGAGCCGACCACGACCGGATCCACACGGCCTTCAGATCGCCCAAGGGGATATTCCACTACAAGAGGATGCCCTTCGGCCTCAAGAATGCCGGTGCTACATATCAGCGGGCGATGACCAAGATCTTCGACGAGCTGCTATATAGCAAGGTCGAATGCTACATTGATGATCTAGTCGTCAAGACTAAGAAAAGAGATGAGCATCTGAGTGACCTTAGGGTCGTCTTCCAAAGGCTCCGACTGTACGGGCTGAAAATGAACCCCATGAAGTGCGCCTTCGGCGTGTCTAGCAGGAAGTTCCTTGGCTTCATTGTCTGGCACAGAGGGATCGAGATTGACCCCTTCAAAATAAAAGCCATCCAGGAGCTACCCCCTCCGAAGAATCTGGGAGAGCTAAGGTCCCTACAGGGCCGTCTAGCTTACATCCGCAGGTTCATTTCCAACTTGTCGGGGCGTTGCCAACCCTTTCACGTACTAATGATGAAGAACACACCCTTCAGCTGGGGTCATGAATGCCAACACGCGTTCGACCAGCTAAAAGAGTACCTGAAGACCCCGCCAGTCCTGGGAGCACCTGTCAAAGGCAGACCGCTTATTCTCTATATAGCGGCCACCGAGTATTCACTGGGGGCAATGCTTGCCCAAAATAATGACGAGGGGAAGGAGCAGGCTCTCTACTACCTCAGCCGAAGATTGGTGGGAACGGAGGCCAGGTACACCCCAATTGAGAAGGTCTGCCTTGCCTTGGTCTTCGCAGTCAAAAAGCTGAGGCACTATATGATGTCGCATGAAGTAAGTTTAATATCCAGAGCTGATCCCATCAAGCACATCCTCTCCCAGCTAGTCCCGAAGGGGCACCTTGGCAAATGGGCTGTGCTGCTCATGGAGTTTGACATCACCTACGTGCCGTAGAAGGCCATCAAGGGGCAAGCCGTCGCGGACTTCTTCGCAGCACACCCTGTGCCCGAAGACTCCCTGTTGGCCACAGAGCTACCCGAAGATGAAACATTGGAGGTGGATCAGGTCCAACAAGCTATCTGGCAGTTGTACTTCGACGGGGCCTCGAGAACGGAAGTGACCCCGACCGGACGCACCAAGGTACGGGCCGGAGCCGGCATCATCCTTAAATCGCCAGACGGGGAAGTGTTGCACACTTCCTGCTGCATTAGCAAGTCCTGCACGAATAATGAAGCGGAGTATGAAGCTCTAATTATCGGCCTCCAGGTGGCCCTCCAAATGGAGATCAAAATGCTTCAAGTATTCGGCGACTCACTGCTGGTCGTCAAATAAGTCCAGGGGCAGTTTGATGTCCGGAAACCTGAGTTGCTCCCTTACTATACTAAGGCAAAGAGGCTCATGAAGCGGTTCTACCTCTTCGAGATAGGCCATGTCGCCAGAGGGGAGAATGCACAAGCCGACGCCCTAGCAAAATTGGCAAGCTCACTAGCAATGCCGCCAGATGGATCTCTCAATATCCAAGTAATAAATCAGCACCAAATGCCCAACATGATAGAAGAAGAACCAGAAGAAGAAGAGCTGGAAGTCACTACAGCAGAAGCCGTCGGCCTACCTGACCGGAGAGACCCCCTGGTGCAGTGGTTCAAATACCAGCAACTACCCGAACGAAGAGAAGAGAAGATCAAGCTAATCAAAACCAAGGACTCCTATGAGCTCCGAAACGGAATGTTATTCCGAATTGTGGCGGACGCCAAACAGAAGCTACTCCTTCGATGCCTCTCCATTGAAGAAGCCCGAGGGGTAATGAGAGAAATCCATGCGGGGACGGATGGCGCGCACCAGGCAGGACCGAAGATGAAGCTTGAAATAAAGAAACTCGGCTATTATTGGCCGACGATGTTCAACGACTACTGCAAGTATGCTAAGTTGTGTCAGAAGTGTCAAGAGCATGCCACCATACCCAGAAGGCCGCCCGTGCAGCTGCATCCAACGGTGCCCAGTTGGCCGTTTACCCAGTGGGGAACAGATGTCGTGGGTCCCTTACCTGCGTCATCCACCGGTTGCAAGTACATTTTGGCGGCAACCGACTACTTCTCCCATTGGGCAGAGGCTGTCGCCTTAAGGGAGGTCACCGGAGAGATCGTGGCCAGGTTTGTCCGCCGTAACATCATATTCCGATTTGGCGTGCCCGACCGGATTGTGTCAGATAACGGCAGCCACTTCCATAACCAGAGGGTCTACCGGCTGGCAGAAAAGTACAAAATTGACTGGAGGACATCGACTCCTTATAATCCATAGACTAATGGGCTGGCCGAAGCTTTTAATAAGACACTCTGCACCCTCTTGGCCAAGATTGTTAGCACTAATAAAAGGGACTGGGAGGAGAAGATGTATGAGGCACTATGGGCGTACCGAACCGTATACAAGACCCCAACAAGCTGCTCGCCTTTCTCTCTAGTATACGGCTGGGAGGCAATCGTCCCCATTGAATTGGGGATACCCTCCCTCAGAGTCGCCATTCAGCACGGCCTTGTCCATGAAGGGCAGACCAACGTCGAGCGAAGGCTCGAAGAGCTCTCCAGCCTGGAAGGAAAGCGACTTCAGGCCCAACAGAACATTCAGGTCTACTAGGCCCGAATAGCGCGTGCCTTTGACAAGCTCGTCAAGGAACGCGAATTCAAGAAGGGCGACCTTGTCATGGTCAAGAGAAGAGACGTCATGGCCGCCAACCCCAAGGGCAAACTGAATGAGAACTGGCTCGGACCCTACGAAGTCCAAAAAGTCTACGAAGGCGGAGCCTATGTAATTGTCAACCACTACAGGGAAGTTCAATTGCCGCCTCTTAATGGAAGGCACTTGAGACTCTACCATGCTCCGGTGCCCCCATTCAATCAATAATATTATTCTTCGCCCTATTTTGGGCGGATTCGCGTGATTGATGTCCGAACAACTTGATCGCTACCCATGTTTTCAAAAAAAGAAGAGAAGGAAGAAGGAAGAAGAGAAAAAAAAGAAGAGAAAAAAAGAGAGAGAAAGAAAAAGAAAAAAAACAAAGAAAGAAGAAGAGAAAAGAGAAAAAAGGAGAAAAAAAAGAGAAAAAGAAAAAAAGAGGAGAAAAAAAAGAAAGACGAAGAGAAAAGAGAAGGAAAGAAAAAAAAGGGGAAAAGAAAAAAGAAGAGGAGAAAAAGAAAGAAAGAAGAAGAGAAAAGAGAAGAAAAGAAAAAAAAAGAAGAAAAAGAATGAGGAAAAGAAAGAAAAAGAAGAAGAAGAAAAGGGGAGAGAGAAAAGAAAGAAGAAGAGAAAAGAGCAAGGGAAGAATAAAAGCTAAGAAGAGGGGGGGGGAACGCCCCCCCCCCCCCATTTCCCGTCATCGCCCCGTATCACCGAAGATACAGAAAACTAAACAAACTCTTCTCTCCGTCCTCCCCGGGTGATGGATACCCCTTTGACTTGGACTTCTCGCCCAGGTCATTGACTAAACAAACTCTTCTCTCCATCCCTGTGGACGGCGGGTACCCCTTTGACTTGGACTTCTCGCTCAGGTCATTGACTAAACAAACTCTTCTCTCCGTCCTCCCCGGGCGGTGGATACCCCTTTGGCTTGGACCTTCCGTCCAGGTGATGGGAATCGACGCCGAGCATGTACATTTTATTTTATATTTATGTCCTTTAGTTTATTTTTATATCCATGGGAAAGTATATGCGCAATTATAAGGATTTATAAGCCAATGCGTCATTCCCTTGGATTGTGTGGATTTTTGATGCAATTGTATAGTAGGTCCAGCTAGGGGGCCCACAGCCCTTTCCCATTGGTCCACCTAGGCCATGTGGGGCTGGTCAAACCATCCTAGGTGGCCATCTAGAAGGTTTGAATGTCAATTGACCACATGGGAGACAAGTGGATTAAAAATTCAAAGGTAGGCTACCTACCTCACCTACCTTGTCCCCCCATTAGAATTAATTAAGAATTTTATTTTTTTTATTTTATTTGGATCAAATATGAAGTCCCTTAAATGCCCCTCCAGATCCTAGATCTAAGGGTATTCATGGTCTTTTTTTATTTATTATATAAGTCATGTATT
This sequence comes from Amorphophallus konjac, assembly GCA_022559845.1. Classification (NCBI taxonomy): domain Eukaryota; kingdom Viridiplantae; phylum Streptophyta; class Magnoliopsida; order Alismatales; family Araceae; genus Amorphophallus; species Amorphophallus konjac. Next base: position 434,733,336 of record CM040126.1, read on the forward strand.
TCTATTATTCTAGAATTAATGACAGTGAAAAAAGCATTGTGCAAGAGCCCCCCCTGTGAGAATTTCGACCTCCCCTCTCTCTCCCTCTGGTTTTCTTCACCCCCAACCCCCAATTCTAGAGTGGAACCCCTCTATCTCCTCCCCCTCAATCTCTGAGTTCATCGGTGCCGCTGCCGCCGCCGTTCGTGCCGCCATCGAGCCGCCGCGAAGCCGTCTTCGATAATCTGTCCATCCCGGACAGAGGCAACTTCCACGAATTTCTGCTCCCACCTCCCTCCTCCTCTGGAGCTAAAATTTTCAGGAGTGGTTCAGCTCTCGAACCCTTATCTTCCCAAAAAATTTCAAGTCATATTTCCTTCATTTGGTATTTTTCCATTTTCGTTCAAACTGTCATTCTAGTTCTGCCAGATCTCTATCTACAGTGATAGTTTCCCTGAGTTTTCTCTTTCCCGACCACCTTTTGATTTTTCTTGGAGCCCCCAATTTTACTGGGAGTTCTGTCCACCCTCCTCCACCTCTCCAAATTTTCATGGAATTTAGAAAGTTCGTTTCATATTTTTAGAAATTCCTGTCCCAACTCATCTACAGTTCTGTCTGCATCAGTCCAGATCCAACCACAGTCCCATGTAAACTCTCTAGAAAATCTAGGCCACCATATGTTCCAGATCTAAAAATAGTCCTGGTTTCCTCTTTTGATTTCCTACAACTTTTCTGAAGAACCCAACTTCAGATTCGGACGTCTACCCCGTGGTCAAAGGTAATCCACAGGAAAGTTCCCTGTTGATCTGAGGGTTCGGGTACTGTATAACAGCAGCTTCAAAAATAGTTAAGTCCCAGATCTGTGAAGATCCAGCATCTCTCTCTAATCCTATCTTGAAGGATTTCGAAGCAGCTTTCCAACGGCGCCAGTTTCGTCACATTCTGACATCGGTGCTGGTCGCAGCGAGTGATTTCGTCGGGTCGCACGCTAAAAAATAGAAACAACAGATCCGTGGCCGGCTTTTCTGACCGGTGCCGATCGGAGTCACCCGGCCTCCGACCGGCAAACTAGCGCGCCCCCATCGTTGGGAGCACCCCTCCAGGTGTCCCCACCGCAGTGGCGCCACCCAGATCCCACACGGTCCCTCCGGACAACATGTGGGCCCCACAGTCACGAGTTCGGGTGCTGCCGAAGCTAAGCGAGAAGCCGCCCGTCAACCCGAAATCGGTCCTCCCGGGCCCCATTGTGTAGCCCTTTACCTCCCTGCGTGGAGTGGGCAGTGACTCATTGCTGTAACAATTGTGTATTCATTATCCCGGGAGTACTAGTTCGGCCGGGTTCGTCTTCCCCACGCCGGGAGCATGGAGGTATCGTATTCGCTCCCTGACTCGGCATTTGCTTTACTCATATATACTTGTTTATACCGCTGCTAGAGAGCATGTGTAGGGATATCTAGCTCGCTATATGATGTTTATTACCGCTACTGCGAGAGAGAGAGAGTGACCGTCCCGTGACCCGATCCGGGCACAAAAGAGAGCCGATCACCCTAGCTCATTGCCGATTTCTCAACCACGCACGTCCGACGCTTCCCTCGTTAAGGGACAATCGCGAGCTTGTCATGTCCGTGGTCCGTCCCGCATCAATTTGGTATCAGAGCATGTTTGAGTCTAGGGTGTCAAAAAAAAAGAGTGTCATTTAAGTCTAAGTGTCTAAGTCGGTCTTAGGAGTTGCATTTGCATACCATTAGTCGGTATATCAAAAGGTGTTGTCCGAACGTTAGGCTACGCCTATCGGGAAGGCCGCACACTTGCGCGAGCGATCTTCGGATCGATTAGCTCCGCCATGTACTGAGTCTTGGTCGCCATGTCTAGGGTTGTAGTCCATTGTCTAGTTGGTTTATCTACTAGTGTCGACATGGCCATCCACTAGCTTCTCCATGTCCCATGGATTACCGAACACCCGGATCTTATCCATGGTGGCGATACTATCTCAAATGGAAGGACCACCTGAATCACCCCACTAGGCACGAAACCCGGGACTTCTACGGGTCCGATGACCCAGGTGACTACCTAGAGTGGGAAGTCATTATGGACGACTACTTCGAGGTGTACAATATGTACGGGCCCATGCAAGTCGATGTTGCCAAAAGGTGACTTTTTGGTGAAGCCGCCGAAACATGGAGGGACATCAAATATTGGAGGGAGGATAGGAATCTAAGGCCCATCGAGTCATGGTGGGAAATGAAGAGAGCGCTTAGGAGGGCCTACTTTCCCCGCCCACCTACCTCCAACCACGGAGGTCATACCACTCACTAACCCCACCAACTCACCCACAATCAAGTGGGCCACACCTGTACCCAATCCCACCCCTTCACCGCCGTCCAAGCCCACCAAGGCGACCCCAATCTAGTGGCCCGCCCAGTCACCTCCAACTAACCTCCCCTTGGCACCCCCATCCCAACCCACTCAAGTACCTCCAACCGAGTGGAAGCCCCGCTTATACCCGAGCCTAGGACCACACCTAGGCCGAGGAACGAGGAGCGATTCCACCCCAAGGTCCCTACTCCAACCCGCACCCTTGCCGAGATCTTGAAACAATTTACGGACGGGCTGGATAGGATTGAGAGGGCACTACTCCAACCTGAGCCCAAGGAGGTCATAGCCGGTAGCCTTCACCCGGCCCCACCTCTAGCATCCCCAAGCCCCCTTCCCACCATGGATATCACGCCTCCATCACCCTCGAGAGCTCCAATGCCACCACCCTCTATGTCCGAACGTGATTCGGAACCATCTCATTTGGAGCCACCAAGGCCCGAGCCACGTATTTCTAACGGGTACACTATACATCGCCGAGCCACTTTTTAGTTTGCTCAAGGATGGCTTGGTCCCACCTCCCTTTCCATCCATGGACCTCATCCTCCCTTTAGTGCCGGTCAACTCCTTCCATACCACATTTCGATCTAGTCACCATGTTGACACATTGGACGATCTTGTCATGGGATTAGATTCACAATAGAAGTTGACGCATCTTTTGGCGCGAGGCTTTGACCAACCCGCTAGTCTTACCTTCACCCATCTGGCCTTCGGGTCCATTACCTCCGAGTGCACCGTGGGTTGTGTCACCACGGAGGTTCTTCTACTTCTCCCGCTACCGGACGAGCCCGAATTCATACCCTTTTATCCGAGGGAGGAATCATACTTCTTGCCTACGATCCCCGTCCCACCCGTCACAATTCAAGAAGGTGACTATCCACACCTTCAAAACTTCTACACGTGGGACCGTGACTTGTGGGAACCCACCACAAGGGGTCATACCTTCTTTGATCCCTTTGACCCATTCCCTAGTGGATCCTTAGACCCTCCATATATACTTCACTTCTTAGAGGGAGTCCACTATCACACTCCTACCCCACGGGCCAGGTCATCTACGCCCACCAAGCCCGTACACCTACAAGATACACCATCATCTAGGGGAAATACTCTTGGCCCTCTCACATCCACATCCCATATGCATGCATGGCCCACCTTAGGAGTTCTAGGATTTCCGCATGATGTCAACCACCGGTTACGTCAGATGCATGCATGGCATACGTTCGGGTGTCCTGGTCCACCGTCACCCCTGTATGGGTCGGACTAACATTAGGTGTGTCTAGGGTCATAGATGAGTCGGTGTGATTTCTCTTTGTGTGGTCTATCTGTCTGCATGTGTCTTGTGCAAGCTCATCGATGTCAGTCCCTTATGAGTGTGAAGCGAGTATGATGGGGACATCGAGGCAAGACCGTCAGCATTTTGTTTGCATGTATGTCCTTTCATATTTGTATGTATACCTTTGTGTTATATGGGTACGCAATTGTAAGTCTTAGTGGGTTTATATGTAAAATTCCAGTAGGCCCAAGCCAGGGGGCCCTCACCCCTTTCCTATTGGTCCACCTAGACCATGTGGGGCTGGTCAACCATCCTAGGTGGCCATCTAGAAGGGTTGAATGCCAATTGACCACATGGGTAGACAAAGGGAGTAAAAAGTCTAAGGTAGGCTACCTACCATGTCAAGCTTGTCTCCCACTTGGGTTATTTTATTTTTTTTGTGTGTGTTGGTCAAATTTAATCTAGGCCGTTCATTCCCCATCCCTAGATCCAATGGTAGAGATTGGATTAGATTGGAGGCATATAAATACTTGTATTTTCCATTTGAATATTAATGAAAGTGAAAAAATCATTGTGCAAGAATCCCTCTCTTGGAGAATTTCGACCTCTCCTCTCTCTCCCCCTGGTTTCTTCATCCCCAACCCCCATTCTAGAGTGATATCTCCTTCCCCCCACCTCCGGTGATCATCGGTGCCGCCGCCGCCGCCGTTCGTGCCGCCATCACGCCGCCGCGGAGCCGCCTTCGGTGTTCTGTCCATCCTGGATAGAGGCTTCTTTTCTGAATATCTGCTCTCCACCACGTGAAGATCTCAAGCTGTAATTTTTATGGTGTGTTCTTCCCTTGTATCCCAAGCTACACCTAAATTTTCACGCCCAAATTCCATCATTTAGTATTTTCCCATTTTCGTGCATCTTTCATTCCTAGTTTTGTTTTGTCTCTGTCTACAGTGACAGCAACCCTGTGTTTCCCACCTCCGGCCATCTTTTTGATTTTTACAAACTCTCCCAATTTTACTGGAAGTTCTGTCCATCACCCCCTACATCCAAAAATTTTATTAATTTTTTATCAGCCTTCTATCTATTTTTAAAATTTTGTGTTCTTCCTCAGCTACAGTGTTTTCAGCCAGATTCCAGATCCGACCCACTGCTAGTGCAAAAATCATAGAAATTCGTAGCCTTCCCCAAATTCGGATCCAAAAATAGTCATGGTTTCTTAGCTTGATTTCCCACAACTTTTTTTGAAGAACACAACCCCATATTCGGACATCTACCTCGTGGTCAAAGGTAATCCACAGGAAAGTTCTTTGCTGACCTGAGATTTCAGAAACTGTACAACAGGAAATTAGAAATTCCATAAGTCCTGATCCGTGCAGATCCAGGCCAGATATCTAGGCCTAGATTGAAGGATTTGAAGTTAGCTTTCCAACAGCGCCAGTCTTGTGTCGATCTGACATCGGGGCTGATCACAGCGTCCGTTCTCGCCGAGACGCACACTGAAAACCAGAAGTTGCAGCCCGTGGCCGGTTATTCCGACCGGTGCCGATCGGAGCCGCCAGGCCTCCGGCCGGCGAACCAGCGCACCCCCACTCCAGGGAGCGCCCTTCCAGGCATCCTCCACTACAGCGGTACCACCGGGTCCCACACGGCCCCTCCGGACAGCACGTGGGCCCCACCGTCACGTGTTCGGGTGTTGCCGAAACAGCGCGAGAAGCCGCCCGTCAACCCGAATTCAGTCCTCCCGGACCCCATTGTGTAGCCCTTTACCTCCCTGCGTGGAGTGGGCGATATTTCATTGCTGTCATCATTGTGTAATATTTATCCCGGGAGTACGAGTTTCGGCCGGGTCCGTCTTCCCCACGCCGAGCGCGTGGAGGTATCGTTTTCGCTCCCTTCTCGGCATTTTGCTTACTTCATATATATTTGTTTATGCCGCTGCTAGAGAGCATGTGTAGGGATATCTAGCTCGCTTTATCTATTCATTACCGCTGCTGCGAGAGAGTGCGAGACCGTCCCATGACCCGATCCGGGCACACGAGAGAGCCGACCGCCCTAGCTCACTGCCGGTTTCTCAACCGCGCACGTCCGACGCTTCCCTTGTTAAGGGATAGTCACGAGCTTGTCGTGTCCATGGTCTCGTCTAGTCATTAGTCATTTACATCAATTTGGTATCAGAGCGAGTTGAGTCTAGGGTGTCAAAAAAAAAGATAGTGTCATTTACGTCTAGTCATTAGTCATTGTCTACGTCGTGTTTAGGGTCATCATTGTTTTAAAACAAAAAAAAGTGTCTTTTGGGTCGCATTTGCATACCATTAGTCAGTATATAAAAAGGTGTTGTCCGAACGTTAGGCTACGCCTATCGGGAAGGTCGCACACTTGCGCGAGTGATCTTCGGATCGATTAACTCCACCCCGTACCGAGTCTTGGTGTCTTGTCCTTAGTATGCATGCATCTCAACCTTTGCATTAGTCGGTCTAGTGTCTTATCTCCGTGTGTATGCATGTCCATGTCCGCTATCCATGGCCATTCCCCAAGGCCATGCATCCAAGTGGTCATCTCTGGTGGCCCAAGCCAAGGCCTTCCTAGCCCGACCCTATATCGTTTCTAATGCCACTCTACCTAATGGGTCCACAACGGAACTCCATTTCACCGATAGGGAGTCGGATAATTGGGTTACTTTTGATTTCGTGGAGTCTCTCTCCAAGACAGGCGAGATTATCCGTGATGGTGATTTTGCTTATGTTGAGTTCTATAGGAAGGTCGGCTCCGTTCTTTACACCGATGGTGCATGGTGCAGGATCGGCACATTTGCTGGTCCATGCATCATTTTAGGGCAAACGTGGTTAGGAGAAAGAAAGGCTAATCTTGACTGGGACAAAAGGACTTGCACCTTATACCCACCTTACCTACCTGGCAAGATCATCCTTAAGGATAGGGCTCAATCGAGCACCCTTGTCTTTCCCGCCACCCAACCCCAGTGGCCCACTCCACCTTCGGATTCATGCTTGCCACCTCTCCTGGAGCCCACCCCTCTAGCGACCCATCATGGGAGCCACCCTCCCTTCGAGGAGCCACATTTAGAGGATGTCCATCCCGAGCCACCAGTGTTTCTTATGGGTATGCTATACATAGCCGAGCCACTTCTTAGTTGACTCAAGGATGACTTGGTCCCACGTCCTTACCTTTCTATGGACCCCACCTTACCTATAGTGCCCGTCAACTCCTTCCACACTATCTTTCGGTCTAGTCACCATATTGATACATTGGATGACCTTATTATGGGATTAGACACGCAATGGAAGTTGACGCACCTACTGGCCCGAGGCTTTGACTAACCCGCTAGTCTTAGCTTCACCCATCCGGCCTTCAGGTCCATTACCTCCGAGTGCACCATGGGGTGTGTCACCACGGAGATTCTTCTATTCCTCCCGATGCCGGTCGAGTCCGACTTCATTCCCTTTTGCCCAAGGGAGGAATCCTATTTTCTACACATGTCCGTCGTCCCACCGATCATAATGTATGACGGTGACTATGAATTCCAAACTTGGGACCATGTCATGTTGAAACCCACTTCATGGGGTCACACCTTCTTCGACCCTTTTGACCCCTTCACTAGTGAACCTCCCGAGTTTTCATACTCAGTACCCTTCTTCCGCGGAGTTCACTATCCCACCTTTTCCACTCGGGCCAAGCAAACTGATGGGGACATCGCTTACCACTTCCCATTTTTCCATGGGTCCCGATGATCGCCATTGTGTTCGTCTTGATTTCTTGAGTCGAGTTATGTAATTTTCATATTTTTCTGGAGTCATATCATTGTAATTTTTCTTTTATTTGAGTCAAGTCCCTAGGTTAATGAGTCATCTACCTAAGTTTATTATCATTATGTCAGTTAGATTGGTTAATGGGCCCAGTTATATGGGCTTGGCCCAGGGGCGCCCCTTTCCCCCTTGGTTAGTTGTCATTAGTCCAAAAGTCAGGGACTTATGTTGAATTGTGGGATTCCTATAAATAGGACCCCAATCCCACCAGTTGAAGCTAATGAAGTATTGAAAGAATTTGCCAAGCATTAGTGCACCTCTCTCTTTCTCTCTAGCTCTCTCTCTCTCTTCTTCTCTCTCTCTCTGACTCTCTCTCTCTCTCTAGGGCGCCACTTTCTCTCTCTTCCCCCCAAAATTTTGAAATTCTCTCTCTCTCCTCCTCATTCACTCCTCATTAAACCCCTCTCCCTTCCCTATACCTCCCATTTACTCCCCCCCCAACCTCCTAGGTGGAATACCATTCTCCTAGACACCTTTCCCCTTCCCCATTCACCCTTTCACCTTCCCAAGGGGGAATCCATTCTCCCAAACACCTCTTCCCCTCCCCAAGGCAACCCTTCCCATTCTCTAGGCTACCATTAATCCCTTTCCATTAAACCCATTCCAAATCCAAAGGAGGGAAACCATTCCCCCCCACCCACTTGTGCCCCCTCACCTTCCCCCTTTCCCTCCAAGCCCAATTTCGCAACTCCCCTCTTAGCCACTGCAAACACCTCCTTCCAGGCCTCATTCTCCCCCTCCCACTTCTTGGAACACCCCCTCCCAGACCCCATCACAGCCAAGGGTCATCCCCATACCCATCCACCTCACTTCCCCTCCCATAAACCCCCTTTTCCCCCCCATCTTCTTCAAATTACAGCTCTCAGTTCGAGTGTAGCAGAAAGGGTCAACTTGCAGAAGCAACCACGGAGTCATACGGCAACATCTGAAGTCGTATCATACATTGCTGGAAAGGTCGTCCAATCAGCTTCGCAGGCGAGGCAATCCCGCCCCATTCTGAGTCCGGGGTTGTCCGGGAGGACCGATCTCCCCCGACGGCACAGAGTCACCCCTGCAGAGTACCTGAACCAAGTTAGAGCCTGTACCACGATGGACCACAGAAGAATTCGGCCTCGAGCTCTTCTACAAAGTTCTCCCTCGTCCAGTCGAAGTTCATAATCAAGAAGCGGAGCTTCGTTCCACATCCGTGGGCCGAAGTTACCATTTTTCTCCCTCGGCTGCGTGGGTCTGCCTCCCACAGTCTGCAACGACCTGCCTCCACTATTCTGAGTCCCCCAGTCCTCTCCGACATCAGACGGCTTCCCCGTCAGTTTTTCTGCAAAGAAGGCTCGTCCATGGTTCCAGAAACTCCGGCGGTTTGTGATTCGGAGTCCAGAAGCGATCGGGACACTCTTTGCAACCTGCTGTGTGAGATTAGAAGCTGCCAGTCCCAGATTCTGTCATGCTGTTCGAACCTCCACCACGGCCAGCAACGACATCAGAAGAATTCAACATAATTCTGAGGCATCCCAGCCCCAGTTATGAAGAGTTCCTCGCTGGTCTCATCATCGGAAAAATTCCAGACCGGGAGTTACGACCTCAACAGTGACTGTCAGTCATCCACCACAGGAAGCAGGCAGATTCGACATCGGCTTCTCCTTTCGCAATTTCGGCGAATCTCCCCTCCCCGCCTGGCCGGCTTACCGCCCCTCCCTGCGTGAAGGTAGTGTTTGCGTGTAAATCAACATCCCCACCCCAAGTCCACCCTCCTGTGTGAGGTGTAGTGCTTGTATTAAACAGGATTCAAGCTTCATCGGCGCAGTGTGCGGGGATCCCACACTTCCCCGCTCGCCCATCGTCTCCGAACGAGATTGGTTTCTTCAAACCAACCAGGTGAGCCTCTGCCCTTGCTCCCCTAGTATCTGTTTGTTTAATATCTGCCAAACTAGTCCGCTAGATAGTAAGAGAGTGCCCGTTCCCGGATCCACCATCTTGAGTGGTCATCGTGGATAATAGTGAGTGAGTGACCTAGTGCCCCCAAGGCACCCGGCCGCCCTTGATTGTGGGCATCTTACCTTCGGGAGGGTGAACCTTAGTTGTGCTGGCCCTCTACCAGCAAGGGTCTTTCTCCACCACCTCGACTCGGCATCATCGAGTCACCACGGGTGACGGGTGCGCACGGTGAGACGGCGTCTTCAAAGTTTGCTCGAATCTTGTGATTGTGTTTGCGAATTAAATCCAAGGAACCTTAGCCACTTGCTGTATCATTGTGTCACATCACAAACTCCACATAGCCATAGGTCTGAACCATCATTCGGGGGTAAGGAAGACTTTGGTTTCCCCGATCCCTCTAAACCACTTGCACCTCCCGGACTTCCCGCATCCAAGCCCAATGTCCATGATTGGTGCATCATAGTATGTCTAGGAGTTCCCCATGACGTCAACCTCCGGTTACGTCAAATGCATGCATGGCACACATTCGGGTGTCCTGATCCGCCGTCACCCATGTACGGGTCGGACTAACATTAGGTGTGTCTAGGGTCATAGATGAGTCCGTGTGTTTTCTTTGTGTGGTTTGTTTGCATGGTTTGTGTGTCATTTGTTTGTCTGCATGTTTCTTGTGCAAGCTCATTGTCGTTCTCTTATGCGTAAGAGGCGAGTGGACTCATTCGATGAGTGTGGAATCGGTTCCACATCTATACCCGAATCAGTCACCTATAGGGACTCAGCGGTGATTCCTAGTGAGTCTTCGAGCTGCTTCCTTCCCTTTGAGAGTGTCCCACCCGGAGTGTCCACCTCTAGCCCATGGCAGCTTGTGCATATCGAGTATATATGGAATGAGCAGGTGCTGGTCACTTGGAGTGGAGCATACCCGCGTTACTTGGTACGGTGACGGATCCGCCGGAGTATTCGAGCATCTATACCCCTACTCGACGGGGTCGAGTTCCTCCCACCCGGGGAGAATTGATGGAGACATCGAGGCAAGACCGTCCGCATTTTATTTGCATGTATGTCCTTTCATATTTGTATGTATACCCTTGTGTTATATGGGTATGCAATTGTAAGTCTTAGTGGGTTTATATGTAAAATTCCAGTAGGCCCAAGCCAGGGGGCCCTCACCCCTTTCCCATTGGTCCACCTAGACCATGTAGGGCTGGTCAACCATCCTAGGTGGCCATCTAGAAGGGTTGAATGCCAATTGACCACATGGGTAGACAAAGGGAGTAAAAAGTCTAAGGTAGGCTACCTACCATGTCAAGCTTGTCTACCACTTGGGTTATTTTATTTTTTTTGTGTGTGTTGGTCAAATTTAATCTAGGCCATTCATTCCCCATCCCTAGATCCAATGGTAGAGATTGGATTAGATTGGAGGCATATAAATACTTGTATTTTCCATTTGAATATTAATGAAAGTGAAAAAATCATTGTGCAAGAACCCCTCTCTTGGAGAATTTTGACCTCTCCTCTCTCTTCCCCTGGTTTCTTCATCCCCAACCCCCATTCTAGAGTGATATCTCCTTCCCCCCACCTCCGGTGATCATCGGAGCCGCCGCCGCCGCCGTTCGTGCCGCCATCACGCCGCCGCGGAGCCGCCTTCGGTGTTCTGTCCATCCTGGATAGAGGCTTCTTGTCTGAATATCTGCTCTCCACCACGTGAAGATCTCAAGCTGTAATTTTTATGGTGTGTTCTCCCCTTGTATCCCAAGTTGAACCTACATTTTCACGCCCAAATTCCATCATTTAGTATTTTCCCATTTTCGTGCATCTTTCATTCCTAGTTCTGTTTTATCTCTATCTACAGTGACAACAACCCTGTGTTTCCCACCTCCGGCCATCTTTTTGATTTTTCCAAACTCTTCCAATTTTACTGGGAGTTCTGTCCATCACCCCCTACATCCACAAATTTTATTAATTTTTTATCAGCCTTCTATATATTTTTAAAATTTTGTGTTCTTCCTCAGCAATAGTGTTTTCAGCCAGATTCCAGATCCGACCCACTGATAGTGAAAAAACCATAGAAATTCGTAGCCTTCCCCAAATGCGGATCCAAAAATAGTCATGGTTTCGTAGCTTGATTTTCCACAACTGTTTCGAAGAACACAACCCCATATTCGGACGTCTACCTCACGGTCAAAGGCAATCTACAGGAAAGTTCTTTGCTGACCTGAGATTTCAGGAACTGTACAACAGGGAATTGGAAATTCCATAAGTCCTGATCCGTGCAGATCCAGGCCAGATCTCCAGGCTTACATTGAAGGATTTGAAGTTAGCTTTCCAACGGCGCCAGTCTTGTGTCGATCCGACATCGGGGATGATCACAGCGCCCGTTCTTGCCGAGACGCGCGCTGAAAACTAGAAGTTGCAGCCCGTGGCCGGTTATTCCGACCGGTGCCGATCGGAGCCGCCCGGCCTCCGGTCGGCGAACCAGCGCACCCCCACTCCAGGGAGCGCCCTTCCAGGCATCCTCCACTACAGCGGTACCACCGGGTCCCACACGGCCCCTCCGGACAGTACGTGGGCCCCACCGTCACGTGTTCGGGTGTTGCCGAAACAGCGCGAGAAGCCGCCCGTCAACCCGAATTCGGTCCTCCCGGACCCCATTGTGTAGCCCTTTACCTCCCTGCGTGGAGTGGGCGATATTTCATTGCTGTCATCATTGTGTAATATTTATCCCGGGAGTACGAGTTTCGGCCGGGTCCGTCTTCCCCACGCCGAGCGCGTGGAGGTATCGTTTTCACTCCCTTCTCTGCATTTTGCTTACTTCATATATATTTGTTTATGCCGCTGCTAGAGAGCATGTGTAGGGATATCTAGCTCGCTTTATCTATTCATTACCGTTGCTGCGAGAGAGTGCGAGACCGTCCCGTGAACCGATCCGGGCACACGAGAGAGCCGACCGCCCTAGCTCACTGCCAGTTTCTCAACCGCGCACGTCCGACGCTTCCCTTGTTAAGGGACAGTCGCGAGCTTATCGTGTCCATGGTCTCGTCCCGCATCAGAGTAGACTCACTTGATGAGTATGTGATCGATTCTATATCTACACCCGGATCTAGTCACCTACAGGGACTCAGCGGTGATTCCTAGTGAGTCTTCAAGCCGCCACCTCCCCTTTTGAGAGTGCCCCACTCGGAGTGTCCACCTCTAGCCCATAGCAGCTTCTGCATATCGAGTATATATGGAACGAGCTGGTGATAGTCACTTGGAGTGGAGCATATCCGCGTTACTTGGCACGGTGACGGATCCGCCGGAGTACTCGAGCAGCCACACCCCTTACTCGACGGGGTCGAGTTCCTCCCACCCGGGGAGAGTTGATGGGAATCGACGCCGAGCATGTACATTTTATTTTGTATTTATGTCCTTTAGTTTATTTTTATATCCATGGGAAAGTATATGCGCAATTGTAAGGCTTTGTAAACCAATGCGTCATTCCCTTGGATTGTGTGGGTTTTTGTGCAATTCTATAGTAGGTCCAGCTAGGGGGCCCACAGCCCTTTCCCATTGGTCCACCTAGGCCATGTGGGGCTGGTCAAACCATCCTAGGTGGCCATCTAGAAGGTTTGAATGTCAATTGACCACATGGGAGACAAGTGGATTAAAAATTCAAAGGTAGGCTACCTACCTTGTCCCCCCATTAGAATTAATTAAGAATTTTATTTTTTTTATTTTATTTGGATCAAATATGAAGTCCCTTAAATGCCCCTCCAGATCCTAGATCTAAGGGTATTCATGGTCTTTTTTTATTTATTATATAAGTCATGTATTTCTATTATTCTAGAATTAATGACAGTGAAAAAAGCATTGTGCAAGAGCCCCCCTTGTGAGAATTTTGACCTCCCCTCTTTCTCCCTCTAGTTTTCTTCACCCCCAACCCTCAATTCTAGAGTGGAACCCCTCTATCTCCTCCCCCTCAATCTCTGAGTTCATCGGTGCCGCCGCCGCCGCCGTTCGTGCCGCCATCGAGCCGCCGCGAAGCCGTCTTTGGTAATCTGTCCATCCCGCACAGAGGCAACTTCCACGAATTTCTGCTCCCACCTCCCTCCTCCTATGGAGCTAAAATTTTCAGGAGTGGTTCACCTCTCGAACCCTTATCTTCCCCAAAAAATTTCAAGTCATATTTCCTTCATTTGGTATTTTTCCATTTTCATTCAAACTGTCATTCTAGTTCTTCAAGATCTCTGTCTACAGTGATAGTTTCCCTGAGTTTTTCATTTCCCGACCACCTTTTGATTTTTCTTGGAGCCCCCAATTTTACTTGGAGTTCTGTCCACCCTCCTCCACCTCTCTAAATTTTCGTGGAATTTAGAAAGTTCGTTTCATATTTTTAGAAATTCCTGTCTCAACTCATCTACAGTTCTGTCTGCATCAGTCCAGATCCGACCACAGTCCCGTGTAAACTCTCTAGAAACTCCAGGCCACCATATGTTCTAGATCTAAAAATAGTCCTGGTTTCCTATTTTGATTTCGTACAACTTTTCTGAAGAACCCAACTTCAGATTCGGACGTCTACCTCGCGGTCAAAGGTAATCCATAGGAAAGTTCTCTGTTGATCTGAGGGTTCGGGTACTGTATAACAGCAGCTTCAAAAATAGTTAAGGCCCAGATGTGTGAAGATCCAGCATCTCTCTCCAATCCTATCTTAAAGGATTTCGAAGCAGCTTTCCAATGGCGCTAGTTTCGTCGCATTCCGACATCAATGCTGGTAGCAGCGAGCGATTTCGTCGGGTCGCACGCTGAAAAATAGAAATAACAGATCCGTGGCCGACTTTTCCGACCGGTGCCGATCGGAGTCTCCCGGCCTCCGGCCGGCAAACCAGCGCGCCCCCATCCTTGGGAGCACCCCTCCAGGTGTCCCCACCGCAGTGGTGCCACCCCGGTCCCACACAGTCCCTTCGGACAGCACGTGGGCCCCACAGTCACGAGTTCGGGTGCTGCCGAAGCTACGCGAGAAGCCGCCCGTCAACCCGAAATTGGTCCTCCCGGGCCCCATTGTGTAGCCCTTTACCTCCCTGCGTGGAGTGGGCAGTGACTCATTACTGTAACAATTGTGTATTCATTATCCCGGGAGTACTAGTTCGGCCGGGTCCGTCTTCCCCATGCCGGGCACGTGGAGGTATCGTATTCGCTCCCTGACTCGGCATTTGCTTTACACATATATACTTGTTTATGTCGCTGCTAGAGAGCATGTGTAGGGATATCTAGCTCGATATATGATGTTTAGTACCGCTACTGCGAGAGAGAGAGTGACCGTCCCGTGACCCGATCCGGGCACAAAAGAGAGCCGATCACCCTAGCTCATTGCCGGTTTCTCAACCGCGCACGTCCGACGCTTCCCTCGTTAAGGGACAATCGCGAGCTTGTCGTGTCCGTGGTCCGTCCCGCATCAATTTGGTATCAGAGCATGTTTGAGTCTAGGGTGTCAAAAAAAAAGAGTGTCATTTAAGTCTAAGTGTCTAAGTCGGTCTTAGGAGTTGCATTTGCATACCATTAGTCGGTATATCAAAAGGTGTTGTCCGAACGTTAGGCTACGCCTATCGGGAAGGCCGCACACTTGCGCGAGCGATCTTCGGATCGATTAGCTCCGCCATGTACCGAGTCTTGGTCGTCATGTCTAGGGTTGTAGTCCATTGTCTAGTTGGTTTATCTACTAGTGTCGACATGACCATCCACTAGCTTCTCCGTGTCCCATGGATTACCGAACACCCGGATCTTATCCATGGTGGCGATACTATCTCAAATGGAAGGACCACCTGAATCATCCCACTAGGCCCGAAACCCGGGACTTCTACGGGTCCGATGACCCAGGTGACTACCTAGAGTGGGAAGCCATTATGGACGACTACTTCGAGGTGTACAATATGTAAGGGCCCATGCAAGTCGATGTTGCCAAAAGGTGACTTTTTGGTGAAGCCGCCGAAACATGGAGGGACATCAAATATTGGAGGGAGGATAGGAATCTAAGGCCCATCGAGTCATGGTGGGAAATGAAGAGAGCGCTTAGGAGGGCCTACTTTCCCCGCCCACCTACCTCCAACCACGGAGGTCATACCACTCACCAACCCCACCAACTCACCCACAATCAAGTGGGCCACACCTCTACCCAATCCCACCCCTTCACCGCCGTCCAAGCCCACCAAGGCGACCCCAATCTAGTGGCCCGCCCAGTCACCTCCAACTAACCTCCCCTTGGCACCCCCATCCCAACCCACTCAAGTACCTCCAACCGAGTGGAAGCCCCGCTTATAGCCGAGCCTAGGACCACACCTAGGCCGAGGGACGAGGAGCGAGTCCACCCCAAGGTCCCTACTCCAACCCGCACCCTTGCCGAGATCTTGAAACAATTTACGGACGGGCTGGATAGGATTGAGAGGGCACTACTCCAACCCGAGCCCAAGGAGGTCATAGCCGGTAGTCTTCACCCGGCCCCACCTCTAGCATCCCCAAGCCCTCTTCCCACCATGGATACCACGCCTCCATCACCCTCGAGAGCTCCAATGCCACCACCCTCTATGTCCGAACGTGATTCGGAACCATCTCATTTGGAGCCACCAAGGCCCGAGCCACCCGTATTTCTAACGGGTACACTATACATCGTCGAGCCGCTTTTTAGTTGGCTCAAGGATGGCTTGGTCCCACCTCCCTTTCCATCCATGGACCCCATCCTCCCTTTAGTGCCGGTCAACTCCTTCCATACCACATTTCGATCTAGTCACCATGTTGACACATTGGACGATCTTGTCATGGGATTAGATTCACAATGAAGTTGACGCATCTTTTGCGCGAGGCTTTGACCAACCCGCTAGTCTTAGCTTCACCCATCCGGCCTTCGGGTCCATTACCTCCGAGTGCACCGTGGGTTGTGTCACCACGGAGGTTCTTCTACTTCTCCCGCTACCGGACGAGCCCGAATTCATACCCTTTTGTCCGAGGGAGGAATCATACTTCTTGCCTACGATCCCCGTCCCACCCGTCACAATTCAAGAAGGTGACTATCCACACCTTCAAAACTTCTACACGTGGGACCGTGACTTGTGGGAACCCACCACAAGGGGTCATACCTTCTTTGATCCCTTTGACCCATTCCCTAGTGGATCCTTAGACCCTCCATATATACTTCACTTCTTAGAGGGAGTCCACTATCACACTCCTACCCCACGGGCCGGGTCATCTACGCCCACCAAGCCCGTACACCTACAAGATACACCATCATCTAGGGGAAATACTCTTGGTCCTCCCACATCCACATCCCATATGCATGCATGGCCCACCTTAGGAGGTCTAGGATTTCCGCATGATGTCAACCACCGGTTACGTCAGATGCATGCATGGCATACGTTCGGGTGTCCTGGTCCACCGTCACCCCTGCATGGGTCGGACTAACATTAGGTGTGTCTAGGGTCATAGATGAGTTGGTTTCTTATTTGTGTGGTTTGCATATGTGTGTTAGTGCATGGTGAGTCTGCATGTGTCGTGTGCAAGCTCGTCGATGTCAGTCCCTTATGAGTGTGAAAGCGAGTAGACTCACTCGAGGAGTTTGGGAACGGTTCTACCTCTATACCCGGATCAGTCACCTACAGGGACCCAGCGGTGATTCCTAGTGAGTCTTCGAGCCGCCTCCTCCCATTTTGAGAGTGCCCCACCCGGAGTGTCCACCTTTAGCCCATAGCAGTTCGTGCATATCGAGTATATATGGAATGAGCAGGTGACGATCACTTGGAGTGGAGCATACCCGCGCTACTTGGCACGGTGACGTATCCGCCGGAGTACCCGAGCATCCATACCCCTACTCGACGGGTTCGAGTTCCTCCCACCCGGGGAGAGTTGATGGGAATCGACGCCGAGCATGTACATTTTCTTTTACATTTATGTCCTTTAGTTTGTGTTCATATCCTTGGGAAAGTATGTACGCAAATGTAAGGCTTTGTAAGCCAATGCGTCATTCCCTTGGATTGTGTGGGTTTTTGTGCAATTGTGTAGTAGGTCCAGCTAGGGGGCCCACAGCCCTTTCCCATTGGTCCACCTAGGCCATGTGGGGCTGGTCAAACCATCTTAGGTGGCCATCTAGAAGGTTTGAATGTCCATTGACCACATGGGAGACAAGTGGATTAAAAATTCAAAGGTAGGCTACCTACCTTGTCCCCCCATTAGAATTAATTAAGAATTTTATTTTTTTATTTTATTTGGATCAAATATGAAGTCCCTTAAATGCCCCTTCAGATCCTAGATCTAAGGGTATTCATGGTCTTTTTTTATTTATTATATAAGTCATGTATTTCTATTATTCTAGAATTAATGACAGTGAAAAAAGCATTGTGCAAGAGCCCCCCTTGTGAGAATTTCGACCTCCCCTCTCTCTCCCTCTGGTTTTCTTCACCCCCAACCCCCAATTCTAGAGTGGAACCCCTCTATCTCCTCCCCCTCAATCTCTGAGTTCATCGGTGCCGCCGTCACCGCCGTTCGTGCCGCCATCGAGCCGCCGCGAAGCCGTCTTCGGTAATCTATCCATCCCGGACAGAGGCAACTTCCACGAATTTCTGCTCCCACCTCCCTCCTCCTCTGGAGCTAAAATTTTCAGGAGTGGTTCACCTCTCTAACCCTTATCTTCCCAAAAAAATTCAAGTCATATTTCCTTCATTTGGTATTTTTCCATTTTCGTTCAAACTGTCATTCTAGTTCTGCCAGATCTCTGTCTACAGTGATAGTTTCTCTGAGTTTTCCATTTCCCGACCACCTTTTGATTTTTCTTGGAGCCCCCAATTTTACTGGGAGTTCTTTCCACCCTCCTCCACCTCTCCAAATTTTCGTGGAATTTAGAAAGTTCGTTTCATATTTTTAGAAATTCATGTCCCAACTCATCTACAGTTCTATCTGCATCAGTCCAGATCCGACCACAGTCCCGTGTAAACTCTCTAGAAAATCCAGGCCACCATATGTTCCAGATCTAAAAATAGTCCTGCTTTCCTCTTATGATTTCCTACAACTTTTCTGAAGAACTCAACTTCAGATTCGGACGTCTACTCCGCGGTCAAAGGTAATCTACAGGAAAGTTCCCTGTTGATCTGAGGGTTCAGGTACTGTATAACTGTAGCTTCAAAAATAGTTAAGGCCCAGATCTGTGAAGATCCAGCATCTATATCCAATCCTATCTTGAAGGATTTCGAAGCAGCTTTCCAATGGTGCCAGTTTCGTCGCATTCTGACATTGGTGCTGGTCGCAGCGAGCGATTTTGTCGGGTCGCGCGCTAAAAAATAGAAACAATAGATACGTGGCCGGCTTTTCCGACCGGTGCCGATCGGAGTCGCCCGGCCTCCGGCCGGCAAACCAGTGCACCCCCATCCTTGGGAGCACCCCTCCAGGTGTCCCCACCGCAGTGGTGCCACCCCGATCCCACACGGTCCCTCCGGACAGCACGTGGGCCCCACAGTCACGAGTTCGGGTGCTGCCGAAGATACGCGAGAAGCCGCCCGTCAACCCGAAATCGGTCCTCCCGGGCCCCATTGTGTAGCCCTTTACCTCCCTGCGTGGAGTGGGTAGTGACTCATTGCTGTAACAATTGTGTATTCATTATCCCGGGAGTACTAGTTCGGCCGGGTCTGTCTTCCCCACGCCGGGACCGTGGAGGTATCGTATTCGCTCCCTGACTCGGCATTTGCTTTACTCATATATACTTGTTTATGCCGCTGCTAGAGAGCATGTGTAGGGATATCTAGCTCGCTATATGATGTTTATTACCGCTGCTGCGAGAGAGAGAGTGACTGTCCCGTGACCCGATCCGGGCACAAAAGAGAGCCGATCACCCTAGCTCATTGCCGGTTTCTCAACCGCGCACGTCCGACGCTTCCCTCGTTAAGGGACAATCGCGAGCTTGTCGTGTCCGTGGTCCGTCCCGCATCAATTTGGTATCAGAGCATGTTTGAGTCTAGGGTGTCAAAAAAAAAGAGTGTCATTTAAGTCTAAGTGTCTAAGTCGGTCTTAGGAGTTGCATTTGCATACCATTAGTCGGTATATCAAAAGGTGTTGTCTGAACGTTAGGCTACGCCTATCGGGAAGGCCGCACACTTGCGCGAGCGATCTTCGGATCGATTAGCTCCGCCATGTACCGAGTCTTGGTCGTCATGTCTAGGGTTGTAGTCCATTGTCTAGTTGGTTTATCTACTAGTGTCGACATGGCCATCCACTAGCTTCTCCGTGTCCCATGGATTACCGAACACCCGGATCTTATCCATGGTGGCGATACTATCTCAAATGGAAGGACCACCCGAATCACCCCACTAGGCCCGAAACCCGGGACTTCTACGGGTCCGATGACCCAGGTGACTACCTAGAGTGGGAAGCCATTATGGACGACTACTTCGAGGTGTACAATATGTACGGGCCCATGCAAGTCGATGTTGCCAAAAGGTGACTTTTTGGTGAAGCCGCCGAAACATGGAGGGACATCAAATATTGGAGGGAGGATAGGAATCTAAGGCCCATCGAGTCATGGTGGGAAATGAAGAGAGCGCTTAGGAGGGCCTACTTTCCCCGCCCACCTACCTCCAACCACGGAGGTCATACCACTCACCAACCCCACCAACTCACCCACAATCAAGTGGGCCACACCTCTACCCAATCCCACCCCTTCACCGCCGTCCAAGCCCACCAAGGCGACCCCAATCTAGTGGCCCGCCCAGTCACCTCCAACCAACCTCCCCTTGGCACCCCCATCCCAACCCACTCAAGTACCTCCAACCGAGTGGAAGCCCCGCTTATAGCCGAGCCTAGGACCCCACCTAGGCCGAGGGACGAGGAGCGAGTCCACCCCAAGGTCCCTACTCCAACCCGCACCCTTGCCGAGATCTTGAAACAATTTACGGACGGGCTGGATAGGATTGAGAGGGCACTACTCCAACCCGAGCCCAAGGAGGTCATAGCCGGTAGTCTTCACCCGGCCCCACCTCTAGCATCCCCAAGCCCTCTTCCCACCATGGATACCACGCCTCCATCACCCTCGAGAGCTCCAATGCCACCACCCTCTATGTCCGAACGTGATTCGGAACCATCTCATTTGGAGCCACCAAGGCCCGAGCCACCCGTATTTCTAACGGGTACACTATACATCGTCGAGCCGCTTTTTAGTTGGCTCAAGGATGGCTTGGTCCCACCTCCCTTTCCATCCATGGACCCCATCCTCCCTTTAGTGCCGGTCAACTCCTTCCATACCACATTTCGATCTAGTCACCATGTTGACACATTGGACGATCTTGTCATGGGATTAGATTCACAATAGAAGTTGACGCATCTTTTGGCGCGAGGCTTTGACCAACCCGCTAGTCTTAGCTTCACCCATCCGGCCTTCGGGTCCATTACCTCCGAGTGCACCGTGGGTTGTGTCACCACGGAGGTTCTTCTACTTCTCCCGCTACCGGACGAGCCCGAATTCATACCCTTTTGTCCGAGGGAGGAATCATACTTCTTGCCTACGATCCCCGTCCCACCCGTCACAATTCAAGAAGGTGACTATCCACACCTTCAAAACTTCTACACGTGGGACCGTGACTTGTGGGAACCCACCACAAGGGGTCATACCTTCTTTGATCCCTTTGACCCATTCCCTAGTGGATCCTTAGACCCTCCATATATACTTCACTTCTTAGAGGGAGTCCACTATCACACTCCTACCCCACGGGCCGGGTCATCTACGCCCACCAAGCCCGTACACCTACAAGATACACCATCATCTAGGGGAAATACTCTTGGTCCTCCCACATCCACATCCCATATGCATGCATGGCCCACCTTAGGAGGTCTAGGATTTCCGCATGATGTCAACCACCGGTTACGTCAGATGCATGCATGGCATACGTTCGGGTGTCCTGGTCCGCCGTCATCCATGTACGGGTCGGACTAACCATAGATTTGTCTAGAGTCATGAGTCGATTCTTATTTGTGTGTTTGCTCTTTGTGTGTTAGTGCATGAGTCTGCATGTGTCGTGTGCAAGCTCGTCGATGTCAGTCCCTTATGAGTGTGAAGCGAGTAGACTCACTCGAGGAGTTTGGGAACGGTTCTACTCTATACCCGGATCAGTCACCTACAGGGACCAGCGGTGATTCCTAGTGAGTCTTCGAGCCGCCACCTCTCCTTTTGAGAGTGCCCCACCCGGAGTGTCCACCTCTAGCCCATAGCAGCTTGTGCATATCGAGTATATATGGAATGAGCTGGTGACGATCACTTGGAGTGGAGCATACCGCGCTACTTGGCACGGTGACGTATCCGCCGGAGTACTCGAGCATCCACACCCCTACTCGACGGGGTCGAGTTCCTCCCACCGGGGAGAGTTGATGGGAATCGACGCCGAGCATGTACAATTTATTTTGTATTTATGTCCTTTAGTTTATTTTTATATCCATGGAAAGTAATGCGTAATTGTAAGGCTTTGTAAGCCAATGCGTCATTCCCTTGGATTGTGTGGATTTTTGTACAATTGTGTAGTAGGTCAAGCTAGGGGGCCCTCAGCCCTTTCCCATTGGTCCATGTCACCTATGTGGGGCTGGTCAACCATCCTAGGTGGCCATCTAGAAGGGTTGAATGCCAATTGACCACATGGGAGACAAGGGGTTAAAATTTTCAAAGGTAGGCTACCCACCCATTCAACCCCTTTACCCTAGTCAAGGGGGCGCCCCATTCCACTTGTATTATTTTATTTTTTGTGTGGGTTGATCACACTTAATCTAGGCCATCCACTCCCCATCCCTAGATCTAATGGTGGATAATGGATTAGATTCATAGCATATAAAAGGGTGTATTTTCCAATTGAAAATTAGTGAAGAGAAGAAAATTCATTGTGTTCCTTGGAGCTCCTTGCCCCCCAGCTCTCTCCCTCTGGTTATTCCTTCTCCAACCCCCAATTCTAGAGTGGATCCTCTCTATCGCCTCCCCCTCAATCTCTGAGTTCATCGGTGCCGCCGCCGCCGTTCGTGCCGCCATCGAGCCGCCGCGAAGCCGTCTTCGGTAATCTGTCCATCCAGGATAGAGGTAACTTCCACGAATTTCTGCTCCCACCTCCCTCCTCCTCTGGAGCTAAAATTTTCAGGAGTGGTTCACCTCTCGAACCCTTATCTTCACAAAAAAATTCAAGTCATATTTCCTTCATTTGGTATTTTTCCATTTTCATTCAAACTGTCATTCTAGTTCTGCCAGATCTCTATCTACAGTGATAGTTTCTCTGAGTTTTCCATTTCCCGACCACCTTTTGATTTTTCTTGGAGCCCCCAATTTTACTGGGAGTTCTGTCCACCCTCCTCCACCTCTCCAAATTTTCGTGGAATTTAGAAAGTTCGTTTCATATTTTTAGAAATTCGTGTCCCAACTCATCTACAGTTCTATCTGCATCAGTCCAGATCCGACCACAGTCCCGTGTAAACTCTCTAGAAAATCCAGGCCACCATATGTTCTAGATCTAAAAATAGTCCTGCTTTCCTCTTATGATTTCCTACAACTTTTCTGAAGAACCCAACTTCAGATTGGGACGTCTACCTCGCGGTCAAAGGTAATCCACAGGAAAGTTCTCTGTTGATCTGAGGGTTCGGGTACTGTATAACTGCAGCTTCAAAAATAGTTAAGGCCCAGATCTGTGAAGATCCAGCATCTATATCCAATCCTATCTTAAAGGATTTCGAAGCAGCTTTCCAATGGCGCCAGTTTCGTCGCATTCTGACATTGGTGCTGGTCGCAGCGAGCGATTTCGTCGGGTCGCGCGCTAAAAAATAGAAACAATAGATCCGTGGCCGGCTTTTCCGACCGGTGCCGATCGGAGTCGCCCGGCCTCCGGCCGGCAAACCCGTGCGCCCCCATCCTTGGGAGCACCCCTCCAGGTGTCCCCACCGCAGTGGTGCCACCCCGGTCCCACACGGTCCCTCCGGACAGCACGTGGGCCCCACAGTCACGAGTTCGGGTGCTGCCGAAGATACGCGAGAAGCCGCCCGTCAACCCGAAATCGGTCCTCCCGGGCCCCATTGTGTAGCCCTTTACCTCCCTGCGTGGAGTGGGCAGTGACTCATTGCTGTAACAATTGTGTATTCATTATCCCGGGTGTACTAGTTCGGCCGGGTCTGTCTTCCCCACGCCGGGAGCGTGGAGGTATCGTATTCGCTCCCTGACTCGGCATTTGCTTTACTCATATATACTTGTTTATGCCGCTGCTAGAGAGCATGTGTAGGGATATCTAGCTCGCTATATGATGTTTATTACCGCTGCTGCGAGAGAGAGAGTGACTGTCCCGTGACCCGATCTGGGCACAAAAGAGAGCCGATCACCCTAGCTCATTGCCGGTTTCTCAACCGCGCACGTCCGACGCTTCCCTCGTTAAGGGACAATCGCGAGCTTGTCGTGTCCGTGGTCCGTCCCGCATCACCAGGCCATTGACTAAACAAACTCTTCTCTCCGTCCTCCCTGGGCGGTGGGTACTCCCTTTGGCTTGGACCTCCCGTCCAGATCATTGACTAAACAAACTCTTCTCTCCATCCCCTCCGAGCGACGAGAAACCCGGTCTCTGACCAAGGCTCCCCGCCTGAGGCCAGTGCGCGGTTCCAACGTTATGGCAAGACCGGTAAGTCACCCATTTGGTACGGTGGAGTGATCCCCTCGTCCTTCCCCTGGGAGGGTGAGCACTCTCCCGTGCCCTGACATGGGTTCCTGCCTGGTTCTCCCAGAGCGAATCACCGTGAAGATTTATACTCCGCCAATGTGTTCTCGCATTACAAAAAGAAGAAGAGGAAGAAGAAGAGGAAAACAATGTACAAAAGACGAGAGAGAAGAAAGGAGATGCCACTAGGGTGAATGCCACACACACCGAAAGGACATGTGAAACAATAAGTGTTCTATTCTATTCGAAAAGGGATCAAGCTACATATGCTTCGTGGCATACCCCTGTGTTACACTTCAAAAAAAGAGGGAAAAAAGAGAGCTAAGGGGTGTAACATTCAGTCAACACCCCTAAAGATATCTTCGAGAGGGAGAATCCCGACGCAAGGGAATTGAGTTTGTCATGTCACGCAGTCGACCCCTCAGTTCTTCGAGGTGGGCGAGTTCAGCCTCCACGGACACCATCTCAACCTGGGCGACGGCAAGAGCCTCACCTTCCCTCTCAACCACTCTTTCAGCCTCGGCAAGGTCAAACCTAGCCGCAGCAAGGTAGCCCTCCAGCTCTGCGATTCGGCTCTTGAGGGAGCGAACATTGCCCTGGCCTTCCTCCAAGGCCTTCCCATGGCGCTCTTCATTATGGCGCCGTGCCTCCAAGGTCTGCAAATACTCGTCTGCCTGGGCATCTAGCGCGGCGCGTTTGTCGGGAGCCTGGGTCTCAAGGAACTCGCGACGTTTGACATACTTTAGCAGCAATAACGCCCACCGCGACCATTCCTCGAGTGGACAGCCCAACACTTGCAGCGCCCCGGTCAGCTGCGTCACTATACTTTGCACCTCCCGATATGATAGGGTAGGATCGGCGAAGAGCATCATCCGCAATGTTACCAACATCTGTCGGACCGGTGCGCCTGATGAGGTGTGACTGACGAAGGGTACCTGTGGACGTCAAAAAATGATAATGATCATGCGACATGCACGTCTCAGCACTCGAGAGTAAGTCAAAGATGGAAGGGCCGAATAAACCCTATGCCTCCTCCAAGCAGGACGAATACCTACCCGGTGCTCCGCCACCCAACAAAGAATCCCCTTGGGCTGAAGAAATGGCCCCAGCTCTCCAGTTGGCATTGCCGAAAGCCGAATCAAAAGAAACTCGGGAATTTGGACACATGTTCGGCACGCGCCGGAGATCACTCAAAGTTCCGAATCGGGATGTAGAGGCCCTGAACTAAACACCCCGACGGCGGTGCATTACGACTAAAGCAATACGGGAGGACAAGCGTCCATCCGAATAGCCGCGAAGCCGAGACGAAGTCTAAACCGGTGCGCCCTTGCATGGTCCTTAAATCGGCGTGCACCTTCCAATAGCCTTAGACCGGCGCGCCCTTGCATGGTCCTTAAACCGGCGCGCCCCCTCTTCCTTTGCTGATCCGGCGCGCCCCTATTCATTTGGTGATACGGCGGGCTAATTGCATTTGGGTTTAATCTGGCGCGCACAACACCGCGCCGGTTTAACCCCATTTTGTCCCATCTGTCAATCGATACTCTATTCTCCTATCGTATTTAGGTGCAGGTTCAAGGGGACATAGCATTCAATGCTACCAAGCTCTGCCTCCACATCCGTTCGACATCATAGAAGCGGCAACGGCGAAGTAGGCCCCGGTAAATCCGCGAACATCCCATCCTCAGACGAGCAGCAGCGTACGGCATGAACCAGCAGCATCCAACGCAACGAGTCAACTCCCAGCATTGCTGCGAGCAAGGCAGAGGTGGCGGGAATTCTCCCCCACTGGCCATTTCTACAAGAAACGCAACCTGTCCTATATATAGGTGGGTGAAAGAAGAAGTGAGGAGAGAACCAACCCCAGAGGGCGACAAAAAAAGAGAAGAGAGGGCCACCCGAAGAGAAGAAAGAAGCTTCGTCCCCGTGCCAGAGAAGAGAAGATAGGAGAGTGAGAGTGAGAGGTGAGCTCAGAGGGGGAGGAGCTTGTGCTCCGTTCCCCCTCCCCCACCGATGTATTTCTTTCCTCTTTCTCTGATGTGTTTTCCTTGCTTCGGGGCAGATCCCCTCCTGTATCTCTTTTCCCCCTTTCCCTTGCGGATGAATAAAAGGAATGATTTTTGATGGGCATGAGTAGTGTTCTACAGCCTTGATCTCCTCCCCTTTCTCCCGGTTCTTTTGTCATCCAGGGACCTTGGAGACCTACCTCCCTGTGGCACAGCCTTCAGGGGAACCCATCGAAGGGATGAACATCTAAAGCCTCTCGTGGCACACATTCGTCCCGCCCACAAAATCATCACCTGTAAGCTGCTGGAACTCTTGAAGGCTTGTCCTCGAGTCTCCGCATGCACTTATGGGTTAACGGAGGCCTTACTCCGAGTTTTGAGGTTCACCCCGGAGTAATCCGTTTGGTGTTCCCCATTCTTCTCTGGCAAGCTTCAGTCCGGGGGAGGTGTTGCCCAATTCTCGCCAGGAATAAATGAACTAGCTGGACTCCTTCCTGCCAAGAACTGCCCAACTCTGAAGTTGCCTCTGAAGTAAACTGAACTGCCCTGCACAACGAACTCTTCTAATAAAACACTCGAATCTTCATGCTAATCCACCTTAATAAACAACTGAAACACTTAAACTTTCTCTCCACAAGCTTAATCCACCAATAAGATGAATAAATCAATCATCAAAGTAGCTCATGGGTGAAAGAAAGAAGAAACAGAGCACAAAAGAATGAAAGAAAACCTCATAGAACCTATCCCGGCGTGCTCCTAATCCGGCGCGGGCTAATCCGGCGCGCTATCCCCCCGCGCCGGTTTAGCCCTACACTTAAAACCACTCTCGAAATATTGGAATGAATAGTGCCCCTCCAATAGCCTTATTCCGGCGCGCCAGTTCATTGGCCTTAATCCGGCGCGGCCCCCTTTGTTGCCCTATCCGGCGCGCCCCATGGCATTCTTCTTTAAACCGGCGCGCTCCACTCTCCCCTTGGGATCCCATTAAATCGGCGCGCCCCCCTTTCACCTCCTTATCCGGCGCGCCCACTTGCTTCGTTAAACCGGCGTGCCTCATTAAAAGAAAGGGCAACACAATTAGCTAAATAAAAATAAAAGGCCTGAAACTATTAAATAAAACAAACGAAGAGACCTAAATCAATAAAAGGAAATGAGAGAATATAAGCTGCCTCTGTCATAATCGAAAATTTGTTCCGGGGGCTCCGCCCCCGGAGACCCCCGCAAGGGGCGCTGCCCCCTTGACCCCCGCGACCTGACCGCGCAGGTCGATCCACGTGCGAGGGCGCGCGTTGGCGAGTTCAGGCTTCACATTTAATAATTCGCTTCCCCGGACTGTGCGCGAAGAGAAAAGCAACGATGCCCCATGGTATCAGATGTGGACCTCGGAATCCTTGACATGGCCATAGTCTGAAACCGTCTCGGGCCAATAGTCCATCAGCTCGACCTACTTCTATCGGGACCCGATCCCGCACCCACATTAAACTTGCCGCACCTACGGCAGACATCCGTACGGTTTTATCGTCGTCCTCGACGCTACTAATACGGACTTTTGTCCGAATAATGAATGGTCCGTTAGTGACCGACATATATGCCAGGATCCAATCCCGCACCCACATGAAACTTGCCGTACCTACGGCAGATATTCATATGGCTTTATTGTCGTCTTCGACGCTTCAAATGCGGGCTCTCGTCCGAACAATGAATGGTCCGTTAGTGACCGACATATATATACCGGGACCTAATCCCGCACTTGCATTAAACTTGCCGTACTCACGGCAGACATTTGCACAGATTCGCTCTCGTCACCATCTTGTTTTCTATTCGGACCTTTGTCTGAACATAAAATGGTCCGTAGTGACCGACATATGTACCGGGATCTAATTCCGTACTTGCATTAAACTTGCCGTACTCATGGCAGACATTTGTATGATTTGCCACCGTCTCTCACGCTACAAACACGGACCTTTGTCCGAACATAAAAATGGTCCATGAATGACCGACAAATCCGAATGGAATGAGACGGCTCTCGTCTTCCCTGAACCCTACGTGTGGGAATATTGATAAGACCTTCGTGAGTCGCGTTTGGACCTTGGGTTCACCCCAACCATGGTCATCGCCTGACCCACATCCTAGGCCTATAGCCAGCTATCTCTGTACACATCTTTGTTTTAGAATCTAGTCCTGGGACACTTTCCCGCTGCCATTCGGCACCGAAATTATTAACGATGCCCACGCGAGCCTCGTTTGGACCGCGGGAGGCGCCCCCGGAATGGTCCTGACTCGATCTCGCACCGGGCCAATAAACTCGCTGATTTCCGATCACTCTAACCGGGATTCAACCGAATGTCTCCTGTCCCTTTGAACAATAAACTAGCCATACCCCCGGCATACATATGCTCCGATTTTCCCATGACGATTACGCGATTCTCAAGCCGGACACTCGTCCGAACATCAAATGGTCAACACACGACCGACATGATCTCGAATGCTTTCTTCTCACCCTCGCACGGGGATTTCAATGCTTCCTAATAAACTTTTCATGCAACTAATTTTCTGGCCATGAGGCCCCTTTTCCTGGCAATTAATCAAGGGTGTTCCCCTCTCTGAGGGGATGTAAATAATGCCGTGGCCTTTATGGCGCGGTGGGTTTTGGT
The DNA here is from genome assembly GCA_022559845.1 of Amorphophallus konjac. Classification (NCBI taxonomy): domain Eukaryota; kingdom Viridiplantae; phylum Streptophyta; class Magnoliopsida; order Alismatales; family Araceae; genus Amorphophallus; species Amorphophallus konjac. The sequence goes on from CM040126.1 coordinate 434,762,037, forward strand.
CCCGACACAAACCGCACAATCGTCTGATTAGTCAGATCGAGCGCACAATAAATCGTCACTTTGTGACTGGCACGCCCACGCACTTAATAAACCCAATGAACAAATAAACAAACGATTTTAAATAAAAAGTGCGTCCACAGTACCCTCGGGGGGACAAAATCCACAGAGCTGTCCACCTCGGCCCACAAATCAGCGTCCACCGCGGCCGAGAAAGATGGAAGAGCAAGAGTCAGGTCCTCAGGCCGGCGTAGCTCAACAGAAGATCCCTGGCCGCTCACCGCCAGGGGAATGGACAAGGTCACCACCGAATCATTTGGTGCCGCCGCCATCTCCCTGGACAAGGATACAGGTGTAGCGGCTGCGGCCAAAGGAGGGGCTTCGAGCAGGGCCAGGCCCAAAGTCATCATCGATCGGCCTCTCTCCGGCGTCTGGGACCCCGCCAGGTGTGCACGAAGCCCCGCAAATATCTGCTTCAAAAGCAGGTCCTCCATTTGGGCCGGTAGCTTCGGGAGAGGCGGAAGCGGAATCATTAGGTGGGGTATGCCTCCCGCTTGCACAAGTGCTACGAGGCTCTCCGCCCCCGGGCCCGAGATCGGAGCCGACCCCTCCATCGCTATCGGACCGATGGCCGGTCTCCGTTTGGCGACGGCCTTCCGGACACGGCCAGACGTCTTCCCTGGCGTCGGCATTGCCTGACCATGTGGATAGGAGTCAGCTACTCGATATCTGGAATAAATCACACGAGATCAAGAGGCAGAAAGGAACCACAAGGCCCACGTGCTTACCTCGGCCACCAGGGCGGCGGCGCGATCTCCCCCTCCTCTAAAGGCTCGTCTACCGTTCCGGGAGCACTTGGAGTTTCCGCGGCTGACTCCTGCCGCAGAGCCTCAAACAAAAGGGCTAGCTTGCCCAGGTCCGCGTCGACTCCCGCCGGGCGGTCGACCGGCGCGACTGGAGCGGCCTTCTCCACAGCCTCCGGCTCGGTAAGTTCCTGAAAATCCGGGAATAACATGAATAAAGTCATTAGGCGACCATAGAAGGGGGAAGTCCTGCACGAACAAGCTCACACTTACAGTAGCCTCCTCCATCTGGCTCAGAGAGCTAGCGAGTGAAGGGACCTTAAAGATCGACTTGGGTGACCCAGATGCCTCAGGTACGCCCTTGCCAGAAGCCATCTCCTCGGAAGAGTAATCATAATCTACCTCTTCGCTCGACGAAGACTCGACCGCCACAGGTTCTTCCCTTGCTACCAAGGGGGCCTCCGCTTCGAGGTCGATGATCGGCGCATCCTCACGTGGGCCGGGTGAGGGTAGGACGCTGAACTTCAACTTCTTCCGCATGTACGTGTGCGTCGCCGGGAGATGTAGGCGGGGCCACAATGGCCCGATGACCGCTGTGTCGACGGCTGCCACATAAAAGAAGAGGATGGATTACACCAGAGCCGATGAGGCCTTAAGAATGAAAGAAGTCAATTAACTGGGCGTAGATAAATACCCCCTCTGGCTTCTACAACATGAGGCAGGTCAAGGGCCTCCTTGATAGGCGATGGCGCCCTAGGAGCCGCAGTCTCTCTCTCGCCCGAGGTCGGTACAGGTGTCGGCTCCTCCGTACCGGCTGAAAGGAAGAAGTACACACGTCATGTACACATGAAAGCCCTACCCCCGGGGAGCAAATGAATCCCAAAGAATATCAGCGGTCAACAAGTCTCACCGGTGGGGCGGCTCGGTTCAGCCCGAGTGACTTCGAACTCCTCGAACGACAAAATGGGAGCCACCGGAGAGACAGCCGCTGAAGCTGAGGAGTCCTCTGCCCTCCTTCGCTTTGCCTCTTGCCGCCTACCCGCTTTGGCGTCGGCCAACACTTTCTTAACAGGCGACTTCACCCGAGATCTCTCCTTGACTCGCAATGGGGGAGTCAGAGTCGGAGCTGAACTCTGCCCTGCTGCAACCGCGGCCTCCCCTACGTCAGGAATGCGCACGGATGCTTGCTCTGCCACATTAGGGACGGGCGCAGGAGCGGGCTCCTCCACGTCAGGAATGGGCGTGTGTACAGGCTCTTCCACAGCAGCTGAGAAAAAAAAGAAGAGACATTTATGTGTCAAAGCCTTGCCTCGGAATGAAAACAGACCTTAAAAGCACACTAATGGTTGGGGATTCCAACCGGCAGGTTGACTCGGCTCGGCCTGGGCGACTTTGAACTCCTCGAAGGAGGGAATTCTCGGCGCCGGAGGAATAGTCGCCGAAGCCTTAGCAGCCTCCATTTTCCTGCGCTTCGCCTCTCACCGCCCGGCCACCTTGGTGGCATCCACTGCCTTCTTCACAGGCGACTTCGCCCGGGACCTCTTCGCAGCCTTGGGCAAGGGAGCCGTAGTGGGAGCTGGGAGTGCGGCCTCGAAGTATGCGGGCTTTTGGACGAGCCGAAGGAGATTCCGGTACGTCGCCATTTGCACGCTATCGGGATGGTCTGTCAAAATAGACACACGCATATGATTATCACCCGATAATCTGCCAAGGTCGCAGCAATGAGAATAAAAAGAGGTGAAAAGATTAAATACCGTGAGGACCGGTATACAACCGAAGCGTTATCGGCCAATAGCTCAGGGACGGCTCCTTGTCCCGACGCGCCGCCTCTCGGACCAGCCAGCACACGTCCTCGATCTTCTGGCAACGATCAGTGAGAGTAGCCATGTCCACATGCTTCTTCGACGAAAGGTGGCAGAAAAGATTGAAGTGGTCCATGCCCCACCCGTCGGCATAATAATAGGAGACCTGCATGCGCTTGCCCAGAATGACGGCCGTATGATCTTTGATCTTCAGCCCATTCACTCGGAGGAGGATATACAGCCATGTGGTGTCCTTGTAATTTTCAGGCTTCCTCTCCTCCCGCCTCATGAACGTGCGGTATGGGCAGATTGGGTCTCTCTCCGGACACCAGCTCTTTGAGGGAGTGCCCTCCTCTTCCATGGGGAGCGGATAATTGATGAGCTCCAGACGGTCACTCCCTATCCGGAAAAGGTCCCATAGGGTCTTCTTGTAGTTATCCTTCGCCACCGGGGGTAGCTCCACTTTTGGTGTCGGCCTCGCTTCCCGAGCCTCCCGACGAGCGGCCAGATATGCCACCACCTCCTTCTCCTGCTTGTTCTTGAGCCGGAGGAGATGCTCCGGCTCAATATCGAGTACCGGTACCGGCTGCCTGCTCAGGAATTTCCACTCGGCCCCGTCCCAGCAGTCGGTCTTGTGCAGCCGATAGAAGGCCGTCCGGGCGTTCCACCATTTTATATATTCCGGAGTCACTCGGGGGATGCGACCGGGGGCTGGCACTCTGAAAGTGGCAGAGTCTGCCCGATGGAAGAAATCCCACCAGCTCCTGGCATGCTCGGCGACCGAACTTCCTCGGAGATTTCGTGAAGGCAAGACAAACTGTGCATGATAGACAGGGATATGCTGATCATATCCGAAGTTTCGGCCAAACCGGAAAGGGTAATATGGCTCCAGCAGCACATTGTCCCCCTTCCTAAATGCCAGCACACTTGGGCAAATAGATAGCGCCCAGTCTCTCAGCTCGGGCTCAAGCAATGGGCGGACCACGTTCTCTTGGCTGATGGGGTGGACGTACTTCTCCACCTGATCATCTTTGCATTCCATCTTATTGTTCACCAGAGGGCTTGAATGTGCGGCCAGCGTCCAAAAGTGAATGGTGCCGGTCGCATCGCGGGGAACCGTTGTCAACCCACCCCGAATGTCATACAGTCGCATGGAAGTAGAGCCTGGCTCTGCGCTGGCGAACTCCAGCATCCTCGGCCCCAGCCCCCAGTCTTGAAGAGCGCGCGGGGCAAACTCCGGGAATAGCGAACAGACCCATGCATTGAAGAACTGCAACGGGCACACGTATCGGGCTTGCCTCGGGAACTGATGAGTGCTAATGTCTCCCAGCGCCTTGTAGATCAGACAGAGAGCAGCCGGGCATAGGGACAGCTTGATTCCCCACGCCATTTGACACGCTGGGTAGATAGCATCCGGTCGAATGACCGTCTCGTCCCCGTATGGCATGGTAAACGAGCACAGCTAGTACGTCAGATAAGTGGCGCAGTGCGTCAGCGGGTCGACCCCCATCGGATTGGGCCCACTCCGACGCCCCCTAGAAGGGATATTCATGTCGGCCTTGGGCTTGGCACACTTCTTACGAGCAACAGCGGTGCCGATGCATGGAAACTCCGCATATTGCTTTAGTCCATCGTAAAAATACTGCAACCACAAAGTCAGGCGGACCCTCTTCCGATCCCCGCGAGGAGGCTGCCTCCCACCGTGCGCCAGCTGATATAACTCCCGGTACGCCTTCATGAGATACCGGTATGAATACCCAAGAGAATAGTAGCCGTCCCCGTTGGTTTCATCTTTGATCAGGTCGGGGAGGCAGACTTCTTCATAGGGCTCCCCGTCAATGGGTAAGCCGCTCAGCTGACTGAGGCTCCATAGATCCAGTGAAGTTTCACCTTCTGCCGTGTAAAAGGTGTTGGTCTCGACACTAAACACCTCTATCATGCCGCAGCAGAGGCCCTTGGAGATGGGGTAGCCGTAGCGGGAGGCGTAGACGCTGTGATAAATACCAGCTCGGACCAGCAGCGGGGCATAGTTGAATAGCACATACTCTGTGAATTCTACTGCCCCCTTCCTGAAGCTGTGAGCGTCCTGAAGCTTCAGCTCCCCGAACCAGCCCAGCGCCTGCTCGTGCTTGAATCGGACGGCTAGGCAGTCCAGAACGAATGGATCCTCCCTATAGCCCCATTTCAGGGGAGCCAAGAAGAGACCAAAATGGGGCGGTTCGCCCTGCACTCGCCCAGCAGACATGTCCCACTTCGCCGGGATGAATTGGGGTGCTCGCACCAGCCTGTCTTCAGCCGCCAACACCTCTTGGATCCCCAGGACAGGCTTCCATTCCCGGGCCTTGTGGACGCACTTTTTTATTTAATAATTATTTTATTCGTTTGTTGGTTTATTAAGTGCGCGGGCGTGCCAGTCACAAAGTGACGATTTGTTCGGGCTCCGGAGAGTCCATGGTGCGCTCGATCTGACTCGGTCAGACGATTGTGTGGTTCGGGTCGGGACTGAGACCCGTTGTGCCATAAAGGTCACAACGTCATTTACATCCCCTCAGAGAGGGGAATGCCCTGGATTAATTACCAGAAATAAGGGCTCCACGGTCGAAAGAAATACTGATTAACGTAGGAAGGAAACACCTGTCGGGCTATGCGGTAAGCCCGAGGTGGGGGCATGAATGCTCGGGTCATGTCGGTCACTGATGGACCATTTCATGTTTGGACACAAGTTCACACGGAAAATGAGACGATAACCCAGGAGACGAGTCCGTACAAATGTTTGCCGAGGGACGGTAATTTTAATGCAGGGAGGCGATTCAGGTCCCGACGAGGGAGGGGACCTTGATGAATTATCGGCCCGAGGTAAGGCCGGGCGGTCACCATGACAAGAGAGAGAACTCCCGAGAGTGACTTCCGGCTTACAGGAGCATCATTAATATCCCCGGGTTCGGAATCCAGGAAGGAGAGACCGCTGCCATATTGTTGTATTCACGATGATCGTCGACGCTTGTTATGATCGTTTGTTTATTGACATTACCCTTTCTTTGATATTATTTCCCTTGTTGTTATCTTGGTTGGGACCACCCCTTTTATCTCATTATTATTATTACGATTCATCATTCCTTTTATCATATAGCCCCCTCCCTTTTTTATTGCATACATGTGTGTATTCGTAGGGGAGATGATGGAGACTAGGGTGCACCGCTGAGAGATGAATGGTGTGTGTGGTTCAAAGTGTAAAGAAGGGTGTACCGCTGGGAAAAGTGGGAGCGTACCGCTGGAAGAATGAAGATGGGCGTACCGCCGAAGGGTAAAGGATGGAGCGTACCGCTGGGGGACTGAGAGCGTACCGCTGGAAGAATGTGGAGCGTACCGCTGGGATAGGAATTGGGAGCGTACCGCTAGAAGGTGTAATACCCCAAATTCTTTAGAAATTTATTTAGAAAGTTATTTGTACTTATTTAGAATTTATTTGAATTAATGAGAATTATCCAAATTAATTAGATTAATTAATTAATTAATAGAATAAGTCATTTTTCAACTATTTTCTAAAAATCCCCAAAAATCACATCTTATAGAATTAATTTTGTTTAGCAACTTTGTCTTCTATAATTAAGCCTAAGAAAATCATTTATTATGCCGAATTAGTGAACTTAGTCTTCCGAACTTAATATTTAACTATTTACGGAATAGTAGAAGTGGAAATTTTATCTACCATATAAAAATTCATAAAAATAGTAATTAAATAATAGATGTATCGACTAACACTTTTATCTTCTTGGACTAAGCCTAATAAAATCATTATCTAGGCCTAATCAGTGGGTTAAACCTGACTTACAATCCACCTAACCCGAAATTCGTGTTCACTATTCACCCAATCTTAGAATATCAAATTCGAGTTCATTTCTCAACCAAATGAGGTGCTTCCAGAGGCAAATGAAAGATATTACATAGAGGAACATTTTCCCTCAATCAATTTGAGGTAAACCTAGCCCTAAAACGTGCTGCCGACATAGTTTTGGTCAAGTCAAGGATTTCGGCGCCGTTTTTAACACGTAACTTGAAGCATCGAATACTCCCAACTCCGAAGGCTCCAGAAGCTCCATGACCTATAGAAATGAAGCTCTACGAGTCTACTTTCATTTGATTGCTGTGGGGTTCGCTGAAGTTTCAGATCTAGGAATATCTAGCTCGATTTGTGGAGGTGTGTCGGCGGGCCGTCGGCTTCCTTCTTCCTTCTTTGTTTCTTCAATTGAGGTAGGAATTCTCAACCAAAATTCGATCATGAATATGTGAAATTGTTCCTCTGATCGAGCTCTTTCCATTGGTGGCAAAAGCCCCAATTTTTATTAGGTGTGGAGTGAGTTATCGTAGGATTAGTGAGGTGCTGTCCAGTTATTCTTCAAGTTCATTCTTCATTCTAGGGCTAAGTTCTCTCTTCGATTTGAGGTAGGATCTAATAGCCAAACTCTAATTAACTTATATGATGTAATAAGCATGTTGTTAGCTTTCATTTAACGTAGGAAGCCCCAAATTTCATTGAGCATACTTGGAGAATTTCAATTTTTAGTAAGAGCATGTCTAGAATTTGATTTATATTATGTTCTTCAAGTAGAAGCTTGATTTTCAGGCTATTTTTGGATTAGATAACTTGATCCACATATAGCTTATAGTATATGGTTGGATTCATCATTAAGTTAGCCTTCTTTTGATATAAAAAGCCCCAAATTTCGTTGTGTATATTGAGAGAAATCTACGTTTTAGTAGACGCATGTCAAGAACTAGGTTCTTCATGTATTCATCATAAATAGGTTGTGATTCGATTGAGTTTTCAGTAAATTTCTTGTTTCAATCTCTTGTTTTATGACCTTAGTATGTATATTAAGAACCCTAGAGCATTTGGTTAAAATCCCAACTCATTTAGACCCCAAATCATTGAGTTTTCATGGTTTACGGAATCACCTGTCGCTTCTGGAAGTGTAGGGGTCGACCCATGGGGTCGACCCATGCAGCCTAATGAAGGGGTCGACCCAATGGGTTGACCCATGAAGTTTTTCTTTTGAGGGGTCGACCCAATGGGTCGACCCACACCCAGGAAGGCTCCTGGAATGCCAGGGGTCGACCCAATGGGTCGACCCATGCCCTGTATGACCCCATTAATGATGTTTTTGACCCGGGGATCAATCCGGATCATTGGGGAATCAATCCATTCAACCTAATCACATTGAAAACTACAATTTTGAGGAACTAATGACCTATTCATGTACCCTTTTTAGTTTCAATTAACATTGGTCCATACATGCAAACTTAGTGTAAAAACACACCGTTTATCATCTTCATTTCAATGCATACAAGGTTAAATAGAAACCCACATAATTAGTGGTTAATGGTGTAACTAAATATCTGTTAATGCATTCTATTTCACTCCTGTGGGAGTTATTCTTTGCCTTATCATCTTGAATCAGCTTCTTGGCAATTGTCTTAATGCAAATGATAATGGATAATCTTTGATATGTTAACTTGGTAAATAGGATTAAGTTGATTGTTAAGTTGCTGTTTTAGTCATGATTACTCCAGCAGAATGGATTGCTTACACACCTGAACGGTATACTGTCGGCTGTTCTTTCTTGACCCCGTGGACCGAGTTTGGTCCAGTTCTTGTAATACGGCACCGAGGTGACCGTATAAACCGAGTTTTTGTTTTGAATCCAAGGACATGTTAGTCCTTAAATCTCATACTCTTGACAGAAATTCCTCTGATTGATTGGCCATTAAAATTGACTGAATGTCTAGACGGATGGGACGTTGGGCCCAGTAAATCAATGCCATCGCATCATAGGGGCCCGGTCTGGTCCTGGGGAGAGCGCCCGAAAGTTAGTGAGCCCATGGGATGTTAATGACAAGGTGGGGCATTGCACCGAGTACTTGCTTGCGTGTTGCGTCTATGACAAAAATCTCTTGTTACTTGATCATGATTGGATTGATATTACTGCTTGTTGGCCAATTCTTTACTACTATCTCTTGTTATATCTCCTGTTGTAAATTCTTGTGTTTGTTATTCTTGTTAATCATTATCAATTATATTTCTTGACCTTGTAAGATCTTGTTACTACGTTGTTTCATTATATCATCATTATTCTTTTATTGCATTATCCTTTGTAGCATGACATTTTGAAAATGTAATTAAACTGTTAATCACTTATACCTGTCTGTTATTTCCTACTGAGCGTCAGCTCATAGTTGTTGTTTCCCCCCTTTCCAGGCGTTTCAGGTGACGATGCGTATACCGATGGGGAAGGGTAAGAGTGATATCTTTTGAGTGTACTTGTAGTAGATGTCGAGTTGACATGGTTGTTTACCTTTAGTTATTTCCTTAGAGTTGTGTTAGCACTTGTTACTTTTGGAGTCAGTTGTTGCATTAGAATTTAGATTGAAAGTCATGTTTGATCGTGTATTAGCAGCGTTGGTTATTGTAATAAATTGGAATCATCTTGATCAATAGAGTTGTATCTTTTCTTAGCATTTGTGTAATTGTTTAGTTTAGAATATTTACTTACTTTCTAGCTAGTTTCTAACTGTACGTCCTGATATTCCGCGTCGGGGCGTGACAATTTAGTTGGTATCAGAGCTTAGGTTTCACATTCCTAGGTTTCCCTAAGTTTAGGTTTTCTTGCATTGCATCCCAATAACCCGGTATATCAAAAGTTGTTATCCGAACGTTAGGCTACGCCTATCGGGAAGGTCGCATACTTGCGCGAGTGGTCTTCAGATCGATTATCTCTGCCAGGTACCGAGTTTTGGTCGTGTCTAGGTGCATTAGAACCCCTAACCTTGTAAAAGTTTAGGACCTGACCTGGCGAGATTGGGTTGAACTTGGGTTAAGTTCGTTCCTTAATCGTGTTATTATCTATCTTGATCGAATCTAAGTAATCTATTTCTCGTGTAGATGGCAGCTGATCGCGCTGAATGGAGGAACCTGCAGCGCACGGTTCAAGGTCTTACTCAGGCCCTTCAGCAGGTGGCTCAGGCAGGAGCGGCACACCATGGCACCGGAGATCTATATCGGAACTTCCGAGGGATGAATCCGCCAAGATTCGCGGGTTCGACCGACCCCGACCAAGCCGAGCACTGGCTAGATGAGATGGGGAGGATCTTCGAAGTTATGCAATGTACCAGCCAAGAGCGTGTCCTTTTGTCTACATTCCAACTGGAACGTGATGCACGTACTTGGTGGGATTCTGTCAAGGCGACTCTCGGTGACCGGCAGATTATGTGGGAAGAGTTCGAGGAATTTTTCAACGGCAAGTATTTTTCTGACCGGGTGCAAGAGAAGAAAGCGGCGGAGTTCGCGGCCTTGAAACAACGAGGTTTATCTGTGGCAGAGTATGAGGCTCAATTTGCACGGCTTTCTCGTTATGCTACACACCTTATTTCCACCGAGAAGATGAAGGCGAAGCGCTTTCTTAATGGGATGAAGCTCCATTATATCAATCAATTGGCACCAATGGAAATCTACACTTATTCTGAAATGGTGAGGAAAGCTCAAGTTCTGGAGGATACTCTAGAAATGACGGAGAGAATCCGTGGAAATGGTGCGAAGAAGGAACAACTTACGGGTTCCGGGAGTGTTAAACCCGGGTATATCAAGAAGAGGCCCATTAGTGGACCTGGTTCATGGAGCGGGTCCGGATCGTGGAAGGGCAAGATGCTGAGGCATGAAGACAAGAAGCCTGGCCCTATTGTTCCGTTCAAGGGCGTGTGCAACTATTGTGATCGTCCGGGTCACAAGGTGGAGGAGTGCTGGCGCAAGCTAGGCGCCTGTTTGCGATGTGGAAGTAAAGAGCACCATATCCCGAACTGTCCTTTGATATCGGATCAAGCTACACCGACGAAACCGCAAGTCTTCAAGAAACCACAAGGCAAGCTCCAAGCTCTGTATGCAGAAGAAGCAGAAACAGCCGAGGATGGTGGACTCATCGAAGGTACTCTTATTATACTCGACAAGTCAGCATTTGTTCTTTTTGATACTGGTGCCACGCATTCATTTATTTCTCGGAGATTTGCTAAGTCATTAGCTGTGGAACCTGTTTTGATGAATTCTCCGTTAGAGATATCAACCCCTATTGGTACTAGATCGGCAATCCAACATTTCTATCCTTCTAGTAAGGTTATGATTGGTGAGTAGAACTTTCCAGCTGATTTAGTTTGCATGGATATGAAGGATTATGATGTAATCCTAGGAGCAGATTGGTTGGCTAGATATGAGGTCAACGTTCACTGCAGTTCTAGCTCCGTGTCTTTTACTAGACACCCTGGACTTTCTTTTGTAGGAGTTAAGCACCATAACTCCGTACCGCTTATCTCGGCTCTTCGAGCTGATAAGCTGTTGAGGCGAGGATGTGAGACTTTTCTAGCCTTTATCTGTGCAACCCCTGAGCAGCAGATTGAGATCAAGGACATTCCTGTTGCCCAATATTTTCCTGATGTCTTTCCAGAGGAACTACCAGGACTTCCGCCTGAGCGGGAAGTTATCTTCTTTATTGACCTCTTTCCGGGCACATCTCCAATTTCCAAGGCTCCTTACCGTATGTCTCCTGTGGAACTGAGGGAGTTAAAGCAATAGTTGATGGAATTGCTTGAGAAGGGCTTTATTCGTTCTAGTACTTCTCCATGGGGAGCCCCAGTGTTATTCGTCTGGAAGAAAGATGGTTCGATGAGGTTGTGCATCGATTATCGGCAATTGAACTAGCAGACTATCAAGAACAAATATCCATTGCCGAGGATTGACGAACTATTTGACCAGATAGCGGGAGCTCAGTATTTCTCTAAGATCGATCTTCGATCTGGATATCATCAGTTGCGGATTAAGGAAGAGGATATCTATAAAACAGCTTTCTGCAGCAGGTATGGTCATTTTGAATTTGTCGTTATGCCTTTTGGTCTAACGAATGCACCGGCAGCTTTCATGCAGTTGATGAATGATGTATTTCAGCCCTACCTTGATCAATGGGTCGTGGTATTTATTGATGACATCTTGATCTATTCCAAGAGTGAAGTAGAACATGCTGAGCATCTGAGGATGGCATTGCAACTGTTAAGAGATCATCAATTATATGCCAAGTTCAGTAAGTGTGAATTCTGGCTGCAAGAAGTGTCCTTTCTAGGACATATTATCACCAAAGAAGGTATTTCTGTTGATCCTTCGAAGGTTGAGGCAGTGAAGAATTGGGATCAGCCTACTAGTGTGACTGAAATTAGAAGCTTCTTAGGCCTGGCAGGCTATTATCGCAGATTCATTCAAGATTTCTCCAAGATTGCAGTACCTCTTACCAGATTAACCCGCAAGGAGAACAAGTTTGATTGGTCAGATGATTGTCAGCGAAGCTTTCAGACTTTAAAGGAGTGTTTGACTACTGCACCTGTATTGGCTTTACCTTCGGGTGAAGGAGGATTTGTTGTTTATACTGATGCTTCAGGTATTGGCTTGGGCTGTGTGCTTATGCAGCATGGGAAGGTGATTGCCTATTCTTCTAGGCAGTTGAGGAAGCATGAAGAGAATTATCCTGTTCACGACTTGGAACTAGCTGCAGTCGTGTTTGCCCTGAAGATATGGAGGCACTACTTGTATGGAGAAACATTCACAGTGTTTTCAGATCATAAGAGTCTGAAATATTTATTCTCTCAGAAGGAACTCAACATGAGGCAGAGAAGATGGTTGGAGTATTTGAAAGACTTCGACTTCTCGATCGAGTATCATCCTGGCAAAGGCAATGTTGTGGCAGATGCGTTAAGTAGGAAGCCTGTGGCTAAATTATCAAGTCTCATGTTACAAGAGTGGAAGCTATTGGAACAACTGGCTAGCCTGGATCTGAATGTTGACAATGATCGGGTTATGATTGCACAGATTCAACTTAAGCCCGAATTATTGATGGAAATCAAGTCCTTGCAAGATGATGATCCCGAGTTGGTAGAGATCAAGGGGAGCTTGAGCAGCAGACCTGATTTCAGGTTGGCTGATGATGGTAGATTATTATTTAAAGGCAGAACTTGCGTACCTGATGAAGCTACAATAAAGAACAAGATTCTTGAGGAAGCTCATAGATCCAGATACACCATTCATCCCGGAGGCACTAAAATGTACAGAGATTTGAAGAGGTCCTTTTGGTGGCCAAATATGAAGAGAGAAGTTGCTGACTTCGTGAGTAGATGCCTGGTGTGTCAACAAGTTAAGGCCGAGCATTTCAGGCCGGCAGGGAAATTGAAACCACTCGACATACCCCAATGGAAGTGGGAGAGCATTGGCATGGATTTCATTATGGGTCTGCCTAGGACTCGTGGTGGATTTGATGCAATTTGGGTGATCGTAGACAGACTGACAAAGTCAGCCCATTTCTTGTCCATTAAATCTAAATGGACAGTTGATGTTCTTGCAGCTTTGTATATGAAGGAAGTGGTGAGATTGCATGGTATTCCAGTGAATATAGTATCTGATCGAGACCCTAGATTTACTTCTCATTTCTGGAAAGGACTGCAAGAGTCTTTGGGTACTCGTCTGAATTTCAGCACGGCATTCCATCCACAGACAGATGGGCAGACAGAGAGAACCAACCAGATAGTGGAAGATATGTTGCGAGCATGCATGATCGATTTTGGAGGCAGTTGGAGTGATCATCTGGCATTGATCGAATTCGCCTACAACAACAGTTACCAATCCAGCATACAGATGGCTCCTTTTGAAGCATTGTATGGCAGAAGTTGTCGTTCCCCGTTGTGTTGGGATGAGATAGGTGAGAAGCAATGGCTTGGACCGGATCTTATTTCGGAATCATCACAGAACATCCGTATTATCCGAGACCGGTTACAAGTAGCTCAATCAAGACAGAAGAGTTATGCCGACACAAGGAGAAGAGCATTAGAATTTCAAGTTGGCGAGCATGTGTTTCTGAAAGTCTCTCCTTCGAGAGGGATTCGAAGATTTGGCATTCATGGCAAGCTGAGTCCGAGATATATTGGTCCATTCGAGGTTCTAGATAGAGTGGGAGAGGTGGCATACAGACTGGCTTTACCGCCTCAGTTGTCTGGCGTGCACAACGTCTTCCATATTTCTATGTTGCGGAAGTATGTGTACGACCCCACTCATGTTATCCAGCAAGTGGATTTTGAACTGAAGAAGGATCTGACCTACGAGGAAAGACCGATAAAGATTCTGGACCGGAAGCAGCAGCAACTCCGGAATCGTTCGATACCGATGGTCAAGATTCAGTGGAGTCGGCGTGGGACAGAAGAAGCTACGTGGGAGTCTGAAGAGACTATGCGGAAGCGGTATCCCGATTTATTCTAGGTGAGCGATCTTTTTCCCTACTCTCAGTTTTAGTGCAGTGAATTTGGAGGACCAAATTCCTTTAAGTAGGGGAGGGTGTAATACCCCAAATTCTTTAGAAATTTATTTAGAAAGTTATTTGTAATTATTTAGAATTTATTTAAATTTATTTGAATTTATTTGAATTAATGAGAATTATCCAAATTAATTAGATTAATTAATTAATTAATAGAATAAGTCATTTTTCAACTATTTTCTAAAAATCCCCAAAAATCACATCTTGTAGAATTAATTTTGTTTAGCAACTTTGTCTTCTACAATTAAGCCTAAGAAAATCATTTATTATGCCGAATTAGTGAACTTAGTCTTCCGAACTTAATATTTAACTATTTACGGAATAGTAGAAGTGGAAATTTTGTCTACCATATAAAAATTCATAAAAATAGTAATTAAATAATAGATGCATCGACTAACACTTTTGTCTTCTTGGACTAAGCCTAATAAAATCATTATCTAGGCCTAATCAGTGGGTTAAACCTGACTTACAACCCACCTAATCCGAAATTCGTGTTCACTATTCACCCAATCTTAGAACATCAAATTCGAGCTCATTTCTCAACCAAATGAGGTGATTCTAGAGGCAAATGAAAGGTATTACATAGAGGAACATTTCCCCTCAATCAATTTGAGGTAAACCTAGCCCTAAAACGTGCTGCCGACATAGTTTTGGTCAAGTCAAGGATTTCGGCGCCGTTTTTAACACGTAACTTGCAGCGTCGAATACTCCCAACTCCGAAGGCTCCAGAAGCTTCATGACCTATAGAAATGAAGCTCTACGAGTCTACTTTCATTTGGTTGCTGTGGGGTTCGCTGAAGTTTCAGATCTAGGAAGATCTAGCTCGATTTGTGGAGGTGTGTCGGCGGGCCGTCGGCTTCCTTCTTCCTTCTTTGTTTCTTCAATTGAGGTAGGAATTCTCAACCAAAATTCGATCATGAATATGTGAAATTGTTCCTCTCATCGAGCTCTTTCCATTGGTGGCAAAAGCCCCAATTTTATTAGGTGTGGAGTGAGTTATCGTGGGATTAGTGAGGTGCTGTCCAGTTGTTCTTCAAGTTCATTCTTCATTCTAGGGCTAAGTTCTCTCTTCGATTTGAGGTAGGATCTAACAGCCAAACTCTAATTAACTTATATGATGTAATAAGCATGTTGTTAGCTTTCATTTAACGTAGGAAGCCCCAAATTTCATTGAGCATACTTGGAGAATTTCGATTTTTAGTAAGAGCATGTCTAGAATTTGATTTATATTATGTTCTTCAAGTAGAAGCTTGATTTTCGGGCTATTTTTGGATTAGATAACTTGATCCACATATAGCTTATAGTATATGGTTGGATTCATCATTAAGTTAGCTTTCTTTTGATATAAAAAGCCCCAAATTTCGTTGTGTATATTGAGAGAAATCTACGTTTTAGTAGACGCATGTCAAGAACTAGGTTCTTCATGTATTCATCATAAATAGGTTGTGATTCGATTGAGTTTTCAGCAAATTTCTTGTTTCAATCTCTTGTTTTATGACCTTAGTATGTATATTAAGAACCCTAGAGCATTTGGTTAAAATCCCAACTCATTTAGACCCCAAATCATTGAGTTTTCATGGTTTACGGAATCACCTGTCGCTTCTGGAAGTGTAGGGGTCGACCCATGGGGTCGACCCATGCAGCCCAATGAAGGGGTCGACCCAATGGGTCGACCCATGAAGTTTTTTTTTTGAGGGGTCGACCCAATGGGTCGACCCACACCCAGGAAGGCTCCTGGAATGCCAGGGGTCGACCCAATGGGTCGACCCATGCCCTGTATGACCCCATTAATGATGTTTTTGACCCGGGGATCAATCCGGATCATTGGGGAATCAATCCATTCAACCTAATCACATTGAAAACTACATTTTTGAGGAACTAATGACCTATTCATGTACCCTTTTTAGTTTCAATTAACATTGGTCCATACATGCAAACTTAGTGTAAAAACACACCGTTTATCATCTTCATTTCAATGCATACAAGGTTAAATAGAAACCCACATAATTAGTGGTTAATGGTGTAACTAAATCTCTGTTAATGCATTCTATTTCACTCCTGTGGGAGTTGTTCTTTGCCTTATCATCTTGAATCAGCTTCTTGGCAATTGTCTTAATGCAAATGATAATGGATAATCTTTGATATGTTAACTTGGTAAATAGGATTAAGTTGATTGTTAAGTTGCTGTTTTAGTCATGATTACTCCAGCAGAATGGATTGCTTACACACCTGAACGGTATACTGTCGGCCGTTCTTTCTTGACCCCGTGGACCGAGTTTGGTCCAGTTCTTGTAATACGGCACCGAGGTGACCGTATAAACCGAGTTTTTGTTTTGAATCCAAGGACATGTTAGTCCTTAAATCTCATACTCTTGACAGAAATTCCTCTGATTGATTGGCCATTAAAATTGACTGAATGTCTAGACGGATGGGACGTTGGGCCCAGTAAATCAATGCCATCGCATCATAGGGGCCCGGTCTGGTCCTGGGGAGAGCGCCCGAAAGTTAGTGAGCCCATGGGATGTTAATGACAAGGTGGGGCATTGCACCGAGTACTTGCTTGCGTGTTGCGTCTATGACAAAAATCTCTTGTTACTTGATCATGATTGGATTGATATTACTGCTTGTTGGCCAATTCTTTACTACTATCTCTTGTTATATCTCCTGTTGTAAATTCTTGTGTTTGTTATTCTTGTTAATCATTATCAATTATATTTCTTGACCTTGTAAGATCTTGTTACTACGTTGTTTCATTATATCATCATTATTCTTTTATTGCATTATCCTTTGTAGCATGACATTTTGAAAATGTAATTAAACTGTTAATCACTTATACCTGTCTGTTATTTCCTACTGAGCGTCAGCTCATAGTTGTTGTTTCCCCCCTTTCCAGGCGTTTCAGGTGACGATACGTATACCGATGGGGAAGGGCAAGAGTGATATCTTTTGAGTGTACTTGTAGTAGATGTCGAGTTGACATGGTTGTTTACCTCTAGTTATTTCCTTAGAGTTGTGTTAGCACTTGTTACTTTTGGAGTCAGTTGTTGCATTAGAATTTAGATTGAAAGTCATGTTTGATCGTGTATTAGCAGCGTTGGTTATTGTAATAAATTGGAATCATCTTGATCAATAGAGTTGTATGTTTCCTTAGCATTTGTGTAATTGTTTAGTTTAGAATATTTACATGCTTTCTAGCTAGTTTCTAACTGTACGTCTCGATATTCCGCGTCGGGGCGTGACAGAAGGGCTGTGGGAGACGATGCGTGAGCAAGCCACGAGGACTGTACAGACTTTGCAAGACGGTGAATGAGACGGTGCAGTGTTTGGGCTTGGAAATGCTTTGAAGCACGTGATGCACTGTACAGACTTTGCAAGACGATTAATGAGACGGTGCAGTGTATAGACTTGGAAATGCTTTGAAGCACATGATGCACCGTACAGACTTTGCAAGATGATGAATGACATGGTGCAGTGTATGGACTTTGAATGCCTGAATGCTTTGAACAAGGGCTGTACAGACTTGACCGATGTACTGACTTTGATTGCGTGCATGCTTAGACCGATGTACAGACTTTGATGGCATAAGACGCTAAGTAAGACTGACGGATGTACAGACTTTGCATGAGACGCTAGACGCCGTACATACCTCATAAATGTGCAGACTTGTCAGCGAGATGCACAATGTACAGACTAGCCAGCAACAAGTGTATGGACTTAACAAAGGAGTGATGGAGACTATGCAGCAACGAATGTGATGTGCAGACTTTAAATGAACGAGCATGCATTGTATAGACTTGATGGAACGCTGGGAGGATGCGCACCGCTCAGACAGCGAGGGGGGGGCGTACCGCTGGGAAAGGAATTAGGGGAGTGCACCGCTAGAGGGCCAAAGGGGAGCGTACCGCTGGAGGATAGAAGACGCGTATTGCTGAAGGGACTGGGGGAGTGCACCGCTAGAGGGCCAAAGGGGAGCGTACCGCTGGGGGATGGAAGGTTAGGGCGCACTGCTGGAGGAGGTGTGCTGCTGAGGGTAAAGGAGAGTATACCGCTGGGAAAAGTGGCAAACGAAACCAAGCAGAGTGTGTCGCTAAAGGGGTGGGCCAGGACTCAAGAGAGGGTTCCCTGTTCAGTTCAGAATGAAGCATCTTAGATGGTTAAGCTTTCAGTTTTCTGTCATGAGATTGAGTCCCAAGTCGTGTTCAGCAATGCAGTGCTTGGAGTCTTTTTCAGTTCGGTGCTTGAAGCCTTGCATGGTTCCTTTAGTTGATTAGAGTATTCTCACTGTTGCTCAGTCCATCTGTTTGCTGCTTCTTTTCATCTTTTAAATTTATTGTTATTCTTGACAAAAATTTGGCAGTACCTCCCCTTGACCCGGGAGGTAAAGGAATAACAAGGAACATGCCCACGGGGGTGGCATGAACCAACAGCTGAGGAGGGTGCCTGAGCAGCCGCCTTTAGGGAAACTTCAGAAAACTCAGAGAAAACATCGAACGAGGAACTAGTAGACTGATGCAAACTATGAGTACACCGGGGAGGTGATGGCCAAGGAGTGCCGAGCTGACAGTCCAAGAGTGTGCCGCTGGGCGGCCAAGGAAGGGAGGTGTACCGCTGACAAGAAGAGAGAGGGTGCACCACTGAATGGCCCTAAGGGGAGTGTGCCGCCAGGCAAACTCAAGGAAGGCTGTACCGCCAAACGGCCGAATGGGAGAGGCGTACCGCTGGGGGCCCTGAGTGGTAGAATGACTGGGAGCTTGAGGGTGCGTGGGCAAACCACTGGTCCCGAAGGTGGGCAAAGGAGGATGTTCTGGGCATTGAGTGACTCCAACGTGTTAAAGAGAATGGGCTCCCACAGACCTGTATCACAAGATCAGGAGTTGTTATGCAATGGAAAGCCATTGAAGAAGGACGAGGCTGGCCATACCCTGTCAAGCCAGGAGCAAACCCGATTGACTGCATAAACCAGCGCCACGGGAAATCAGGTAGAACAGGGAGTTGGGAGGTTGAAGGAAGAGAAAACAAAACCACAAGAGACCGGTGAGAAGAAGACGACAAATGCAGTAAGAAGCAAAACTGAACATTATTTCATTCATGGAGGATTCGATATAACAAAGATCGTGGCCTGAAGACCCCACATCGTATAATGCATCCCTAAACAAAAGAAGGGAAGAAAACTAAGAATAGGAAAGAAAAGAAAGTTGAGGAGAGGGTTGGAACGAGGAAGGGCAGCCATTCCCTTTCCTCCATTCCTTCCCCCTCTGCTACATGCATTGCTCCTCTCTCTTTTTCCTATATTTCTTCTACCTTCTTCTTCTCTTCTTCTTCTCTTCGAACGGGCCTCTTCGCACGAAGATCCTCACTTCTTTCTCTATCTTTCTCCCTCTACCAAAAATCCATCTATCTCCTTTTTCTGTCTGTGGGGGGCCTTTTATATGCGGACGGTTGACGAGGTCACCTCATGATGGCACTACCATCTGAGGTTGACTTCGGTATCTTTCTCATCAGGCGAAGATCTCCCCTCCTCCAGCCAGAAGGTGACACGGAGACAAGCGCTAGCTGGCTTTGAAGTGGCTGGACTGCGCGCCAATGGGTCTACCTATTGACCGTTGTATCTTCTGCCGGTGCGTGCCGTCGGGAGGCTTTCAGCGCTGTGCCACTGGGGAAAGGGTGCAAGGCGTTGAGGTCAGAAGGGCTGTGCCGCTAAAGGGCCAAAGGCCTTGCCGCTGAAGGAGCCAAGAAGCCCCGTGCCTCTGGAAGGGCCAAGACTGTGCCCCTGGCGGTCAAACTTGGTAACGAGTGTATAGACTTCGTGTCTGAACTCTATACAGACTTGCCATTTGAGTGTATAGACTTCACGTCTGAACTCTGTACAGACTTTCCTCATGAGTGTATAGACTTTGGCAAGGAAACCGGACGATGTACAGACCTGAGCAAGGAAGGTCTGTACAGACTTGAGCGTTCACAATGTATAGACTTTGGCCAAGCAAAGGATGTACAGACTTCAACTCAACTGCAATGTATAGACTTGCAGGGGCCCGCGTCAAAAGCGGTGTACAGACTTCATCAATGTATAGACTTTGGCAAAGCAAAGGCTGTACAGACTTCAACTCAGCTGCAATGTATAGACTTGCAGGGGCCTGCGTCAAAAGTGGTGTACAGACTTCATCAATGTATAGACTTGGAAGTTGAACTGGTGGATGTACATACTTCACCAATGTATGGACTTGAAAGTTGAACTGGTGGATGTATAGACTTCACCAATGTATGGACTTGAAGTCTGAACTGGTGGATGTACAGACTTCACCAATGTGTGGACTTGAAAGTTGAACCGGTGAATGTACAGACTTCACTAATGTATGGACTTGAAGTCTGAACTGGTGGATGTACAGACTTCACCAATGTATGGACTTGAAGTCTGAACTGGTGGATGTACAGACTTCACCAATGTATGGACTTGAAGTCTGAACTGGTGGATGTACAAACTTCACCAATGTATGGACTTGAACTGGTGGATGTACAAACTTCACCAATGTATGGACTTGAAAGCTGAACTGGTGGATATACAGACTTCACTAATGTATGGACTTGAAGTCTGAACTGGTGGATGTACAGACTTCACCAATGTACGGACTTGAAGTCTGAACTGGTGGATGTACAGACTTCACCAATGTATGGACTTGAAAGCTGAACTGGTGAATGTACAGACTTCGATTGTGCAACTGCCAACGTACAGACTTGGGCTCGGATGTATAGACTTCGTTTGTGCAGCCAGCCAATGTACAGACTTGGTGAAACCCTGAATGAAGCGTGCCGCTGAAGGGCCAAATGGCCGTGCCGTTGAAGGGCCAAATGGCCGTGCCGCTGAAGGGCTGAAGGGCTGTGCCGCTGGGAGCTGAAATGCCGTGCCGCTGAGGGGCCTCAGGCCCGTGCCACTGGAGGCACCAAAGGTGCTGTTTTGACAGGGACCTTTGCTTTTGTTTCGGGAACTTGAAGCTGTGCATTCTTTGAGATATTTCTTCACCGTTAGGGGCCCGAGGGTGGGTCTGTAGCAGTGTGTTAATTCAGGAGGACATCCTGTGACTTCTCGGTCTCTTAATGCACCCGTGCAAATGTAGGGATTTGTCGGGCGATAGTATCTTCCCGGAGCCCTGGATGGCCAGTCTCTCCGGGTCCTCTTCCTTTGACTTTGACACTAATGCGGGGCTCAGCGGGACATATGGACGTGCAATTTTATACGTCCATAAATGCCCCCCACCCGAGAGCAGTGCGGGCGAAGGATGAGCCAGACAGTGCCCGCGGGTGTGTCTGGGGAATTAACGTACATTGTTGGACGTACGTTCATAAGACACGTGATGCGGACATCATTATCTCTATTGTATTTTTATTGTATCACCATTATATATGTGTTATATTATTATTGTTATTATTATTATTATATATATATATACATATGTACTCATTCTTCCTTTTTTTTCTCTTTTCCTCCTTTTTCTCTCTCTTTTTTTTCTTTTTTTTCTTCTCATTTTCTCTCTTTTTTTATTCCCTCCTTTTCTTCTTTTTTTTACCTTCCTTTTTCCTCTTTCTTTTTCTTCTCATTTTTTTTATTTTCCCCTTCAGTTCATTCGTTTCCCCCTTTTTTCCCTTTTCTTCTCCTTTTTCCTCCTTTTTTCTTAGACGGCTATAAAAGGGGGAAGGTGATGGGAATCAAGCCAGCTGTCGAGCCGAAGCACATCGAGCAAACTGCCAGGCTGAACTTGAAGGCGCTATAGGACCCTAGCGCAATCTTGAAGAAGGCGCTATAGGTCCCTAGCGTGACCTGAAGAAGGCGCTATGTTCCCATAGCGCGATCTCAGGCAGAAACGTGTTGGCAGCCGGTCCAACTTCCCGGCGCCGAATTCCTCAAAGTCTTCGATGTTAGCTGTCTTCCATGGTTGTAAATCGACGTGTTAGCGTCGTTTTGTCTTCCCCTTTCCCTATATATGTATCCCTTTCGTTTGATTAAGCATATAATGAATGAGATGAATCAATGAATTCGAAATGAGTGTTCTTGAGGGTAGCCCATGGCTAACTCCTCCAAATCTTTGGAAACCCCCATCCTCCGTCCCTCTCTGGGCACGAGGCCCAATTCTGTCCCTCTGATCCTCTCCTTTTCCCCTTCAATGGAGGACGATCGAAGCCCCGGGTGCATCGGCTCTGAGACGGGGTCGAGTGTGAGGCTCCATTCGGAGCTTTGATCTTCTTCCACCAACGATTCCACCTCCCCACCTCCACCAACGATGCTGTTACGATCTGGATGGAGCTCGGCTGCACCGTACCTGCGATGGGTTCGGGTGTGAGGCCCCAGCCAAGCCTCTTCAAGGCCCTAACATCATCTACGTCCACCCTCCTTCCCTTGCCGTTCACCCCCACACCCACCTTCACAAAAGTTATCCTAGATAGGATTTGCTTGGTTTGATTTCGTCTTAAGCATCCCCCGTGTGTTCTCTATCCTCCTGTGTGTTGTCCCCTTGTGTTTTGATCCCCTAGAGTCATCTACGGGAGCCCCAACGTCGAGGTTCTTCATTCTTCTGCTGTCTGTGAACGCGCGTAAACGATATAGCGCGTTCTTCAGAACGCGCGTAATGGGTATAGCGCGACTATGATTAGAAGGAAGAAGGAGACCCCCACTTCCGTCCCGCATCAACTTGGTATCAGAGCTTAGGGAACTATGCTGTTCTCATAGTCTGGGATCTTGAGCTATGAGGTTCGAGGATGAACCTTCCAAAGTGGAGGGGTTTTGATGGGAATCAAGCCAGTTGTCGAGCCGAAGCACATCGAGCAAACTGCCAGGCCGAACTTGAAGGCGCTATAGGACCCTAGCGCAATCTTGAAGAAGGCGCTATAGGTCCCTAGCGCGACCTGAAGAAGGCGCTATGTTCCCATAGCGCGATCTCAGGCAAAAACGTGTTGGCAGCCGGTCCAACTTCCCGGCGCCGAATTCCTCAAAGTCTTCGATGTTAGCTGTCTTCCATGGTTGTAAATCGACGTGTTAGCGTTGTTTTGTCTTCCCCTTTCCCTATATATGTATCCCTTTCGTTTGATTAAGCATATAATGAATGAGATGAATCAATGAATTCGAAATGAGTGTTCTTGAGGGTAGCCCATGGCTAACTCCTCCAAATCTTTGGAAACCCCCGTCCTCCGTCCCTCTCTAGGCACGAGGCCCAATTCTGTCCCTCTGATCCTCTCCTTTTTCCCTTCAATGGAGGACGATCGAAGCCCCGGGTGCATCGGCTCTGAGACGGGGTCGAGTGTGAGGCTCCATTCGGAGCTTTGATCTTCTTCCACCAACGATTCCACCTCCCCACCTCCACCAACGATGCTGTTACGATCTGGATGGAGCTCGGCTGCACCGTACCTGCGATGGGTTTGGGTGTGAGGCCCCAGCCAAGCCTCTTCAAGGCCCAAACATCATCTACGTCCACCCTCCTTCCCTTGCCGTTCACCCCCACACCCACCTTCACAAAAGTTATCCTAGATAGGATTTGCTTGGTTTGATTTCGTTTTAAGCATCCCCCGTGTGTTCTCTATCCTCTTGTGTGTTGTCCCCTTGTGTTTTGATCCCCTAGAGTCATCCACGGGAGCCCCAATGTCGAGGTTCTTCGTTCTGCTGCTGTCTGTGAACGCGCGTAAACGATATACCGCGTTCTTCAGAACGCGCGTAATGGGTATAGCGCGACTATGATCAGAAGGAAGAAGGAGACCCCCCACTTCTGTCCCGCATCAGAAGGGGAGTTCGAAACTCCCCCCTCTTTTCAAACGCTCTCTCTCCCTCTCTCTCCCTTTGTCTCTACGGTCACCACCGCCACCGTCACTCCCCCTTCCTCTTCTTCTCTCTTCTCTGTCACCACCGCCGCTCGCCATCGTCACTGGTGCCTGGGGTGAGGCCACCGTGCCCCTCTCCCTTCCCTCTTCTTCTCTTCTCCTTCCCCTCTTCTTCTCTTTCTTTTACCTTCCCCTTCCGTTTTCCTCTTCCTTTCCTTTCTCTTCTTCCTCTCGCTCTTTCTCTTCCTCGGGGGACGACGGAGCCCTAGGCTCTATGTCGTCCTCTTCCTCTTCTTTTATCCCTCCTCTTTCCCTCTCCTTCTTCCTCTTCACCACTTTTTCCTCCTCTCGTCAGCGTGGGGGCGGCCATGGCGTCGGGGCGTGCCGCTGACGAGGGCGTGCCGCTGGGCACTAGTGGGAGTGTGCCGCTGGCAGCTGGTGGGAGTGTGCCGCCGGGCACTGGTGGGGGTGTGCCGCTGGAAGAAGGGCACGGGGTGCACCGCTGGACGGGGTTGGCACGGGCGTGCCGCTGGGCGTTGTCAAAGGGGCGTGCCGCTAGGGGGGCCAGGGAGTGTGCCACTGGGGCCACTTAGGGCATGCCACCAGGGGGTGTGCCGCTGGGAGGAGGCACAGGGTGTGCCGCTGGGGCCACTGAGGGTGTGCCGCTGGGCGGCGAGGGGGGTGTGCCGCTAGGGCCACTGAGGGAGTGCCGCTGGGCGGCGAGGGGGGTGTGCCGCTAGGGCCACTGAGGGCGTGCCGCCAGGGGGTGTGCCGCTGGGAAGAGGCACAGGGTGTGCCGCCAGGGGATGTGGCCTGGGTGTACCGCTGAAGAGAGGAAAGAAGACTTCTTCAACCGGAGGACCTTCGGTGTCGCCCTTGGGCACACCGTGACTTTGTTGGGGCCGTCACTCCTTGTGGGCGTGCACCCGTATTTTCCCTTACGCCTCCGGCCTAGGGGAAACACTGCCGAAATTTCATCAGAAATTATTGGGATTCTTTTAATTCAACTGTAGTGTAGCCCCCTTTGCAATTCCCTTTCTTTTTCTTTACTTATGCCTTGTTCTGACTTGCGGTATCTTGCCCCTCGTAGAGAAATGGCTGCCCCGAGAGATTCTACTGTTTCCGGCGCCAAGCATGTTCCCCCACCTCCGGTGCCAGCAGTCACTTGGTTCAACGTAGAAGACTTGGACAGGGAGCACACCGAGATAGCGGCGCTGGCCGGATCGTCGGGCTCAGACACTGAGATAATGGATTACCGCAGGCTTACCCAGGTTGACGGCGTCATGACTTTTGACTGTGCTACGGGGGAGTACCGGAAGGACTTCCCGAAGGACAAGCATCTCGTTCGCTTCCGGAAGCACCTCTGTCACCAGGAGAGGCGGAACTTTCGGGTTGTCAAAGAGGCTGAGCGGACGATTCTGCAGTCCCGGGACAGCCTATTTTACAGTGTTTCGAGGAGCATCCCGATGTACTTAGTGGGAGAAGCTCGGGAGTTGAAGCCCATCTTGGGGCTTGAAGCCGTGCTGCCGGCAGAGGATAAACTAGTGCGGGCGCCTCAGTTCACCCCTGCTCAGTGGGACACATCTGCTGGGCGGGTTCAAAGTGAGCATCCCCGATTCGGTCTGTTCCTGGCTCCGTTGAAGTGGGGATACAGAGAGGAACCTTTTCTGCTGGACTGCTTGGCCATCCGATTCAAGCATGAACTGGCTCTGGGCTAGTTCGGGGAGCTGAGGCTTAAGGATGCGCACAACTTCCGGGAAGGGGCCGTGGAATTCACAGAGTATGTGTTATTCAACTATGCCCCGATTCTCATCCGGACTGGCGTCTACCACAGTGTGTACACCTCCCGATACAGTTACCCTATTTCCAGGGGTCTTTACTGCGGGATGATCGAGGTGTTTAATGCAGAGACCAACACCTTTTACACCGCAGAGGGCGAGACTTCGTTAGACCTGTGGAGTCTCAGTCAGCTCAGTGGCTTTCCCATTGACGGGGAGCCTTACGAAGAAGTCTGTCCGCCGGATATGATCAAGGATGAAACCAACGGGGATGGCTACTATTCCCTGGGCTATTCATACCGGTACCTTATGAAGGCGTACCGGGAATTGTATCAGTTGTCGCACGGCGGGAGGCAACCCCCCCCCAGGGGAACGGAAAAGGGTCCGCATGGTCCTCTGGGTGCAGTATTTTTACGACGGGTTGAAGCAGTACGAGGAGTTCCCTCACATTGGCACTACCGCCGCCCGGAAGAAACGTGCCAAGTCAAAGGTTGACGTGAAGATCCCCGCTCGAGGGTGCCGTGGCGGGCCGAACCCGATGGGAGTCGACCCATTGACGCATTGCGCGGCGTATCTAACGTACTGGCTGTGCTCGTTCGCCATGCCCTACGGGGATGAGACCGTCATTCGCCCAGACGCCATCTACCTAGCCTGTCAGATGGCCTGGGGTATTAAGCTGTCTTTGTGCCCGGCCACGCTATGTCTGATATACAAAGCGCTCGGGGACGTCAGCAGTCATCAATTCCCGCGGCAAGCACGGTATGTGTGCCCACTGCATTTTTTCAATGCGTGGGTCTGTTCCTTATTTCCGGAATTCGCCCCACGCACTATTCAAGGCTGGGGATTGGTTCCACGGATGTTGGAATTTACGAGCGTGGCGCCAAGCTCGATGTCCATGCGGCTGTACGACATTCGAGGCAATTTGACGACGGTGCCCCTTGATGCCGCGGACACCATCCACTTTTGGACTCTGGCCGCTCACTCAAGTCCGTTAGTAAACAGTAACCGAGAGTGCCGAGACGACCAAGTGGAGAAATATGTGCACCCGATCAGCCAGGAGAACGTGGTTCGCCCGCTGTTGGAGCCGGAACTCAGGGCCTGGGCGCTGTCCATCCGTCCAAGTGTACTGGCCTTCCGCAAAGGGGACAGTTTGCTGTTGGAGCCATATTATCCCTTTCGCTTCGGCAGGAATTTTGGATATGACCAGCATATCCCGGCACACAGTGCTCACTTTGAACTACTGGTGCGAAGTCTCCGGGGGAGTCCTACCGCCGAATCTGCCCGAACCTGGTGGGATTTCTTTCATCGGGCAGACACTGCCAGCTTCCGGGTGCCAGCCCCGGGTCGGGTTCCACGGGTGACCCCCGAATATGTGAAGTGGTGGAACACCCGGATAGCTTTTTACCGACTGTGCCGGACCGACTGCTGGGACGGGGCCGAGAGGAGATTTCTGAGCCGAAAGCCAGTGCCGGTACTGGATATTGACCCAGAGCACCTACTCCGATTAAGGCGCGGCAAGGAACAGGAAGTTGTGGCCTACATGATTGCGCGCAAGGCAGCTCGTGAGACCAAGCCAGCGCCGCAGGTCAAACTGCCTCCCATGGCAAAGGATGACTTCAAGAAGACCTTGCGGGACCTCTGCCACATCGGGGGCGACCATCTGGAACTGATCAACTATCCATTCCCTATGGAGGAAGAAGGCACCCCGGCGAGGAGCTGGCGACCGGAGAGGGATGCACTGTGTCCCTATCACACATTTGTGAGGAGGGAGGAGCGGAACCCGGAGAATTACAAGGACACCATGTGGCTCTACGTCCTCCTTCGAGTGCACGGGTTGAAGATTGAAGATTCAGCCGTGGTCATCTTGGGCAAGCGCCTCCACATCGCCTACTACTATGCCGAGGGATGGGGGATGGACCATTTCAACCTCTTTTGTCAGCTGGCCGCCATGAAGCATGCAGACCTGGCCGCCCTCTCAGATCGCTGCCAGAAAATTGAAGACGTATGTTGGCTGGTCCGGGAGGCGGCCCGTCGGGACAAGGAGCCGTCCCTCAATTATTGGCCAATAACGCTGTGGCTGTACACTGGCCCACATGGTGCTTAGTGTTCTCTTCCTTCCCTTGTGTTCTTCAGTGCTGACCTCTCTTGAATATTGGACGTTGATCGGGTCCCTTGTTTTCCTCTTTTTGTTGACAGATCACCCCGACAGCACTCAAATGGCGACGTATCGCAACCTTCTGCGGCAGGAGGGCAAGCCGGCTTACTTTGAGGAAGTGCCAGCGGCTCCGACCATGACTCCCCTGCCTCCGCTTGCGAAGAGGCCCCGGGCGAAGTCGCCCGTGAAGAAGGCTGTGGATGCTGCTAAGGCGGCTGGGCGGCGGGAGGCCAAACGCAGAAAGACAGAGGCCGCCAAAGCCATACCGAGTGCTCCCCCGGCACCCATAATCTCCTCATTCGAGGAATTCGAAGCTGCTCAGGCCGAGTCGAGTTGGCCTGCAGGTTGGGTCCCTTCTGCTCTTCGAGGCTCTTCAGAGTTTGTTGAGATGCTAAGAGGGACGCTCCTTGTGACACCCGTGTCCTTTTATTTCAATTGTCGTAAAGAGGCCTGCGCCTATACCCATCCCAGGCGTGGGTGAAGCTGTGACCCACGAGGCCGTAGAATCCGTCGGAGAGACCTTCTTTGCCCCCGATCCTGCCGCCGAAGTCGAAGGAGGTATAGCACTTTCTTGGCCGGTCATTTGATCAACTTCTCTGTTCCTCAAAATTTTGCGGGCCTGACCGAATCTGGATTTTGCCTTGCTTATGCAGGAGCTGATGTGGCGGTCCCAGAACCGGAGGCGGCCCTGGAGGCATCCCGGTTCGGGCAGATATATCGGAAGAAGGGGCGGCGATCAAGGAAGGCGCGACTGCCGACCCCGGATGTTGAGGCGGGGGCTGCCTTGCCAGCAAAGGAGGTGCCCACCAGTCCTAGATCTTCGTCGGGTGAGAAGGTAGACTACGGCTACTCTTCCGATGAAGTACTTTCAACTGAGGGTGTCCTCGGGGAACCCCTACTTGAAGTTCCTGCCTGGAAAGCCCCGGTACTGTCTGTGTCTCTTAGCCTGGTGAAGCAGGCGCCCGTAAGTGCGAACCTGTTAATTCGGGTTTTCTTTCTTTAGGCCCTTGGCTAATCTTCTTGATCTTATTGTTTTTGGCTTTCAAAGGGACAGGCCTCGTCAGAAGATGCAGAGATCCAAGTTCCGGGGGCGGGAGCTATCAGGCGAGAGACAGCTGCTGCGGCTTTGGATGAATTGGCGTCCCTGGCCGAGGCTGTGCGGCGAGAGGAGGTCGTGGCGAGCTCCGGTGTTGCCGTTTCGACCGCCAAGGTCTCATTTCGGGAAGAAGCAGCAGTGGCTGTGAGTGCATAGTTTCCTCTTCTTTCTTTCTGAGCTCTCCCTCAGAGTTATTGATTTATTCGAGGCAATACATGCTCATGCTTCTGAAGGAGCCGTGGAGACCTCTACCCCAGCCACCGGAGCCCTAGAAGAGGGAGAGATAGCACCAGAGGTCGAAGTGCAAGTGCCGGTGGTACCCGAAGCTGAGACTCGGGAGGAGATAATTTCTGAAGTTGCTGCCCGGGGAGAGGTAACGTCGGAGAGCAGCATAGTGCCGGCGGGCGAGGTAAGCAGGGGAACACGCCGGGCTTTCTTGAAGATTCAATGATTTATTCCACTTGGCAAGCGGCTAACTTCTCTTCACATGGCAAGGTGACAAAATGCCCCATGGAGCACGCGCGCCTCGGGCTCGTAAAGCCGTCCCCAGGTGGAGTTCATCTTTCCGCGTGCATGCGGCTAAAAGGCTGAAGATGCTTCTGGGGCCGGACGCGGGGTCCTTGACGTCTCTTCTACAGATGGGAGCCGTCCCGCATTTGGTGATCCCACTGCCACCGATCCCAACGCCGGTGATACCCGAGGAAGCCCGGCTTCTAGGGAAGATATTGGCGATCCTCCACGAGCATTCGGAGGAATTCCAGGCAGGGGGAGATGAAGACTTCCCGGGAGCGACACTGGACCCGCCCGCCGTAGAGACTTTGCCAGCCGAGGTGGCGGAGGCCGAAACAACTTTGTTTGCCGGGGCTCTGGTTATGGTGGAGGAGGCGGCACTGCCGGGTTCGGTACCTGCCCGGTCTACGGAGCTGGAGCAGCCGCTCATCATGGCGGCGCCAGACGTCTCCGTTATGGTCTCTCCCTCACCTACGGTGGTGGCTGGCCAGGGGTCGACCTTGGAGCCCGCGAGCTCCCTCCTTTCGGCGCTGACCCTTCCGGGTAGCTCGGCCGTCGTCGACGCGGAGCTGTGGGCGGTCGTGGACAGCAAAGTTAGCTTCGACCCACCAGCCGTCCCTCCTATCGACCACGTGAGTTTGGATCTGCCAGTCCGGCAGACCCTGTTGGTATTGCGCTCCATGGTTGTCGCCGATCCAACGCTCACCTATCGAGATGCCAGGGCCATCGTGGAGCAGCTGACCAAAGCACTACAGATGATGGGCTGCCCACTCGAAGAATGGTCGTGACGCGTTCTCTTATTGTTGAAGTACGTGAACCGTCGCGCATTCCTCGAGACGCAATCCCCGACTGAGCTCACAGCTATCGGTGCCCAGAGGGACGAATATCTGGAGGCGCTGGCTGTTCGGAGAGACAGCCGGGAGCAACATCAAGGAGCCTTAGACAGGTACAATGCCGACATCGACGCCTTGGGGAACCGGATAGAGAAACTCTGGGGCTGGCTTACCCAGGCGGAGTCTGACCTGCTCAAGGCAGAGACGGGTAAGGCCCAGGAGGCTGAAGAGTTGGCCATTGCCGAGGCAGCCGTGGCCTCTGTGACGACAGAATTGGAACGCCTCGGGGCGCAGGAGGGCAGTCTGCGTAAGATGATAAGCTTCCCTTGCGTCGGGATCCTCCCTTTTGAGGACATCTTCCGAGGGCTAGAATAGCCGCCGATTCCCCTTCCATTCCTTTCTTTGCATGTAACACCAGGGTATGCCTGGAAGCCGATGTAAATTTTCTGAGAAGAATACAATGCAATTATTCCATGTGTCTATGGTATGCGTGTGGTGTCGGGCGATTTCTTCCCTCCTTTTCTCTTTTCTTGCTATGTGATGGAACGCAAGTTCACACTAACAGTTTATTCGGGGAGAGTCTGGTGAGATTCGCATATGAGCATAGGAGAGTGCTCGCCCCTTCCAGAGGAGGGACGAGGGGACCACTCCACCATGTCCATAAAGCGACTCAGTCGAATGATGTCGCCGGTATGTTTAACCCAAGTAGGTTGATCCGACCTTGGAGAGGCGGAGAGAAGAGTTTGTTCATCCGGCGACCCAGACGGGAGGTATTGGTCAGAAGGGGTTGTTCGTCGCCCGAAGGGACGGAGAGAAGAGTTTGTTCGTTCAATGACCCCGACGGGAGGTCTTGGTCAAAAGAGGGTTGTTTATCTGCGCCGACAGAGTGCCGATGACAAGTGTGGTTTATTTATCTCTGGGTGTGTTCGTTGGTACGGGTGAGTGCCAACGCAAGGAGGAGGGTTGATTCCCCGATCCCGGGCGAAAGGTCCGGTTGGGGTATTCTTCGTCAGTGCCGACAAAATGTCAAGGGCTGACAGGGTTGATTCGTTTATTGGAATATTCGTCGGTACGGGTGAGTGCCAATGCAAGGAGATGGGTTGATGCCCCAATCTCGGACGAAAGGTCCAGGTGGGGTATTTTTCGTCAGTGCCGACAGAATGTCAAGGGCTGACAGGGTTGATTCGTTTATTGGAATAGTCGTCGGTACGGGTGAGTGCCAATGCAAGGAGATGGGTTGATTCCCCAATCTCGGACGAAAGGTCCGGGTGGGGTATTTTTCATCAGTGCCGACAGAATGTCAAGGGCTGACAGGGTTGATTCGTTTATTGGAATATTTGCCGGTACGGGTGAGTGCCGACGCAAGGAGATGGGATGATTCCCCAATCTTAGACGAGAGGTCCGGGTGGGGTATTTTTCGTCAGTGCCGACATAATGTCAAGGGCTGACAAGGTTGATTCGTTTATTGGGATATTCGCCGGTACGGGTGAGTGCCGACGCAAGGAGATGGGTTGATTCCCCAATCTCGGACGAGAGGTCCGGGTGGGGTATTTTTCGTCAGTGCCGACAGAATGTCAAGGGCTGACAGGGTTGATTCGTTTATTGGAAGGGGCTGAATCCTCCTCTTCTTTTCTTTCTTCTTTCCTTTTTTTTTCTTTCCTTTTCTTTCCTCTTTTTTATTTCTTTTTTTTCCTTCTCTTTCTTTTCCTCTTTTCTTTTCCTTTTCTTTCTTTTCCTTTTCTTTCTTTTCTTCTCTTTTTTTTTGGTATGCGCGTGTTCCCTTTTGTCGCTTCTCTTGTGGCCCGTAACAGGCGGCAAGCAAACCATTCAAGCAATTGAAAGCAAATTCGCCCGCCGTGGGGCGGGGAAATGTATTATTCATTGAATGGAGGAATTGGAGCGTGATACAACCTTAGATGCGTACCATTAAGGGGTGGAAACTGGACCTCCCCCCGATGATCGACTATCGCATATGCCCCGCCTTCATAAACCTTTTGGATTACATAGGGTCCAAGCCAATTTTCATTCAGCTTTCCATTGGGGTTGGAAGCCATGACTTCCCTCCTTTTGACCATAACGAGGTCACCCTTCTTGAATTCACGCTCTTTGACGAGCTTGTCGAAAGCGCGAGCTATTCGGGCTTGATAGATTTGGATGTTCTGCTGGGCATGAAGCCGCTTCCCCTCCAGGTCGGAGAGCTCTTCGAGCCTTCACTTGACATTTGTTTGCTCTTCATGGACTAGCCCGTGTTAGATTGTGACCCGAAGGGAGGGTATTTCCAGCTCAATGGGGATGAGTGCCTCTGAGCCATACACTAAAGAGAAGGGTGAACAACCCGTCGGAGTTTTGTATACAGTTCGATACGCCCACAGGGCCTCATACATTTTCTCTTCCCAGTCCCTCTTGTTAGAATTAACAATTTTGGACAGGAGAGTACAAAGAGTCTTGTTGAAAGCTTCAGCCAAACCATTGGCTTGTGGGTTGTAGGGGGTTGACATTCTCCAGTCGATCTTGTACTTCTCGGCCAGCCTGTAGATTTTCTGGTTGCGGAAGTGGCTTCCATTATCTGAGATGATTCGGTTTGGCGTGCCAAACCGGAATATAATATTACGCCGGACGAATCTGGCGACGATTTCCCTAGTCACTTCTCTCAAAGCAACGGCTTCTGCCCAACGGGAGAAGTAATCAGTTGCCACCAAAATGTATTTGCACCCGGCGGATGACACGGGTAGTGGGCCCACGACGTCTGTTCCGCACTGCGCGAACGGCCAGCTGGGCAATGTCGGATGTAGCGGCACGGGCGGCCTCCTGGGTACTGTGGCATGCTCCTGGCATTTCTAGCAAGACTTGGCGTACTTGCAGCAGTCATCAAACATGGTTGGCCAGTAGTAGCCAAGCTTCTTTATTTCAATTTTCATCTTTGGTCCCGCCTGGTATGCACCTGCTGTTCCGGCGTGGACTTCTTTCATGACCCTCCAAGCTTCGTCCGTGGATAGGCACCGCAGGAGTACTTTCCGTTTGGCATCCGCCATAATTCGAAATAGGATCCCGTTCCGGACCTCGTAAGAGTCCTTTGTTCTAATCAGCCTGATCTTTTCTTCTCTCTGCTTGGGCAATTGCTGGTATTTAAACCATTGCATAAGGGAATCCCTCCAGTCCGGTAGGCCAACAACTTCTACTGCAGTGACCTCCAGTTCTTCTTCTTCTGGCTCTTCTATCATGCTAGGCACCTGGCGCTGATTCACTACCCAGATGCTAAGAGATCCATCAGGCGGGACTGCTAATGAGCTTGCCAGTTTCGCCAGTGCGTCGGCTTGTGCATTTTCTCCCCGGGCAACATGGCCTATCTCAATAAGGTAGAATTGTTCCATGAGCCGCTTCGCTTTAGCATGGTAAGGTAGCAGCTCAGGCTTTCGGACATCAAACTGCCCCTGGACTTGCTTGACGACTAGTAACGAATCGCCAAACACTTGCAGCATTCTAATCTCCATCTGCAACGCAACTTGGAGACCAATAATCAGAGCTTCATACTCCGCCTCATTATTTGTGCAAGGTTTATTGATGGAGCAAGATGTATGCAATACTTCTCCGTCGGGGGATTTGAGGACAATGCCGGCCCCTGCCCGTACTTTTGTATGTCCGGACGGGGCCGTTTCTGTTCTCGAAGCTCCATCGAAGTGCAGCTGCCAAGCGATCTGTTGGACTTGGTCCACCTCCACTGTTTCATCTTCGGGCAGCTCTGTGGCCAATGGGGAATCTTCAGGCACAAGATGTGCTGCAAAGAATTCAGCCACGGCTTGACCCTTAACGACCTTCTGCGGCACGTAGGTGATATCAAATTCCATTAGCAGCACGGCCCACTTGCCGAGACGTCCCTTCAGGACTGGCTGAGAAAGAATGTGTTTAACTGGATCGGCCTTGGAGATCGAGCTCACTTCATGGGAGAGCATGTAATGCCTCAGCTTCTTGACTGCGAAGACCCGGGCAAGAGAGATCTTCTCGATCGGGGTGTATTTTGCTTCTGCCCCCACTAGCCTCCGGCTGAGATAATAGAAGGCCTGCTCCTTCCCCTCATCATTGTTCTGAGCGAGCATTGCCCCCAGGGAGCATTCGGTGGCGGCTATGTATAGAATAAGCGGCCTCCCCTTAATAGGTGCCCCCAGCACAGGCGGGGTCCTTAAGTAGTACTTCAGCTGATCGAAGGCCTTTTGGCATTCCTGGTTCCAGTTAAAAGGTGCATTCTTCATCATCAATCTGTGGAATGGCTGACAGCGCCCCGACAAATTGGAAATAAATCTTCGGATGTAGGCTAGCCGGCCCTGCAGGGATCTTAGCTCTCCCAGATCCTTCGGAGGAGGCAGCTCCTGGATGGCTTTTATTTTGAAAGGGTCGATCTCGATCCCTCTATATCAGACAATGAATCCGAGGAACTTCCCGCTGGAGATGCCGAAGGCACACTTCATCGGGTTCATCTTCAGCTCGTACTGCCGGAGCCTCTCGAAGACGACTCTAAGGTCCTTCAGGAGATCTTCCCTTTTCTTTGTCTTGACGACCAAGTTGTCAATGTAGCATTCGACTTTGTTGTACAGCAGCTCGTCGAATATTTTGGTCATTGCCCACTGGTAGGTGGCGCCGGTGTTTTTGAGGCCGAAGAGCATTCTTTTGTAATGGAATATTCCTTTGGGCGACCGGAAGGCCGTATGAATTCGGTCGTGTTCGGCTATCCAGATTTAGTTATAGCCGGACGATCCATCCATGAAGGACAAGGCCTCGTGGCCAGTGGTTGTGTAATACCCCGGTTTTAATATCTGAAATTTATTTGAAATAAATGAATTTCGGAATTTAATATTTAATTCCTTAGTAAATAGAACTAGTGAAATTTTTGACTACCTTATAAAAATCTATAAAAATGGTAATTGGGTTAAGGACCATTTATTTAACAACTTTATCTTCTGTGGTCGACCCAGCAAAAATCCGTAATTAGGTCTAATTGGTGGATTAAGTCAAAAATGCACACTTACCTAACCCTTACCTAACCTTAACTTAAAACGCAAAATTAGAGCTTAATACTCAACCAAATAACCCCAAATCGGTGGCAAATGGAAGGCCACGATCTAAGGATCATTTCCCCTCTGTTAATTGATTGAAACCTTAGCCCTAAAACGTGGTGTCGACCGAGCTTTGGCTAGGTCAAACATTTTGGCACCGTTTTCAAACAATCAACTTGTTTCGACGAATTCTCCGAGCACCAAAGGCTCCAGAAGGTGTATGAGCTATAAAAATGAAGCTATGCAACCCTAGAATCCTTTGGTAGCAGCGGCGGTTGCAGTGGAGATCGATCTAGGGAGATCTCGGGAGTTTAGTGGTGACGTGTCGGCGTCCGTTCTTCCTCCTTTCTTCTTCCTTTCTTCTCCGATTGAGGTAGGTTCTCTCGGGCTCAAACCGCAAGTAATATATCAAAATGTTCAGCATCCAGTCCTCTTTCTTTTGATATATAAAGCCCCAATTTTCATAGACCATGCTTAGAGAATTTCGTGTTTGATTAGAAGCATGCTAAAACTAGGTTTTCAAGTGTTCTTCCTAGATAGATTGTGATTTCGATTAATTTTCCAGTGAATTTCGTGTTCCAAACCCTTGTATTATGACCCTAGTATGTCCATCAAGAACCTAGGAGCATGAGGTTAAGATCTCAGTCCAATTAGACCCCAATTGGGTGAGATTTCATGGTTTCCGGAAGTCACGTTCGGTTCTGTGAATGCAGGGGTCGACCCTTGGGGTCGACCCATTCTCAAGCAGAACCTGTCTGCCCGAGGGTCGACCCATGGGGTCGACCCATATAGCACCGTGCGGGGGTCGACCCATGGGGTCGACCCATGGGTCGACCCATTCAGCAGACAGCAGTCTGTCTTGTAGGGGTCGACCCCAGGGGTCGACCCACACGCAGGCAGATCCCTGGATTTTCCAGGGGTCGACCCATATGCTGGCATACCCGGTTTACGTGTTTTTGACCCGAGGATCGATCCAGACCGTGAGGGGATCAACCCATTCAACCTGGTCCAATTGAAAACTTTATTTTGAGGAACCAATGACTCATGCATGCAACCCTATGATCTCAAATTAAGCCCGGTGTTCCTCAATCCAAAATTGAAGAACGATGGTCCCTGCACTCATTCCAAGTGTATAAACCATTCCGATAACTATTTTCACTTCAACGCACACAATGGTTAATTAGAAACCCACATGATTAGTGGTTAATTATGTAACTAAATATCTGTTAATTGCATGTTGTTCATTCCTACACGATCTTGTTCATTATCTTATCATCTTGATTCATCTTTTTGGCAAATACATTAAATGTAAAACTTAATCCTTCATGATTTAACATGGAAATTAGGTTTATCATGAACTTTTAGTTGCTGGATAACGATTCTATTCCAGTAGAACGTTGACCAAATTACGGACTTCTAGTAAGTCATTAGCCCCTTTAAGTTGCGTTAACTTTGAACTTGTCACCGGAAACTCCATCCGGCGAACTTACCATCATCTCAGGATTTCTTTATACCCTTGTTATGAACCTAATGAACCACCAGAACATCGATTTACGTGATTGAACCACTGGTTTTTAAGTCTTAGATCGAATAGGGCTGAACAGGCATGTGCGGCCAGTAGTGGACCGTATATCCTTATAGGCGGCCCTATAACGACCGCATATCTTTAATATGGCCCTGTATGGACCGTATATCTTATTCATGGGTCTTAATGTCTTCCGGACATGCACGGCTCAGTATTAACCGTATATACCCTTGAGTGGCCCTTGTCTGACCGTTTATATGACAGTTTTTCGAAAAGTGGTTATTTCATGAATTTGGAATAGTGTGAGCTAGCCAAGCCAATGTAGGCTATGGTATTTTGTGAATTTACCTATTGTTAGATCTATTGATCATTAATTATAGTCCTTTGGGACAATTATTCCTCTCGGTTATGGAGCTTATTGTTTGGACTCTTAAAGAATCATTATTCTTATGTTCTTTACCTTGACTACATGAACTTGACCTTGGAACCCTTGGCCATTAAATATTGTGGATGTCTAGTCTCATGGGATTTACGATCCAAAAAGAAATCAATGCCAAGGCAAACAAATGAAGGGCCTAGTCTGGTCCTGAGAGGAGCACCCGAAAAGTACTTGATCCCTGGGGAGGTGAATGATTAGGTGTGGCATTTGGCACCGGTACTATCTAGCGTGTTGGGTCTACGACATTCCACATTCTCGTGAAACTTATTATTATTCATGCTTTAAGTATGAAGCACTTGCTTGCTTGCTTACTTGACATGCCTTGAAATTGACTGCAAATGGCCATTCACTAGAAAATCTTGTTAATCTTGCTTGATATCTCGACATGCAACTATTTCTTCCATTTTAATTATCGTTACTCTTTCTATCTTAGTGATTATTTAGTTCTGCTTATTTTATCGCGTTAATCATGCATATTCATTAATTGGTTAATCACTTAAATTATGCCTGATGATAGAGTATAATTCCTACTGAGCTTCTTGCTCACCCCTACTTCCAATCCTTTTCAGGTAATGCGGTAAACGGTACGTTGCAAATGGGAATCGGATCAGTGTGATCGAGTGAACCTGGAACCTAGAGATTGGAGCCTGTCTTTTTCTTCTTGAGTCTAGCTAGTGTCGTGAGTCTGGTTATTTCTTTTTATTCTTTCTTCCTTTAATTTGAATCTAATATTGTAAGAGTGGGTCAAAATTATACTTTTAAATATTAATAAGAGCTCGTATTTTCAATATGTGTGTATGGCCTCCTTGTGTTTAATTGTGGTTATTTATCTTCCGCTCTTGTTATCATGACTGTTAACTGTCACGTTCTGAGTATCGCTTCCCGCTGCTATCAGTTCGGGGCGTGACAGAGGTGGTATCAGAGCCTCCTTGCCTGAGTCCTTGGATTTTGTCCAAGAGTATAGGTTACCCTAAGTCTTAAGACCTGTGTCATCCCTTGTCACCTGGTGAGATTGGGTAATGTCTTGGGTTAAGTAATAAAATATATGTAAGATTGCATTGTGTTACGCGTAAGAGTAATGAAAAAGTTAACCATATAACTCTCTTGCAGGTCTCTAAGCCATTCTTAAAATGAAACCGAGTGGTTCCATGGGTAAGCTAAGATTCAGTTCCGCTAGAGGCTGGCGAGTCTGTCGTAAGGAAACCCGACGTAATAAGAAGAAGAAGAGTAGTATTACACAAATGAAATGTTTATACTATCACAAACTTGGTCATCTCGTAAAGGAGTGCTGGCGAAGGAGCGGAGCGTGTCTGCGTTGCGGAAATCAGGATCATACAATGGCTAACTGTCCTAAGTTACTTCCACAAGTAAAACTACAAGAAGAATCGGAACCAACTTCTATCGAATGAAGAATTATATATGGTATCGTTCTCTTTTATCCCTAGCTATAGCTAATTTCTTTCGGTATTAATTGTATAATTAACATGATATTTTGATAAATAAGATCATCTTAGTTCAAACATTCACATAATTGGTAATACCCGATGAATTTGGCGACCAAATTCCTTAAAGTGGGGGAGGGTGTAATACCCCGGTTTTAAATATCTGAAATTTAATTGAAATAAATGAATTTCATAATTTAATATTTAATTCCTTAGTAAATAGAACTAGTGAAATTTTCGACTACCTTATAAAAATCTAGAAAAATGATAATTGGGTTAAGGACCATTTATTTAACAACTTTATCTTCTGTGGTTGACCCAGCAAAAATCCGTAATTAGGTCTAATTAGTGGATTAAGACAAAAATGCACACTTACCTAACCCTTACCTAACCTTAACTTAAAAGGCGAAATTAGAGCTTAATACTCAACCAAATAACCACAAATTGGTGGCAAATGGAAGGCCACAATCTAAGTATCATTTCCCCTCTGTTAATTGATCGAAACCCTAGCCCTAAAACGTGGTGTCGGCCGAGCTTTTACTAGGTCAAACATTTCGGCGCCGTTTTCAAACAATCAACTTGTTTCGACGAATTCTCCCAGCACCGAAGGCTCTAGAAGGTGTATGAGCTATAAAAATGAAGCTATGCAACCCTAGAATCTTTTGGTAGCAGCGGCGGTTGTAGTGGAGATCGATCTAGTGAGATCTCGGGAGTTTAGTGGTGACGTGTCGGCGTCCGTTCTTCCTCCTTTCTTCTTCCTTTCTTCTCTGATTGAGGTAGGTTCTCTCGGGCTCAAACCGCAAGTAATATATCAAAATGTTCAGCATCCAGTCCTCTTTCTTTTGATATATAAAGCCCCAATTTTCATAGACCATGCTTAGAGAATTTTGTGTTTGATTAGAAGCATGCTAAAACTAGGTTTTCAAGTGTTCTTCCTAGATAGATTGTGATTTTGATTAATTTTCCGGTGAATTTCGTGTTCCAAACCCTTGTATTATGACTCTAGTATGTCCATCAAGAACCCAGGAGCATGGGGTTAAGATCTCAGTCCAATTAGACCCCAATTGGGTGAGATTTCATGATTTCCGGAAGTCACGTTCGGTTCTGTGAATGTAGGGGTCGACCCATGGGGTCGACCCATTCTCAAGCAGAACCTGTCTGCCCGAGGGTCGACCCATGGGGTCGACCCATACAGCACCGTGCGGGGGTCGACCCATGGGGTCGACCCATACAGCGGGCAGGTGGGGGTCGACCCATAAGGCAGAATGTGAGGGGGTCGACCCATGGGGTCGACCCCAGGGGTCGACCCACACACAGGCAGATCCCTGGATTTTCCAGGGGTCGACCCATATGCTGGCATACCCGGTTTATGTGTTTTCGACCCGAGGATCGATCCAGACCGTGAGGGGATCAACCCATTCAACCTGGTCCAATTGAAAACCTTATTTAGAGGAACCAATGACTCATGCATGCAACCCTATGATCTCAAATTAAGCCCGGTGTTCCTCAATCCAAAATTGAAGAACAATGGTCCCTGCACTCATTCCAAGTGTATAAACCATTCCGATTACTATTTCCACTTCAACGCACACAATGGTAAATTAGAAACCCACATGATTAGTGGTTAATTATGTAACTAAATTTCTGTTAATTGCATGTTGTTCATTCCTACACGATCTTGTTCATTATCTTATCATCTTGATTCATCTTTTTGGCAAATACATTAAATGTAAAACTTAATCCTTGATGATTTAACATGGAAATTAGGTTTATCATGAACTTTTAGTTGCTGGATAACGATTCTATTCTAGTAGAACGTTGACCAAATTACAGACTTCTAGTAAGTCATTAGCCCCTTTAAGTTGCGTTA
This sequence comes from Amorphophallus konjac, assembly GCA_022559845.1. Lineage (NCBI taxonomy): Eukaryota > Viridiplantae > Streptophyta > Magnoliopsida > Alismatales > Araceae > Amorphophallus > Amorphophallus konjac. The sequence continues at coordinate 434,802,526 of CM040126.1, forward strand.
ACTTTGAACTTATCACCGGAAACTCCATCCGGCGAACTTACCATCATCTCAGGATTTCTTTATACCCTTGTTATGAACCTAATGAACCACCAGAACATTGATTTACGTGATTGAACCGCTGGTTTTTAAGTCTTGGATCGAATAGGGCTGAACAGGCATGTGCGGCCAGTAGTGGACCGTATATCCTTATAGGCGGCCCTATAACGACCGCATATCTTTAATATGGCCATGTATGGACCGTATATCTTGTTCATGGGTCTTAATGTCTTCCGGACATGCGCGGCTCAGTATTAACCGTATATACCCTTGAGCGGCCCTTGTCTGACCATTTATATGACAGTTTTCCGAAAAGTGGTTATTTCATGAATTTCGAATCGTGTGAGCTAGCCAAGCCAATGTAGGCTATGGTATTTTGTGAATTTACCTATTGTTAGATATATTGATCATTAATTATAGTCCTTTGGGACAATTATTCCTCTCGGTTATGGAGCTTATTGTTTGGACTCTTAAAGAATCATTATTCTTATGTTCTTTACCTTGACTACATGAACTTGACCTTGGAACCCTTGGCCATTAAATATTGTGGATGTCTAGTCTCGTGAGATCTACGATCCAAAAAGAAATCAATGTCAAGGCAAACAAATGAAGGGCCCAATCTGGTTCTGGGAGGAGCACCCGAAAAGTACTTGATCCCCGGAGAGGTGAATGATTAGGTGTGGCATTTGGCACCGGTACTATCTAGCGTGTTGGGTCTACGACATTCCACATTCTCGTGAAACTTATTATTATTCATGCTTAAAGTATGAAGTACTTGCTTGCTTGCTTATTTGACATGACTTGAAATTGACTGCAAATGGCCATTCACTAGAAAATCTTGTTAATCTTGCTTGATATCTCGACATGCAACTATTTCTTCAATTTTAATTATCGTTACTCTTTCTATCTTAGTGATTATTTAGTTCTGCTTATTTTATCGAGTTAATCATGCATATTCATTAATTGGTTAATCACTTAAATTATGCCTGATGATAGAGTATAATTCCTACTGAGCTTCTTGCTCACCCCTACTTCCAATCCTTTTCAGGTAATGCGGTAAACGGTACATTGCAAATGGGAATCGGATCAGTGTGATCGAGTGAACCTGGAACCTAGAGATTGGAGTCTGTCTTTTTCTTCTTGAGTCTAGCTAGTGTCGTGAGCCTGGTTATTTCTTTTTGTTCTTTCTTCCTTTAATTTGAATCTAATATTGTAAAAGTGGGTCAAAATTATACTTTTAAATATTAATAAGAGCTCATATTTTCAGTATGTGTGTATGGCCTCCTTGTGTTTAATTGTGGTTATTTATCTTCCGCTCTTATTATCATGACTGTTAACTGTCACGTTCCGAGCATCGATTCCCGCTACTATCGGTTCGGGGCGTGACAGGTTGCATCAATCATGACTTCAGTGATGGGCACTGGGAAATCATCTTTTGGGCATGCTTTATTCAGGTCGCGGAAGTCCACGCAGATCCTAATTTGTCCATTCTTCTTCTTCACCGGCACAATGTTGGCCAGCCAGGTAGTATACTGATTCTCAGCTACGAAATTGACATCTATGAGCTTGTCGACTTCTTTACAAATTTGGTGTATCAGTTCCGGTCTCATGCGCCGGGGAGACTGCTTCACTGGCTCAACCTTGGGGTCGATGGCAAGAACATGTTGAGTCACGCCAGGACTCAGGCCGGGCATCTCCTTATAATTCCAGGCAAAACAGTCCCGGAACTCTCGCAGCAACTTGATATACTGTTCCCTCTCCTGTAGAGGAAGAAGGGCACTTAGAAAGGTCGGCCTGGGGTCGCCTTCCATGCCCAGGTTAATCTCGATAAGTTCATCTACTGTGGCCTCACCGCCATCTTCAATGTCTAGCGGTGCTGGCAATAAGTCGACGAAATCTTGATCTTCGCCGTCTTCTGCTTCAAGGACACGATAGATGTCACCCTGCTCCGCCTCATTGGGCAATAAGGCTTTGCTAATATCCCCCTGTTCCAGGTTTGCAGGTTGTGGCTCTGGGGGGTCCTCCTGTGCGGGGAGATAAAGAACCTCTGATGCGGACGGACACGGGAGACGACACTATATGGTGCCACCCTCGGACTCTAGATAAAGACACGACCAGCAACACACACTAGGGAGACACTAAGCCCGACACTACGAGCTCCTAGTGGTGAAACGTCGCTAACAGAAGTGGAAGCTCACTCGTCGTCCCAAGCGAGGGAAAGCGCGGACCGTGCGCGGTTAAGGAACCGGCGGAGGTCAAGGGTAGTCCGACTCAACTTCCGGACTCGGATCGAGTCGCGGGACGGGTCACTCTCGCTCTCACAGCGGTGACATGGACACACGGGCTAGTACCTACACTCTCGGCAGTGGCAAAAGACCATATACTAGCTAAGCAAATGAACGCCAAGAGGTTCGGACCATTACCTCCACGCACCCGGCGTGGCGAAGACAACCCCGGCCGAATCACGGACTCCCGGTTAACAATTATTACAGCAATACACTAAGTCGACCCACTCCACGCAGGGAGGTAAAAGGTCACATGTGGGGTCCGGGAATCACGCAACTCGGGTTGACGGGCAGCATCTTGATGTCGCCCGGCGGTGCCAAACTCCGTGTTTTCGTGCTTTCCGAACGGCGGCTTCTACGGGCCCGCGGGGCCCACGGACGGCGCTGTCCTCCGGATCTGCGGGGGTGGGACCCACTGTGATGGGGACCCCTGGTGGCGCGCCTCCACGGACGGCGGTCGGCCGGGAACACCGATCAGGGGTCGATCGGCCCCGATTCCCAACTCTTGAACTAATAACCCACGGATTTTGGTTGCTGTCTTCCGGCGTGCGCTCCGGCGAAAACGGCAGCTGCGGTCAATCCCGACATCGGATCGGGACGCATGAGCTATCATTGGAAAGCTCTCTTCAAATGCTTCAATCTAGACTCAAAGAGATCTGCTGGATCTGGCCGGATCTCGACTTTAATGAATTTACAAATCCCTATTGTACAGTAACCGAAATCTCAGATCTGCAGGGCACTTGTCTGAGAACCACCATTGACCGCTTTGTAAACCTCCGATTCAGCTCTTGAGCTCTTCTTAGAAGTTGTAGGGAATAAAACCACGGAACTGCGAATATTTTTATAATTTGATTTGGGGGTGGTTCCGATTTGTTATGATTTTTGGGGTGACTGGTGTTTGGATCTGGGAACAGGTGGACAGAACTATAGATGGGTCTGAGAATGATTTTTAGAAAATATGAGATGGGCGAATCAAAAATTAAGAAAAATTGTGGATGAAGGGGTAGATGGATGGAACCCCCCGTAAAATTGGGCGAACTAACAGAAATCAAAAAGTGACTCTAAGATATGAAACTCAGGATGGAGGTAAACCTGGACAGAACTCTGGCAGAACCGAAATGGAAGAGTGGACGAAAATCAAAATATAGGAAACGTGATCTGAATGCTGGCCTGATTTTTGTGGGTGGAGAGGAACATCCCAGGAACAACTCCTCCAAATTTGGTAGTCAAATGAGCTCAGGGAAGACCTGTGAATTTCGAACAAGCTGCTGTGGTACTGCGCAGGCAGAACTCCGTTGATGGCGTTGGCGGTGCGGTAGCGGCTCGTGACGGCGGCGGTGATCGTCGGAACCGATACACGAGGAGTCACACCTCAGAATGGAAGCCTTCACAGCATCCAAGGGGGAGAGGGAGAGGAGAAGGGGGCGCACCAAGCTGGAGCTCCAAGAATTACTTTGATTCAAATGGCATTAATTCATCAAAATGGAAAATACAAGCTTAAATAGGTTACATCTCACATCTATCCACAACCGTAGGATCTAGGGGTGGGAGATGAAGGGCTGGGATGGCATGTGACACACACACACAAAAATAAATAAAAAATAAGGGGAGGGGGGCGGCCTATTGACTATGGTGGCAAGGGGGGACAAGTTGGTAGCCACCTTGGACTTTGAAGTCCACTTGTCTCCCATGTGCCTTTTACCATTCAAACTTCTAGATGCCTCCATTTGACATGTTGACTGAACCCACACGGGGCCCATGGGCTGAGGTGGATCAATGGGAGGGGCCTGGGGGTCCCGTGCGGCCCAGGGGTCCCATTTTGCAAATAAGCCCCTCGTACACTCATAATTACATACCGAATACAATGAAATAAACACAAATTACACACACATAAAGGCTAACTAAATACGATAAATGGGGAGGCTCAAGGCGGAGTCTCCAGGTTGTCTCCGAGCCAGATGGACGCTGTGGTGGCTCGAGTCATGCTCTGTGTGCGGTACCGGTGGCTCGGCGTGTCGCGCTGCTCAACTCTCGGGTGTCCGCACCAACCTCTCCGGGGTCTTCCTGGTAATCATCATAGACGGCTCCAGCCGGGACCGAAGTAATTGATTGCCACACCGGGGGCCGGTTCTCTACCGGTGACCGGGGTTGCCCATTCTCCACTGCCTCTTCAAAAATCTGGTGCTGGACCGACACCATGTAGATATTTCTTTCGGAGTTGCCTGTCGCATGAGGGCGTGGTGGAGCTACCATGTAATCTCCCATTCTGAGCTCATCTTTCTCAATTAAGTCCTGAGCAATGTCCTTGAAGACGTAGCAGTCTTCTATGAAGTGACCCAGTATTTGGTGGTACGGACAGAACAAAGGGTCACCACTTCTGCGAGCATCTTGCGGCCTCTTGGGCCTTGGAAGGGTAACCTTGCCATAGTAGCGAGCCCATTCGAAGATCCCTCAGGTTTTACTCCTCGGGAAGGAGTAGGGCCTCCGCATTCTCTCTTATAATGTGGGATTCCGATCGGCCGGCCGTCTGACTGGGGAAACAGTTGTGCCTCTGGCCTGCTTTCTCCAGTGCGTAGGGATGTTCGGGGTGGCCCCCGGGGGCAGGTGCATGCCGATACTCTGCTGGTGGAAGATGCCCCCAATCAAGTCAGATATGAGTGCGGTCACTTCGGCCAACCGAGCCTTCAGCATCTCGATTTCTCGCTGCTGTTGATAGCACAGGGCAAACAGGGCGGAGTCGCACCAAGGGAGGCCCGGAGTTCGACTTGCTTCTTTGCCTTTTGCATCAGTGTCCGACGAAGGCAATGACGGCCAGTCGCTGTAGTCGTTCGGGGCCGGTCCCTCAGAGGAGGACGGGGCCTTCCCCTTGTTCTTGCAGGGAGGCGGCTTCCATAAGAATACATCCTCGTCCTGATCTTCACCGACTGAAGGCTTAAGGTACTGCCGACCTTGCACTTTCTGTGGGCCTTGGACGCCTGTGAGGCTGTTGCCGTTCGGAGCCGAGACCGATATAACGTCGGCTTCGTAGGAATCCTCTAATGAGAAACCTAATCCCGGGTGCCGGGTGATTTGCAACAACCTCCGGTCCAGGTTTGGTGGGTTCCACATCTTCTAGATCATGTCCTTCCGACTGGAGAGCTGGCGAAAGGGGACCCCTTGTTTCCTGGTCATTCTGGCTACACGACCAGTCATGTCGGGCAGTCCCGTGATCGGGACGAGTGGGTCATGCAGTTCGTCGGGGAGTTTACAATCATCGTCCCCTCTGATCGGGTGTTGATTAGTGAAAATAGTGGACCGTCCTCCGGGGTTAGGCACCTCAAAGGTCCTCAATGGTTCAGCCACTTGGCAGTCAGCTTCTGCGAGAGGCTTGATGATCCCGCACGGGACCTTGATGTCCTCCAGCAAGTCTTCAAGGTGCGGCAACCCCAGTGCGGGGTAGATGGAAAGGGGAGTTGCTTTGAATACTCCTTCTGCCCCAGAAACAAATGATACTTGACGGGGAGCTACGTAGCCTGGCGGTGGTCGAGGGAACCAGCTGTCGGGCTCCGCCTTCTTCTTTCCCTTGTCCCGGGTGACTTGGGGAGTTTGTTTCGGCTTCTCTAGATACAAATTGGAGTCTGAAGGATGGCATTCGAACACCTCAAAAGGGTGGAGGTCAGCAAAGATTCACTCCTCCTTCCCGTCGCCGGGGTACTTGATGCATTGATGCAGAGTAGACGGCACTACCCTGTTCTGGTGCAGCCAAGGCCGGCCGAGTAATGCTTTGTAGGAGGTACTGGAGTTAATCACATGAAACTTGACCTTAGTCGTGAAATAGCCGAGAGAGAGGTTAAACTCGGCAATCCCCATGGGGACCTCGCACTTCTGGTTGAAGCCAGCAATCTTAACATTCTTGACCTCGACCAAGTGTACATCAAAGTAATGTTTCTGGTATATCCGGTAGGGGAGTATGTTCACTACCGCCCCAGGGTCAATTAATACCCTATTGATGGGGTGCCCATTCAGCTGCCCCTTCATGTAAAGTGGCCTGTTGTGACTGCAGGTAGGCAGGAGCATATCTTCTTCTGTAAAGGCCACAGCTACCTCGGGTGACATGTCTGCCAGGCAAGCTTCCACATAAGCTGGCGTCTGGAGTGCCGTGATGACGGCCCGCCGTGTCTCTTCATCTAGAGATAGAATCTCCCAGACGGTAAACCTGGCTGGGATCTTCTTCAGGTGCTTGACTATTCTGTTGCCGGCTCGGACCTCGAGCAACTTCATCTCTTCAGCTCTGCTATACCTGCCCCCAGTTTGGGCCTGGGGAGCCGGCTCAGGGGGTGCTTCCTCCGCCGGGTCAGGGATTACTTGGGCTTGCGGGGCCTGTTGGGTTTCTACCTTCTCTTGCATGAACTCGGTAAGGTTCGAGATGTTGCCAGGCTCTTCCCTTGACAGAGGAGGAGTTGCCACGAGTGGGGCCGGGAGGCTACTTGATTCTTTGACCTGTCGAGACTCTCGGGGGCATGACTGCCTTCCCCCTTGAGTCGTGAGAAACTCAATAAATGAAGGGGTATTCTGGCCGATCGGCTTGCCGGGGTAGAGACCCGAGGGCGGGGGAATCTCCATGCCTTGGATCCTAGGTTCAGGGATATGATATGGCTGTTCTCCCCTGAGCAGAATGTTATGGTTGGCCTTAGGAGGGCGTCCCCATTTCCTTCCCGACCTGGTGGCATGCTGGGAGGTGGATGCCTCGGCCTGGTTCACTTCAGATGGCTCAATGGGCGTCTCTTGCTCTTCCTCCCCCAGAGAGAGGGCAGTGTCAAAGAACGCCGACAGGGTGTTGCAGGAGAGAACAACCCCGCTCTTCTTCTTGTTTCTGGGCCTCTTCTTCTTCTTTTTCTTCTTTTCTTCAGTGGCTGGCAACTGGCCTTGGGGAGGCTCACCCCACCAGAGGGGCTCTTCCTTTGCTTCAGCTTCTGCTTCTGGAGCCAGTTCGAGTGATTCGAACTCCCTCCAGGGGACATATTCCTTCAGCTCCACAGGCCGGATTTCGGGCTGCTCATAATCTTCAAGCCCATCAATAATGGCATGGAGTCTTTCCACTATGGGACTGGTCTCTTTGTGCACCCGCATCGGGGTATGCTTCTTCCTGTTGTTAGTGAAGCGCCGCACGACTAGCCGGGGGGCTGTATCATGCCAAACAGGCGTCACTGGTGGTGGGACTGGTCGAGGTGTAACACCCCTTATATGAACCTCCGGCGTGGGCCGGGGGGCTTGCCTTCTTCTGAAGTCCAACGATCAATGACACCCAAGAGGGGGGTGAATTGGGTGTTTGCCAATTTTACGAAAACTTTTGACCTTTTTGAAACATGTGATATAATGCTAGTAAAGAGATTCAAAACTATATGATCACAAATCGGATTTATCAAACTATGTATGATAATGATATAGATTATGCAACATACACAAGGATAAATTAGAACAAACAATTTACACTAATACTCACGGAGAATGGAGGTAGAAAAAATTGACCAAACCACACAATGTGAACCACACTGCACAACGGTTTTTAAGGTGGTTCGGATGCAACGATGGCAGTCCTACGTCCACCCCTCACCAAACCTGGTGAGACTTCACTCGGGGATAAATCCCTAAACGGAGACGACACTCCAACCACACACGCAGGACGACGCCTGCCTACGCACACGGGGACGCACCCCAACACACACACACACGGAGACGAGATCTCCAACACGATCCGATAAAAGGATCAACAACACACACACACACTGCAATAGATGCAGCACTCCACACACTAAAAAGATCGGATCTAAATAGATCCACACACGCGTAGATCTAGGAAGCTCTACGTACACACACATATAAATAGAACACAATGACCACACACGACCACAGATCCACAACGATCCACACACACACACAAATGTTTCCAGATTATAAAGAACACAAACATAAAGCCCAAAACACAAAAACAATGAAGCACGGTTTAGAAGACTCCTGATTTGGCTTCCACTGAGTGTATGATGTAGATTTTGAATGATGCTTCCTTCTTCACTTGAATGGAGCTTGAATGGCTTTAGATAAAGCTTGAAGAACTTGGAGATGGATGAATAAACGTTCCAGGAATTTACTGTTCACGGAGCTACAATAGTTCTTTCTTCTCCCTTGGGCAGCCTTCCCTTGAATCCTTGATTGCTTGCTTGCTTCTACTCTTGATTGGAGCTTTGTTGGCTTCAAATTGAGCTTGAATGGCTTCAGATGGATGAAGGGATTGCTAGACGGAGTACTATTCACGCAGCTCCTCTTGCTCTTGCAACAGCTCACTTTCCCCCTTTGATAGCCTCTTCTTTGATCTCTCTTTGTTGGTTGCTTGATTCTTCACTTCATAGATGCTTGTTAGCTTGAGAAGTACCTTGAATGGGTTGGAGATAGATGAAGAACTTGCTGCACGAAGTACTGTTCATGGAGCTACAGTACTCTCTTCTTCCTCCTTGGACAGCACCCTCTTGATCTCCCTTGAAGCCCTCTTGGATGGTTAGGGTTATGGCTCCAAATGAGATGTTTTATAGCCCTTGAATGGTCCATGGACATCCCCCAGACCAGATCCACATTTTTTGGGTGATTTGGTGTCATTAAGATTAAAGAATTACAAGGAGAAAAACTCTTCTCAAAGTGGAAAACAAAGTCAACATATGTTGGCTCGGGGCTGGTGGTCGACCTGTGGAAGCTGGCGGTCGACCGCTACTGAGAAAATTGTAGAAATTTGATCCCTGGCATTTTCGATCGACCTGGGGCGGCCGACCACTGCTGGCGGTCGACCTGGGGCAGTCGACCTACAGCCACAGTAAACTTCAGACTTTTAGGTTTCACCCCCGAACTCCATTGCAACCCATTTAAGTTTGAGGCTTCAAACTCCTTTGATCTTGGGGAATATATGTTGAGTGTTTTGACCTACAAAACCATAGAAAAAGGATTAGAACTTTGATCAATAATGCATGTGGTAATTACATGAAGTACATGTATGAAACCCCTTTGGCCATTTGACAGTTTCAATCAATTAACACGAGCTTATTGTAAACCGTTTGAGCAAGATATAAGTACCATTATTCTAATTTTCAAGCAAGTTTCTCATAAGTTGTTTCAACATAATGCAAGCTCAAAATGATAGTGAAATATGTATTAGAGTTCAGGAAGTGATTTACATTGAGACCCAATTTCACATATAAGATTGGAACACTTGTTGCTTTGACAAATGCACGTATGGTATGCGTAAAAATTAACCAAACAAGTTTCAAACTATTTGATCAGGATTTGAACAAAAGTGTTCATCAAAGCTCAAGTCCATATGTTCAATCATATAAAGGCTTGAAACCTCTTGTAGAACCAACAAATGCAAACCAAGCATTAAGACCATGTAACCGTTGCCATTTGCCATCTCAAACATACATAGATTACAGGAGCATGAGCAATCAACCACAAGTTTAGTTATCATCACTTAATCACACATTAAGTTTAGTTATCATCAAAACTATAACTTAACAATCACAACAATCATCAAAACCATAACTCAACAATCTCACCATTTTTGATGATGACAAACTTATTGATGATGACAAACTTAATGATAAGTTTGTTAATGATGATACAACAGAAGGGCACAAAAATTCTTCTTCCTTGTCACACACACTCATCAATTTTTCTCCCCCTTTGACATAATCAAAAGGCGGGATAATGCAAATCTTTCTCCTCCTGTGACATGATCAACAATAGCAACAATGCTAGAAGAAGTCAAGCAAGGAAGAACAAGCCTAACTCCCTTTGAAATAGTAATAGCCCATCATAGCAAAGCAGAAGAAGCAGGGGCAAATCAGAGACGAGCAAAGCAATATGATGCTAATCAGAAGAAACCAATTGGTGATTATTCTCACAAATCAATATGATACCATCCAAAGCAAATACAGTCAAGCATGTATTGATACCAATTGAAGGTGGTGATTGGCCTCAAGGATATGAACCAGTGGAGGAAGATGGCCACATGATGAGGTGTTCAGCATGATAGCATTCAAAATCTAGATCCCATGTCAAATTTTCACAACATGCAAGAGCAAGAGTGCATATCAAAAGGATTTTCATTGATTTTTAAATTTTCTGATTTTTATATTTTGGTTTAAAATGCATGAAATGCAACACATGTATGAAATGCCATATGAGATGTACAATCAAACAAATACATATATGTATATGCAACACAGCTCCCCCATACTTATATAAGAAGGGAATGGGTATAAGAAAGATGCAAGAGAGTCATGACAACCGGAGTGCACATGAGTAGCACATGGGAAATTATGCAATCATATAGGAGATACATGCAATTGCTAAAGCAGTCAATCAATTTTCTGAATCTATAATGAATCAAATTTCTAGATGTGTAAGTGAGTAACATGAAAAACGATAGTTGCAATATGGATATTCAGATTTTCAGATCAACACAAGGAGATATTTTACAGACTGCACTTCAATTTTGAGAACATCGTATTGGAGGCTACGCTCTACCTCAATGAGTTTTCACCAATAATTTTCAACTCAACCAATATCACATGATAATCAGAATTTTTTCAAGAGTGATCAGGTTCAAATAATCCCTTTTTACGCGAGTAGACGCATGGAGCTCATGCCAGAATCCCCGGTTACTCAGAATACTGAACCATTTCACCTCATTTTGAACAGAGATATTAGTCAACACTTTTCAGATATGAACCACATCACGTCTCAGGTGACATGTGCCCAGTTTACTCAGTGAGACCGAGCATTGCTCTATCTTTCATTATCATTTTAGATTTTTCAACAAGGATGGGTAGTCAGCTTTTTCCTCAACTATCTCTTCAACATACATGCATCAAGTTTAACATCTCAAGAGTGTTGAAAAGAAAATCATATATCCTTATCTTTAACACTCATTTTAACATTTTGTGCATGAAGTGTGCGAATTTGATTCAGCATGTATACTAAAAATATCATGAATACATAACAGTGCAACTCCCCCTAAATAGATGCACTTATGAAATATAAACTCTCCCAGAGTGTACGACATGAAGCACTCCAATAATGACTCAAATACAGCAATATTTATCAAGAAGACATAAGGCCATAGAAATTTCAAGGATGGTGGTGAATAACATATAATAGCAAGCAAGCACACAGAGGGAATGTATGCAACATGCAATACAAGTATGCAACTGATACCAATCAAATGGATACCAATTGAATGAACTGAATGTAGCTAAGGCATGAGTTCTATTGCAATGCAACATTTAACATGGGTGCAAAATATGAGTTTTTGGTTTTTCATTTGAGTGAATTAAATGCACCTAATGCATTGGGTTCTGATGCATGCAACCTATAACCATGTGAGAATGGAATGCAAGATGAAAAATGAAACTATATTCAAGAGAGCAGTTCAGATTTGAATGATGAGCATGGAACATTATTCATCACAAGTGGTTTATATACAAAGGTGCAGAAATCATTCGGCATACAGTGGAAACCATTTATTGTCAGAGATTGTTAAGAACATATTTTCAAAGGTTTTGAAATCAATCACAAGTCATTCAGAAGTTGACATTCCTATTGCAGAACTCTTCACTTCAACAAGGATCGATTTTAGAAATTTTGAAGCAATTCATCATGAGCATGTTGCATGTTTCAATTGGAGATCACTCAGTCAATAGAGAATGAAATAGAATTCATTTCAACTTGTTTAGCTAGCAAGACCCCCTTTGACAAAAACATGAATCACAGAAAAATTTAGTGAAAGTGCAATGTTTGTCTTATGACATGAGGCTAGCTAACAAGGAGCAAATAATAGCATCAGAAATTTTTTTCAAGGCCAAACAATCGATTTCTTCCAGTTCTGGTACAAGGCGGAAAACTTTGGTCCAAAGACCAACCACGCATAGTGAGAGTTTCCAGGTGAAGATAATCTACCTTTTCACTACTCAGTATTTGATATACCAGATACACAATTAAGCTTAAATGTGCTCAAGCAATCAGATTGAAGGATGTTCAAAGGTCAACATAAAGTTCAAGATTTTAAGTTTCATTCAACCAATAAGCAAGTTAATCATAGCAGAATGGAGGAGCAATTATTTCAGGTATGTAGAACAATACCTATCATCTAAAGGTGTCACCAAGTGACAAAAGACCATTGCATGATTGTGTATTTCCATAGAAGGAGGGTTGAATTACCTTAGTTCAGGAGACAAGATTGGAGGCCTTCAATCACTAAAACTCACCAACCTCACGAAGGTTGATATTTCAGCTTTTGCTTTCTTACCTTTGCCTTGAGAATCCATTTTCTTCCAAGCCTTTCACCTGCAATCCAAAGAAGAGTGAAACTCAGTTTAGTCATGAGAGTATTTTAAAATCTCCTTGCATAGTCCCTGCAAAATATTCACAAAAGGCATTATTAGTAGCTCAGAAATGATATCATCAACATGTACTTGAACCACTAAGAAGTCTTTTACCTGATTTACCTTGTGAGAGGTGGTTGATCAAGGTTACCTATTGAACCCATTCTTGGTTAAAAAAGATGTGCGCTTTTCATACCATGTCTTGGGTACTTACTTCAACACGTACAAGACTTTCACCACCTTGTACTTGAGTCGATCCTGGAAGTTGTTCTACACAAAGTAGCCCATCTTCTTGTAGTAACTTGAGAGGGTTCTCATTATTTTCATCCTTGCAAAGTATTTCTTTCATTTACTCAGGCTTGGCCATGACTAGCCCATCATCATTTGAATTTTGGGAGTATCATCTGCATCCAAGAACAAACATGCTTTAGTTGTCAATTTTGATTCAAATTTGTAACTAGTATGACAAATTCATTTAACGACTAAACATCCCTTTAATAACCTCCATAGTTGATGCATGACTCAGGCATGAATGCAAGCATTAATCCCATGTGATGAATGCGGTTGCTCCCCCTTAGTGTGTGCATGAATGCAAGATGTTCAATGAGATTCTAATGCTATATGCAGTCATGGATGTGTTGAAGACAAGAGAGTTGCATAGATTATGGCATGAGTTCCTTCAAAATGAGAAGTAGATTCTTCAACTCTTGTGCATGAGATCATCTGAAGATATATGTAAACATGAAGATGTATGTAAACTCAATGCATGTAATGGAATCATGATTTGAAGAATTTTCAAGCTCCCCTACAACAAGATGCTATATGACACTTGAGATGCACACAAATATGCAAGCAACCATGAATGGAATGCAAGTGAGGACATATACAGGATTACATGACTATAATACTCAAAATGAATCAAAACCTTACACAGTCACTAGAGAGAATAGAAGGGATATCACCTGATTTTTCAAGTTCAGTTTTTTGATTTTTCTTTCAAGCCGACTCATGCCAGTTGGCCCGTGTGTCTTACATTCTTGATGAAAACAGATTTCATGCTTTACATTTCTAAGGCACACCTGCAAAACAGAATTCTCAATTGGCAATCTTAGGTACCCAAATCCTTTTGGGTCCTTGTGGGTTAGAAGCAATATTGGCATGCAACTTCCAATTTTTAACAATATTCAAGTCATTATTTCTCATAAAAAGTTAATCATGCTTAACATTCCTAGATTTGCCAAAATGATGGTAGAGGGCACGTGACATCATATTCCTTCTTTTCATTGGTTCTGTCAGTTCATGTGAGTGATCAAGATGTGTTGAGTGAGAGTTCTTTCTCTTCGACAATAACCAACAATGTGAAGTTGTGTGTCCCCTTTTACCACAATGATTGCAATGCATGGAGGGTTTTGTGGTGAATGATTTCTTTGCATTTTTCAAACCAACTTGATTTCTACATGCTCTCAAGTCATCATTTTTCATAATGAAGCAATCATGCATGGCATGTCCATGTCTTCCACAGTAAAAGCATGAGAGTTTCTTCATTAGTGGATGTGTGTGTGAGGCAGAGGTATGCTTAACATGCATAGTGATGCTAGCAACATTTTTAGATTTTTGATGCATGTTGATTTTCTGATTTTTATTTTCTTTTTGAATCCTTTGGACATTCACACTATTTTTCTGATTTGATTGGGTTCTTGATACAGTGGGTTGCTGGGAGTGAGATGTGGAGGTGCTGGGTGCATAATTGTCATGAACAAATGAAGTATATATTTTACTTTCAAATTTCTTTTTGTTCACGGGATTAAACCCCAGCCCCTCTCTTTGAAAGTTTACTTTCATTCCTAGTAATTTGTCCAGATTATTTTGACCGTCCACAAATCTAGATAATGAAACATTCAAGTCAGAGATTTCTTTTTCAAGTGATGAAATGTGTAATTCATAGGAAGCCATCTTATTTTCACAAGAATTAACTTGATCATGTAAAGTAGCATTGATGGTTTTATGACTTTGAATTTCTTGCAACAATTCATCCACTCTTTCAGATTCATGGAGATTCACAGATTTTCCTTTTTCAAAAGCACACAATTTTTCAAAAGTGGCCATGTTAAATTCCTTCAATTTCTCATTTTCTTTTCTCATACATGAACTGGTTTCTTCATGATTTTTAATATCAATCAGAAGACATTCATTTTCAGTTTTGAATCTTAAGCATTCATCACATGAAGAGGTTTCATGAATGGAATTTTCAAGCTGCTTCAATCTGCCTTCAATCAAAGAATTTTGAATTAACAATGCATCGTTTTCCTTTTTAACACTTTCAAGTTTAGAACATTTGTTACAAGAGCCACTCTCATGAAAAGCATGTTCAGATTTCTTTTTCAATTTTGTGTTTTCAGACTTAACCTTCTTGTACTTATCAACCAACTCTTCATAGGCATTCAACAACTCTTCATAGCTAAATTCATCTTCATTTTCAGAATCAGAATTTACCTTTGAGCTTGATCCACTTGGTGAGCTTGATCCACTTGGCTGATCACTCCTTTGTTCGCTCGTGCCTGCCACAAGACATTGGTCTCCATGCTCTTCTTGGATTTTGCTTAATCCATCCAAGATGTCCTTCGCGGATCTGCAATGTGAGACAAACGGGAAATAATTATGATCAACTGCAGCAATAAGTAATTTTAGAGTCAAACAGTTTTGATCATGTTTAAGCTTTTGATTTGCAGTCCAGACATTTTTGTCTTTAGGCAATTCATAAGGACCATGTGAGATAAGCTTCCATAGCTTAGGGTCGTATGAATTGACTAGACTACACATCCTTCCTAACCACAAATCAAAATTGCAACCATCAAACACGGGTGGAGAGTTCAAGGTGTACATCATGGTAGTCATTGATCTGGATCACTCTTAGATCGTTAGATCTATGAAAAACAGAGCCTTAGCTCTGATACCAATTGAAGTCCCGCGATCAATGACACCCAAGAGGGGGGTGAATTGGGTGTTTACCAATTTTACGAAAACTTTTGACCTTTTTGAAACATGTGATATAATGCTAGTTAAGAGATTCAAAACTATATGATCACAAATCGGATTTATCAAACTATGTATGATAATGATATAGATTATGCAACATACACAAGGATAAATCGGAACAAACAATTTACACTAATACTCACGGAGAATGGAGGTAGAAGAAATGGACCAAACCACACAATGCGAACCACACTGCACAACGGTTTTTAAGGTGGTTCGGATGCAACGACGGCAGTCCTACGTCCACCCCTCACCAAACCCGGTGAGGCTTCACTCGGGGATAAATCCCCAAACGGAGACGACGCTCCAACCACACACGCAGGACGACGCCTGCCTACGCACACGGGGACGCACCCCAACACACACACACACACGGAGACGAGATCTCCAACACGATCCGACAAAAGGATCAACAACACACACACACACACTGCAATAGATGCAGCACTCCACACACTAAAAAGACCGGATCTAAATAGATCCACACACACGTAGATCTAGGAAGCTCTACGTACACACACACAAATAGAACACAATGACCACACACGACCACGGATCCACAACGATCCACACACACACAAATGTTTCCAGATTATAAAGAACACAAACATAAAGCCCAAAACACAAAAACAATGAAGCACGGTTTAGAAGACTCCTGATTTGGCTTCCACTGAGTGTATGATGTAGATTTTGAATGATGCTTCCTTCTTCACTTGAATGGAGCTTGAATGGCTTTAGATAAAGCTTGAAGAACTTGGAGATGGATGAATAAACCTTCCACGAATTTACTGTTCACGGAGCTACAGTAGTTCTTTCTTCTCCCTTGGGCAGCCTTCCCTTGAATCCTTGATTGCTTGCTTGCTTCTACTCTTGATTGGAGCTTTGTTGGCTTCAAATTGAGCTTGAATGGCTTCAGATGGATGAAGGGATTGCTAGACGGAGTACTGTTCACGCAGCTCCTCTTGCTCTTGCAACAGCTCACTTTCCCCCTTTGATAGCCTCTTCTTTGATCTCTCTTTGTTGGTTGCTTGATTCTTCACTTCATAGATGCTTGTTGGCTTGAGAAGTACCTTGAATGGGTTGGAGATAGATGAAGAACTTGCTGCACGAAGTACTGTTCACGGAGCTACAGTACTCTCTTCTTCCTCCTTGGACAGCACCCTCTTGATCTCCCTTGAAGCCCTCTTGGATGGTTAGGGTTATGGCTCCAAATGAGATGTTTTATAGCCCTTGAATGGTCCATGGACATCCCCCAGACCAGATCCACATTTTGTGGGTGATTTGGTGTCATTAGGATTAAAGAATTACAAGGAGAAAAGCTCTTCTCGAAGTGGAAAACAAAGTCAACATATGTTGGCTCGGGGCTGGCGGTCGACCTGTGGAAGCTGGCGGTCGACCGCTACTGAGAAAACTGTAGAAATTTGATCCCTGGCATTTTCGGTCGACCTGGGGCGGTCGACCTACAGCTACAGTAAACTTCAGACTTTTAGGTTTCACCCCCGAACTCCATTGCAACCCATTTAAGTTTGAGGCTTCAAACTCCTTTGATCTTGGGGAATATATGTTGAGTGTTTTGACCTACAAAACCATAGAAAAAGGATTAGAACTTTGATCAATAATGCATGTGGTAATTGCATGAAGTACATGTATGAAACCCCTTTGGCCATTTGGCAGTTTCAATCAATTAATAAGAGCTTATTGTAAACCGTTTGAGCAAGATATAAGTACCATTATTCTAATTTTCAAGCAAGTTTCTCATAAGGTGTTTCAACATAATGCAAGCTCAAAATGATATGTGAAATATGTATTAGAGTTCAAGAAGTGATTTACATTGAGACCCAATTTCACATATAAGATTGGAACACTTGTTGCTTTGACAAATGCACGTATGGTATGCGTAAAAATCAACCAAACAAGTTTCAAACTATTTGATCAGGATTTGAACAAAAGTGTTCATCAAAGCTCAAGTCCATATGTTCAATCATATAAAGGCTTGAAACCTCTTGTAGAACCAACATATGCAAACCAAGCATTAAGACCATGTAACTGTTGTCATTTGCCATCTCAAACATACATAGATTACAGGAGCATGAGCAATCAACCACAAGTTTAGTTATCATCAAAACCATAACCTAACAATCACAACAATCATCAAAACCATAACTCAACATCTTCTTCTATTCCTCGTCGGCGCAGCCTGCCAACCTCCTTGGTCTTGAGCTGGTGCCATGACAAAGGCTTCATATGTTGCAGTTGTACTAGCTCTGCCCATTCCTCAGGCAGCTGCTGGTAAAGAGAGATCATGTTAGCAGAAGTGCCGAGGTTTGGCATCTCATGCGGCTGCGGAGGATCCACCTTGTGCTCCCCCATGTCCAGCTCTCCCTTCTTAACCAAGGATTCAATGACATCCTTGAAGATATAACACTCCTCGATAGTATGCCCCAGCATCTAGTGGTACGGGCAGAAACGAGGATCATCCTTTCTTTTTATGTCGCCAGGCCTCTTTGGCTCTGGCAATGTAATTTTATTATATCTGGTGGCCCATTCAAACAAGATCTGGGACTTATCTCGAGGAAAAGAATACAACTTATTCCTCATTTTCTCCCGCAGGGAAGGACCTTCCCGCCGTTCAGTAGCCCTGGCTGGAGGTGGGTTGGCCGTCTCCTTGCCCTTCTCTGTCTGTTTCTCAAAAGCTTGAAAGTCCAATGTGTGGACTTCTGGCGGCATCGGCTTCTTCTCGGCTTGTCTGGCCCTTTGACTTGATGTAGTTGGAGTGGAAGAGTATCGAGCAAGGAATGCCTCGATCTCCGCCACTATATTGTTTAAGTGGTCAAATGACTTTATTTCCGCACCGATCATTCTCTCAAGGATTTCTTTCTTCAGGTTCTATTTACAAATTTGCACCGCGTCCTCCTGATGCGGGGGACGCCTGCATCTCATGTTGAGGTTCCTCCACCTCTTTATGTAGTCGAGTGCCGACTCATCACTTCTTTGCCTCGTGGCGTAGAGTTCTGCCACGGTGACCTCCCGTTCAGCTATGTAGAACCTTTCATTAAATTTCTTCTGCATGTCGGGCCAGTCTGTAATGGACCCGGCGGGCAGGCTCGAGTACCATTCGAAAGCAAGCCCGATAAGTGTTGAGCCAAAGAATTTGAGGAGATAGGCTTCATCTGCAGCTAAATCCCCCATAATATTCACATAGTAGGCGATGTGCTCCCTGGGAGACCCTTGCCCATTAAACTTTTCAAATTTCGGCGGTTTGGTGATGCCGGCTGGGAGCCTCCTTGCAGCATAGTGTGCCGGATAAGGTACCCGATACACATCAAAGGGCGTGCAATCACTATCGCCCCTCTCTGCCAGCTTCATGTCTATCATCTGTTCCAACATAAGTCTGTTCACCGTCGCCGGGTCCACCGAGCTCGGGTAGAAATGAGCCGGTTGCGCCAGTGGTGTTGTTAACACTGTCGCCTGAGGTGCAATGGTGGATCCCTGGAACGGCAGGTTCGGCGGCGGGGCCGGAGTTATGTGCTATGGCTGGTGCAGGGGTATGCCCCCGGTGTAGCCGGGGATCGGCGGAGACACCGTCGCCTGTGGAGAAGCTTTCAAGGCCTGACCGTTACCCCCAGGGGTCTCTGGTAGTGCTTCGGTCTGCCCGGATGTTGAGGGTTGAGCAGCTCTATCGGTCAACTGCTTTCTTAGCAACTCGATCTCTCTTTGATATTGCTGCATCATGAGTAATACAGCGGGGTCACTCACTGAGAGGCTAGGGGTGCCCCCTCTCTCTTCGGCTGGCGCCTCTTTGGACGAAGTGGATGGTCCTCCCGTGGTGCCTTCAGTAATGACATTGGCGGCTAGGGCCGTCGACGACTCCCCGTAGTCAGTTCCTCCAGTGTGAGCTTGTATCTTTTCGGTTGCTGCCTTCCCTCTTCTGGTGAGAGGTCCCGGCCTTGCCACAAGTCTGGCCATTTCCCTGGGCTCGATCGGTAAGGCCCCGTACCGGCCGGACACTCCTGCCATATTGCAAGTGTAGACCCTTAGGTCTCTGCCTTTTCTTGTTTCTCTTCTTGATGGCCTGCCTGGGAAGACCAATCTGTCAAAGACCGACCCCCGTAGCCTCACCTCTTCCTTCGGCGGGGACTGATAGCGCTCCTCAGACAGTTCCTCGACTAAGCACTAGGCACGGGTCGGGTTTCTTCTTCTTCATATGTCGAGGCCACCGCCCCCAGCAATCTCTGACGACCCCGGGGAGTGCTCCCTGGGCCCCGCAGATAGTTTCTCATGGCCTGCTCCACTCCTTCCCAGTCTTGATCTGGAGGAGAAGCCGGTGGTGTGGCCCTGTTGACTGTAACATGGATGTAGGCTACAGGCTCCGCACGGATAGCCTGGTAGTGACGTCGGTGGTGTCGACGGCGGGTGTTCTCTGGTGGGGTCAGTGTGGCCGATGCCGGATGATAGACGGGGGCCGATGTCTTGACCTGGTCTACTTGTTGAGCCCCTGTCGGGCGAAAGGTGCTGGGTCCCGCCTGGGCTAGTGAAGTAACCCGGGCTGCCTTGGGAACCCATATCTTCTTGCCCTTGGTCGGCCTAGGGGCCGGTTGGTGCTGTGGGACTGCAGCCGGAGCTGCGAACGTCATCCTGGCCTTCATCTTCCCCAGTGGCTGGAAGGAGTTGCGCACTGGAATTGAGGGTATGATGCAATCCGGGATCACTTCGGAGCGCCGCCCGGAAAGATGCACCCGGAACGTTCCGACGACAGTAGACTTGCCGGTGCTGGAGACCCGGCCTCGGGGTGATGTGGTTGCATGGCTCCTCTGGAGCCTTCTCTGATGGGAAGCCGAGCATGGGCGAGATGGGCCGGCGGTTTCATGCACATGGTGCACGTTGCAGCCCAATGTCTTCACAGGGGCAGCTTTGGGGGATTCAGCCATTGGTTGGCCGACAGCAGCTTTGGTGGCCCCCTGGATGGAGGCGTTGTTCTCGATCCCGTCGGACGCTTCCACATCCAACAGGTGCGCTAAGGCCAGTCCAAAAAAGTTGGGGAAGCCAACTGAGGGAGGGAAGCTCCCGAAGGTGAGAGGGACGGCCATGTAGCCGTTCCGCACGTGACTCTCGACGGGTTGGTGGCCAAAAGTGGGTGCCATCGGGACGTCCATGACGCAACCTGCATTTGCAAATTAGGGAATCAGTAATACAAGAAGGGGGCCGTGGAACCCTTGGTTCCGGCAAAGAGATGAAGGGTGATCTCCGTCCCACCGGGCGTGCCAGACTTGTGGACGCACTTTTTTATTTAACAATTATTTTATTCGTTTGTTGGTTTATTAAGTGCGCGGGCGTGCCAGTCACAAAGTGACGATTTGTTCGGGCTCCGGAGAGCCCATGGTGCGCTCGATCTGACTCGGTCAGACGATTGTGTGGTTCGGGTCGGGACTGAGACCCGTTGTGCCATAAAGGTCACAACGTCATTTACATCCCCTCGGAGAGGGAAATACCCTTGATTAATTACCAGAAATAAGGGCTCTACGGTCGAAAGAAATACTGATTAACGCAGGAAGGAAACACCCGTCGGGCTATGCAGTAAGCCCGAGGTGGGGGCATGAATGCTCGGGTCATGTCGGTCACTGATGGACCATTTCATGTTTGGACACAAGTTCACACGAAAAATGAGACGATAACCCGGGAGACGAGTCCGTACAAATGTTTGCCGAGGGATGACAATTTTAATGCAGGGAGGCGAATCAGGTCCCGACGAGGGAGGGGACCCTGATGAATTATCGGCCTGAGGTAAGGCCGGGCGGTCACCATTACAAGAGAGAGAACTCCCGAGAGTGACTTCCGACTTACAGGAGCATCATTAATATCCCCGAGTTTGGAATCCAGGAAGGAGAGACCGCTGCCATATTATTTTATTCACGATGATCGACGCTTGTTATGATCGTTTGTTTAGTGACAATACCCTTTCTTTGATATTATTTCCCTTGTTGTTATCTTGGTTGGGACCACCCCTTTTATCTCATTATTATTATTACGATTCATCGTTCCTTTTATCATATAGCCCCCTCCCTTTTTTATTGCATACATGTGTGTATTCGTAGGGGAGATGATGGAGACTAGGGTGTACCGTTGAGAGATGAATGGTGTGTGCGGTTCAAAGTGTAAAGAAGGGTGTACCGCTGGGAAAAGTGGGAGCGTACCGCTGGAAGAATGAAGATGGGCGTACCGCCGAAGGGTAAAGGATGGAGCGTATCGCTGGGGGACTGAGGGCGTACCGCTGGAAGAATGTGGAGCGTACCGCTGGGATAGGAATTGGGAGTGTACCGCAGGAAGGGCTGGGGGAGACGATGCGTGAGCAAGCCACGAGGACTTTACAGACTTTGCAAGACGGTGAATGAGACACTGCAGTGTATGGGCTTGGAAATGCTTTGAAGCATGTGATGCACTGTACAGACTTTGCAAGACGATGAATGAGACGGTACAGTGTATAGACTTGGAAATGCTTTGAAGCACATGATGCACCGTATAGACTTTGCAAGATGATGAATGAGACGGTGCAGTGTATGGACTTTGAATGCCTGAATGCTTTGAACAAGGGCTGTACAGACTTGACCGATGTACTGACTTTGATTACGTGTGTCACGCCCCGAGCGCGGAAGATTACCCGGAGGCGTGACGCGTCTATATAGATCGTGTCAATCATGTAAATATCAGAGTGCGCAAATAACTAAGATTTAACTCGAAATTAATACAGATAGTACGAGCTGACAATTGTCACAATAAATCAAAGGACAAATACATATGTTCCCAGAGTCCAACAACTAGGCTTCAAATCTTAAGCAGTTCTAATCAAGTTGACTAATACAAATGACATAGATGAATTGATACAACTGACATAAGTGAACTAATACAATAACACAAAGGACATGACAATTTGATAACTTCACTCTAACACTCATCACTCAGTCTCATTCCCTTCCGAGTGTTGGTTGACATCCAAATTACCTGAAAATATTAGAAAACAATTAGATGAGCGAATCGCTCAGTAGGAATTACATCTCAAGATTTAACATGTTTTAAGTGGTTTACAAGTTTAATTAATGTTAGTAAAGCTATGCATGTAGATGAGTAGATATCAAGGATTGTAAAAATCGACAAGAGTAGTGAAGGAATAACAAGTGAGAGTATAGGGATTCCAACTTCAATGCAGCAATAGTAAGAGATTCAAACAAGTAATAACTGGAATTAACGAAATCTTTCCAAGAGAGTAAGAACTCATGTCAAGCAAGTAATAGAAAGTAATATAAATTCAAGCATGTAAAACTGGAATTGGCTATTTATCAATTTCATTCAAGCAAAACTTTACCCTTCTGCAGGTCTCAAGTCAAATCAATCAAGTAATATCACGAGAATGAGTGGAATGTCTAAAGCCTAGCAAGCAAGTACTCTGGTGCAATGCCAAACACCGTGGTCAATAAACTCCCATGGGCACAAGTACCTTCGGGTGCTCCCCCCAAGACCAGACCGGGCCCTATATGCAGAGTATTAATCATGTATGTCGACATCCACTCTCATTTATAGCCAATGTGGAATTTCAAGGTTTGACCAGTATGATATATAAGGTAGAATTATGGAATGGAATCCAAGGGCGCATTAATGTGTAGGGATGAACTAGGAGTGGAAACCAGTAACGTTTGATACACGGAAAAACTAGATAAGAGAGGTGCCTTATGGGCCACCTGACAATTTTAGAAACGACACCCTTACTGTGGGATGCCCTTTCTGGGAATTATACAGGGTTTAGAGGACCCTGTCAGGAGTTAAATATCCCCTCTCCGGCTGCCATCTATCAATGGAGATGGTAAAAGTGAAAGCCTAATGATCGCGTTAACGTAATGAGCTAGCTGTGTCGACTCAATAGTTCATCGCGTCAACTCATCAGTTCATCGCGTCAACTCGGTGAACAGTACTGCGTCAACCCTGTCAACAGGCAGGGTCGACTCATCAGTTCATTTCCAGTTCACAGGGTCGACTCATCAGTTCATCGCCTCAACTCAACAGTTCATCGCGTCAACGCGGTGAACAGTACTGCGTCAACCCTGTCAACAGGCAGGGTCGACTCATCAGTTCATTTCCAGTTCACAGGGTCGACTCATCAGTTCATCGCGTCAACTCATCAGTTCATCGCGTCAACGCGGTGAACAATACTGCGTCAACCCTGTCAACAGGCAGGGTCGACTCATCAGTTCATTTCCAGTTCACATGGTCGACTCATCAGTTCATCGCGTCAACGCGGTGAACAGTACTGCGTCAACCCTGTCAACAGGCAGGGTCGACTCATCAGTTCATTTCCAGTTGACAGGGTCGACTCATCAGTTCATCGCGTCAACGCGGTGAACAGTACTGCGTCAACTGATGTCTGCTCGACAGTCGTTGTTAAAATTACCGTGCCACACAAATTTCAAATATTTATAACCGCACTCACTCACTTATGGATTTGAAAACATGAGTATAATGGTAAGTACGGGTCGATCCCACGGGGAAGGAATTTGGTTATTTTTCTTAGTTGGAAAATATTCTTGTGTTTTGAAAAATCAATTGTTGGAATTTGGAGTGCGATTATGAAAACTTAAATTAGAAAATATAACAGAATTCAAATGAAAATAGGGGTTGGAAGAAAATGCATAACTTCAAATATAGACAGAATGAGAAGAAGTGTAAAACATGAAAGTTGTAGAGAATTGAAAAAGGAAGAACTTTGATGAAGAACACAGAAACAGAAAATGAAAGGAAGATAAGGAAAAACTTGAAAAACTATGACCTATTGGTTCGGATGAACAGTAATTGACAGAAAATCAGCACCTTGAAAACTTAATTCTAAAGCTCAAAAGAAGAGGAATTTGACAAAGTGAAAGAAGAATAAAACTTAGAGATACAAGAGAGGAACAACTCTTATGAAGAACTCAGAGTTATTTGAGGACTAGAAAGACTTCAAAATGAATAAATGGAAGAAGGTATCACCACGGATGAACAGTAAATGCACAGGACAGCACTTAAGAAAACGGACTAGAACTCTATGAAATAGGAAGAATTTGAGGAAATGATAAACAGAGAAGTTGAAGAAGACTTGTAAATAAACAACTTTTATGAAGAAAGCAAATTGAAATAAAGATTATAACCATGCGAAATAAGGCTAAGAACAGGCTGAATTCAACAATGAAACTTTTATTGAAATAAGAACAACTTACAACTTTGACTTCAAAAGCTTTAAAAATATAACTTGATGCACTCAACAACTTCAGAAATGTAAAGAACAACTTACATTACAAGTGACCAAAGCTAGCTCTCTCTCCCTTGCAACCTTGTCATCTTGCTAATTCTACTTGCTAACTAACTCTACTTACTAACTCTTCATTCAAGACCAATGCACCCTTTATATAGGGGTTACAAAAAACACTCCAAATAAGTGTACCCAATTTTAGCCTAAAATGGTAGGCAGGTAGGTTCTGCCCACTTTGCCATTTTTTTCGGATTTTTCTGAATTTGTTTGGCATTTTTTTGGCATTTTTTCTTCTTCTCTTTCTCTCATTCTCTCTCTCTACCGGCGCGTTGCGCAGACCGGCCGACCGGTTAGGCGGCCGGCCCGTGGGTCCGCCGTGCGCCCGCCGTTCGGCCACCGCCGCGTGTCGCGCCTTGGGCGCGTGCGCCCGCCACGCTGCCTCCGCCTCGTCGCCGACCGCGTGCCACGGCCCCCCCTGCAGGCTGCCACGCACCCCCCCGCCCGCTTCGCCCTTCTCGCCTCGTCGCCCGTGCAGGCGGCGAAGGCGGGAAGGCGGGGCGGGGGGTTCAAATATTTTTTTTATTATTATTTTATTATATATATATATATATATATCTATATATATATCTAGTATATAGTTAGAAAATTCTAAAAAAATATCAAATATATTTATTTTTTTTTCTAATTTTTTTTATTCTTTTGGAACAACTTCCTGGGCTTTTGGCTCAGTTTAGCATATAACGTTTATTTTCTTTTTTTATCTTTTTCTTGGAGCTTTTCTCGTACTGCGTGCCTGCATAAATACATAAAAATATAATTAAATTTTATTTAATTTCAGAAAAATAAACATTTGATACAAAATCAACAATAAGTATGAGAAGTGTATATTTATCATTATTTAAGCTCATAAGAATGTGAATAATTATGAATTAACAAGGAAAAATATACACTTATCACACCCCCCAACTTACTCATTGCTAGTCCCTTAGCAATGCACATAATGAAAAATTGTAGGACTAACAAGAGTTTAAAGTATCCATGCCTCATTGCTAGATCATCTTTCATAGAGGTAACTAAAGATCAAGAATTTGGAATAATTACCACCGACTAGCCTTAGGAACATGATCAAGAATTCTAATCAAAATTCAGTAGCACTTGTGCAAGTGGAATACTAAATTCACAGTAGAGACAATTGCATCCTCCAGTTGCTATTTCGAACAAATGCCTTTCAATTCTGCACTTCTTACTTAGAGCGTTCAATGCACACTAGCTTTTTATCTGCTTTATTGATATGTCCCTTTGGGATCACTATATATATATTTTTTTCTTTTCTTTTTCTTTTTCCCTTTTTTTTCTTTACACACATGATGCTGCACTACCCTTCACTGTTTTACGCGAACCTCAACACGTCTTAGGTGAAGTAGGCCCGGTTCCACAGATCCAAGTTCCCTTTTTCTTTTGACGCGAACCTCAACACGTCTTAGGTGAAGTAGGCCCGGTTACTCAGAATCGGAGCATTTTTCATGGTGCTTTATTTTTTTCTCATACTTTTCTATGGCAGAAAGCTTATAACAAATCTCTTGTTCAAAAGTGCAGAATATCAGACAGTATATCAAAAATAGCAGAAGGCTTGTCCTTCTTGTTTCATTAGCGTGCATCGTAATTTTAATTTTTTGAAAGTGCATCTGAACTTTAAAGATATTCTTTAAATCAGTTTTCCATGGCTAGAGTAAATAAATTATCCATCATCCTTTTCCTAGTTGTTTCTATTCAGAATCACGTTCCATGTGACATGAATCAAGAATCATTAATGCGGGGAAAAACTGTTGTTAAACATGACAATTCAAGAAAGCAAGAAAAATTTTTTGTTGAAATTTTTGAAATTTTTGAAATTTATCTCCCCCCCCCAACTTAAATGACATTGTCCTCAATGGCATAAGCAGTAGACAGATCAGAGGACATGAAAAAAATAATTTGGTTGGGAAGGAAGGATACAACCTGATGGGTCGGGCGAAGTGATGAGGGCTTCATTGCGTTGTGGCCTGAGAACTGTAAAAGAAACACACTAAAACAAAACATCAAATCACAAAAAACGTGGGTGGCCTCCCAAGAAGCCATTTATTTGCACACCAAACTGTGAAAACGTTGGGCTGCCTCCCAAAAAGCGCTAAATTTAACGTCTTCAGCCAGACGCACTATAGCTCAACAACCAACAAGTTGATTTTAAAATGAGCCACCAAAGAATTTTATCCTTGCCAAAATTGTCTTTTTCATGCCCTAAAGAAAATGAATGTGACTGGTGAGCGCAAGGGCGAGACAGAGATCGAGATGGAGGTAGCTCAAAAGCATTATCCTGAGGAAAGAATAGAGGAGGCACATTGGGAAAAATCATATCATGAAGTATGAAATATTCCTCATGAGATTCTTTAGGATCAGATAAATCAGCATGTAGAGCCAGGGTGGACCAATGAGTTGGGAGAGTTTGAAAAGAATCACCATGGTCCAGAAGTGGCACAAGCTCTACCTGCTCCTCTAGATTGAAATTATCATGCGGCATACTCGAATCATTCAATTCCTCATTTACCCCAACTTCATTATTCCAATAAATATTCAATTCTAGATCCATCTTCACTTCTTCTTCCTTCCCATCTTCAAAGATAATTTCATCAAAGTCGTGTACCATCTCCACTTCTTCTCCATTCCCATCTTTAAAGAGAAGTTCATCATGGTTGGGAAGAGACTTATGATGAGGCTCAAAATATTCATCCTCTCCCTCTAACTGAAGATCATCCACCTCTCTTGCATTTCCCTCATGTTGACAAGCAAGCACTGGCTCCTCAAATTCCTTTGTAAGAGGGGGAATATGGTCATTTATCAGTTCATCACCTTCATCTATTGCATTTCCAGTCAAGTCCGCAATCCCCTTAGAGTTCTCATGTGAATTTTGCTGACACGACCCCTCCATAATCCCGTGATCTACTAAATTAAGAGTGATAAGAGTGTGATGCTCTTGGGGAATTATAGATTGATCGTAGTCAGTGTGAAGAACTTGATGAGGATTGGGTCCAGAGGAAGCAAAGAATTGCTCTCCCTCCATGGTTTTGACTTCCTCAGTAAGCCTATTGATGTGCTGTTGGAGGGATTGACTGTGGAGAAGTAACTGAATGGATTGATCATCAGAGGCATTAGGTGTGGGTGGAAGAGATGAATAGTAATGGTTTGTCTGTTGGGCTGGGTCATAATGATCATCAGAGGTTTTGGCCCAAATACGATTTTCATCATTCCCTTCTTCTCCCCCCGACGACTCAAGATCATCATAATCCTCTTCACAAATGGAATGGGGTTTAGGCTCCTCAGGCTGCTCTTCCGTTACGTCCTCCGCATAAGACTCTTCCATGATTCCCTCCAAATCAACAGTGATATGAGTGGTAGATTGTGGGATCATAGGTTGAGCATATAGACTTTTATCATTATAACATCCAAGAAGTTGATTCTCAAAACTTGTGGAGTTGTTAGGCATTGGATCCACTTCCGTTTCTATGATGTTTTCAGCAATCCTACTCACTTGGGCCTCAAAGTTTTGCAGTTGTTTTTGAAAGGCTTGTTGTTGAGTCTGGAAGAGCCGTGTCAATTTATCAAACATCTCCTCCTTATGTAAATCTGTGTATAAAGGAGATAGATAAGTGGGCTGAGAGTCAGATTGTGATGGATAGTAATTTGAGGGGCACTCAATCTGAAAATCAGGAGAGTGTATTGGTTGCCCTTCATAATAGGGTTGATCATAAGAATGGACTTGATTGTAAGGATCATTGGAATATGAATCCCAATCTGCAAAGTGTGGATTTGAAGGACGTTGAATGGGGTCTTGGTATGGTTCCCAAGAAGAAAATTGTTGATTTTCCCATTGATTATTTGGGTTTGTGTAGGAGACAGAGGTGGAAAAATCCGATGACCATTGATATGGCTCTTGGGTGAAAGATGAATTATGAACCCCATTGTGGAAGAGTGAAGGAGTTTGTTGATAAGGGGTAAATGGAGAGTTGGAATTCACATAGCCCGCATAATTAAACATCAAAGAATCTATTATTGGGCCTGAACAAAATTAGATGTGGAAATGAAAAAGACCCAAGAAAGAGTGATGATTTTTCAATGAATTTTTTTTATGTTTTGATTTTATTGTTTTTTTTATGCAAAGATAAACAAGTTAGCACACAAATGACCCTAATGACCTAAATGTGACCTGGACCTACAAATGTGGTTTCACAAAGTGATTAAAATGAACTTAAATTTACCCTCAGTATGTCCACCGGCCAGGTAAGGGGTGGGGAAGTGGGAGGTTCCCCCTACTTTCGTAGGGACCTTATTATACAAAACCACAATCCCGCTTAAGGCGTTTGCCATCAGACCGTCTTGCCTTAGACACCAGTTTTCATAAGAGGATAAACCTAAATATCACAGGAATCACAGTGTGATCCTAGGGCCAACGTCTACTGGCTTTTATTAAGGCCTAGGTAATGCAGAGATGCAAGGAAATTGTGGTTTTCGGGCTAAGGGAGGGTGATGAAATCCCCACCTTATCTTGTTAGGGGTGTTGCCCTTAAAGTATTTTGAAATGAAATGCACACCACAATTTCAAACAAGGGGTTCTTTATGCAAAAATGAATGCCAGACTGGTGAGTTGAACGTACCTTGCCCCTCGCGATCTTCAAAATGCAATGTAGAAATTAAACAAAGACAAATTCTAAGCTAAATGATGCATGACCTAGAGCATGAAAGTGTAGTTTCTACTCTTGCAATGAGGTCTTTTATTTGGTACAAATGAAGATTTTTTTTATTTTTGTTTTTAGTTAATGAACCTAACTAACCAGCATGAAAATTTTTCTTTTGTTTTGATTTTTTTTTATTTTTATAGAGTTTTCAAGAAATTTTCAGATTTTTGTAAAAAATTTTCAGAAAGTGGAAAGATAGAACCTGTTTCTTGATTTCAGCCCTTTAGCAATGCTGCCGGGCTTTCAACAACGTTTCATATCCATAGGATTTCATGTCCGATCTTTCTCTTTCTTTGTTTTTTTCAAAAAAATTTTTCATTTTCCTGCACAAGTAAAGAAAGCAAAAATCAATATACAAATATACAAAGTAAACACAAGAGTATCCAACTATGAAAAGTATCTCCATTCCCCGGCAACGGCGCCAAAAATTTGATGTCTGCTCGACAGTCGTTGTTAAAATTGTCGTGCCACACAAATTTCAAATATTTATAACCGCACTCACTCACTTATGGATTTGAAAACATGAGTATAATGGTAAGTACGGGTCGATCCCACGGGGAAGGAATTTGGTTATTTTTCTTAGTTGAAAATATTCTTGTGTTTTGAAAAATCAATTGTTGGAATTTGGAGTGCGATTATGAAAACTTAAATTGGAAAATATAACAGAATTCAAGTGAAAATAGGGGTTGGAAGAAAATGCATAACTTCAAATATAGACAGAATGAGAAGAAGTGTAAAACATGAAAGTTGTAGAGAATTGAAAAAGGAAGAACTTTTATGAAGAACACAGAAATAGAAAATGAAAGGAAGATAAGGAAAAACTTGAAAAACTATGACCTATTGGTTCGGATGAACAGTAATTGACAGAAAATCAGCACCTTGAAAACTTAATTCTAAAGCTCAAAAGAAGAGGAATTTGACAAAGTGAAAGAAGAATAAAACTTAGAGATACAAGAGAGGAACAACTCTTATGAAGAACTCAGAGTTATTTGAGGACTAGAAAGACTTCAAAATGAATAAATGGAAGAAGGTATCACCACGGATGAACAGTAAATGCACAGGACAGCACTTAAGAAAACGGACCAGAACTCTATGAAATAGGAAGAATTTGAGGAAATGATAAACAGAGAAGTTGAAGAAGACTTGTAAATAAACAACTTTTATGAAGAAAGCAAATTGAAATAAAGATTATAACCATGCGAAATAAGGCTAAGAACAGGCTGAATTCAACAATGAAACTTTTATTGAAATAAGAACAACTTACAACTTTGACTTCAAAAGCTTTAAAAATATAACTTGATGCACTCAACAACTTCAGAAATGTAAAGAACAACTTACATTACAAGTGACCAAAGATAGCTCTCTCTCCCTTGCAACCTTGCCATCTTGCTAATTCTACTTGCTAACTAACTCTACTTACTAACTCTTCATTCAAGACCAATGCACCCTTTATATAGGGGTTACAAAAAACACTCCAAATAAGTGTACCCAATTTATCCTAAAATGGTAGGCAGGTAGGTTCTGCCCACTTTACCATTTTTTTCGGATTTTTCTGAATTTGTTTGGCATTTTTTTTGGCCTTTTTTCTTCTTCTCTTTCTCTCATTCTCTCTCTCTGCCGGCGCGTTGCGCCGACCGGCCGACCGGTTAGGCGGCCGGCCCGTGGGTCCGCCGTGCCCCCGCCGTTCGGCCACCGCCGCGTGTCGCGCCTTGGGCGCGTGCGCCCGCCACGCCGCCTCCGCCTCGTCGCCGACCGCGTGCCACGGCCCCCCCTGCAGGCTGCCACGCACCCCCCCCGCCCGCTTCGCCCTTCTCGCCTCGTCGCCCGTGCGGGCGGCGAAGGCGGGACGGGGGGTTCAAATATTTTTTTTATTATTTTTATTATATAATATATATATATATATATATATCTAGTATATAGTTAGAAAATTCTAAAAAAATATCAAATAATTTTATTTTTTTTCTAATTTTTTTTATTCTTTTGGAACAACTTCCTGGGCTTTTGGCTCAATTTAGCATATAATGTTTATTTTCTTTTTTTATCTTTTTCTTGGAGCTTTTCTCGTACTGCGTGCCTGCATAAATACATAAAAATGTAATTAAATTTTATTTAATTTCAGAAAAATAAGCATTTGATACAAAATCAACAATAAGTATGAGAAGTGTATATTTATCATTATTTAAGCTCATAAGAATGTGAATAATTATGAATTAACAAGGAAAAATACACACTTATCATCAACCCTGTCAATAGGCAGGGTCGACTCATCAGTTCATTTCCAGTTCACAGGGTCGACTCATCAGTTCATCGCGTCAACGCGGTGAACAGTACTGCGTCAACCCTGTCAACAGGCAGGGTCGATACTTTCTTTTGTTCCCCAGTTTTCATGCCCTTCCAATCCTCCTTTCACTCTGAGTTCTTCACAAAAGTTCTTCTTCTCTTGTAGATATAGATTTTCTTCTTCTACCACATCCTCCAATTCTTCTTAGTTTTTAAGTTATAATTAATTTTCTACGGTTCTATTTTTTACTCAGTAACTGTTCACCTACGCCTATAGATCTCATTTTTTTTCACATTTTCACCTTCTTCCTCTCACTTTCTCTCTCTGCACTCTTCATAAAACTTCTTCCTAACCTTCCAATCTATGACTTTCTCTTCTTTCACATATTCTCATTCTCTCTAGCTTTTTCATTATTCTCCTTCTTAGAACTCCCTATTTTCAATATCATTTCATTGTGCTTTCAACTTGGCCTTTTTCCACTTGGCCTCTTTCAACTTTGTCTTTTTCCACATTTTTCATCATCTTGACTACAATTTCTTCTTTCACTATTTTCAGGCTTTAGTTTCTCTCATATAACATCTTTAACATGGTGGTTTTAGTTTCACAGAAATTGACATAATGACAGGCCCTTTACTAAAGCATGAACTATATCAAATATAGATATTAGCTAATACATGCTAATCATCCTTGATTTAAGCTAACACATACTAATTATTCTAGGTATGAGACTAATACTTACTAATACTTGCTAATACTTGCTAATTATTCTGGGTATAAGGCTAATACATGCTAATTATCTTAGGTATAAAGCTAATACATGCTAATCATCTCAAGTATGAAGCTAATGCATGCTAATCGGCTTAGGTATGAAGCTAATACATGCTAATCATCTCAAGTATGAAGCTAATGCATACTAATCGGCTTAGGTATGAAGCTAATACATGCTAATCATCTCAAGTATGAAGCTAATGCATGCTAATCATCCTAGATTTAAGCCAACACATGTTAATCATTCTAGATATGAGACTAATACTTGCTAATTATTCTGGGTATAAAGTTAATACATGCTAATTATCTTAGGTATGAAGCTAAGGCATACTAATCATCCTAGATTTAAGCCAACACATGCTTTATAAATACTAAATATCGCATGGAAATGAGCCTAAGACTAAATGCCTAGACTAATCATCCTAGATTAGCTATTAGTTTAGTTAAAAGTTGAGAACACCTACTATAACATGATGTGTAACCACTAAATACTGCATGGAGATGAGACTAATCACTAATTTTACATGCTAATATAACCTAGATTAGCTATGGTTTGGTTAAAGCTCGAGATCACCTACCTCTGTGTGGTGGCAGAAAGGGTACAGGTGGAAGAAGAAAGGAAGAAGATCAGCTCCTTCCCTCCTCTACAATGCTTCAGAGAATGCTCCCACGTTCTCTGCAGCAACGCTTCGAATGTCAGAGAAGGCAAGAGTCTCTGCCTCAATAGAGGGGTATAATATAGGGATTTTAGGATTTTTGGTAGACAGGAGGGGAACCGGATCTGAAATAATAGCATCCCATAGTGCGATGCCAACTCAAGTAGGTTGTTCGTGTCTCTTTACGAAGTGCTGTAAGTTGGGGTGCACTGTTCATAAGTTAAGATTCTAAGTTAAACTTCAAAGATTTTTATCTTTAAAAATTGATGGAGTTAGTTTATGAAATTGCATGGATGAGATCCTTACATTTTTCTCTATTTTTACATATATTGTTTTTTGAAAAATTCTTTTTAAATAAAAAGTGATACTATTCATGGCACTATTCACGTTAGGAAATAATGGGGCTTTACAACGTAAAATGGTAGAATGCTCCCACGTTCTCTGCAGCAAGGCTTCGAATGTCAGAGAAGGCAAGAGTCTCTGCCTCAATAGAGGGGTATAATATAGGGATTTTAGGATTTTTGGTAGACATGAGGGGAACCAGATCTGAAATAATAGCATCCCATAGTGCGATGCCAACTCAAATAGGCTGTTCGTGTCTCTTTACGAAGTGCTGTAAGTTGGGTGCACTGTTCATAAGTTAAGATTCCAAGTTAAACTTCAAAGATTTTTATCTTTAAAAATTGATGGAGTTAGTTTATGAAATTGCATGGATGAGATCCTTACATTTTTCTCTATTTTTACATATAATTTTTTTTGAAAAATTCTTTTTAAATAAAAAGTGGTACTATTCATGTTAGGAAATAATGGGGCTTTACAACGTAAAATGGTGGATTGATGGATGCTAGGATTTGAACCCTTGGTCATTAGGTTGAAAGGCAAGTCACTTAACCAATTACACTAGAAAGCCACTTATTAAGTGAATAACCTTTACATATGATAACTTCGTGTTCCCACTTCTTACATAAACTTCCTAAAGAGTTTATTTAATATATTTTTTGAAAAATATTAATAATAATAATTTTTTTTTATCATTCTTTTTTTTTAATACGGGGTGCTACACCCTCCCCTACTTAAAAGAATTTGGTCCCCAAATTCAATTGTATAAGGGTAAATTTAACTACATAAGGATATTGTAGAAAGTATACGATACTTGCCGACTAAAATAGTCCTGGGTATCTTCTCTTCATAGATTCCTTGATCTCCCAAGTTACTTCTTGCTCCGAGCATCGATTCCATTGGATTTTTACCATAGGGATCGTCTTGCTCCTTAGAACTCGAACTTCGCAGTCGAGGATCCGCATCGGCCTTTGCTCATAAGTAAGATCCCTTTGAATCACCAATTCAGCATGATTGATGATGTGAGAAGGGTCGTACACATATTTCTTCAGCATAGATATATGAAATACATTGTGCACTTCCGAGAGTTGAGGAGGTAAGGCAATGCGGTAAGCCACCTCGCCCACTCTTTCCAATACTTCAAATGGACCGATAAACCTTAGTGTAAGCTTGCCCTTAACACCGAATCTTCTAATACCTCGGCCGGGAGATACCTTGAGAAATACATGGTCACCCACTTGAAACTCCAAATCTCTCCTTCTGTTATCAGCATAAGATTTTTGCCTGCACTGAGCTACCTTGACTCTTTCTCTGATAAGGTGTATCTTCTCAGTCGAATCTCTAACCATATCTGGGCCTAGAATTTGTCTTTCACCGACTTCTTCCCAGCATATTGGAGAATGACAACTCCTGCCATAAAGCGCCTCGAAAGGAACCATTTGAATACTAGCTTGATAGCTGTTATTATATGCAAATTCGGCTAGTGGCAAGTGGTCATGCCAGCTTCCGTCGAAATCTATAATACATGCCCTTAACATATCTTCAACAACCTGATTTGTCCTTTCAGTCTGACCATCTGTCTGGGGATGGAAAGCAGTGCTGAAATTAAGTTTCGTCCCTAGAGAGTGTTGTAGACCCTTCTAAAAATGAGAGGTGAAGCGTGGGTCTCGGTCAGATACGATCGAGACGGGAACTCCATGCAATCTAACCATCTCCTTAATATATAGGGCAGCAAGTACGTCAGCTGACCATCGACTGTTGATGGGTAAGAAATGGGTCGATTTAGTTAACCGGTCGATAATTACACAAATTCCATCATATCCGCCCCTAGACTTGGGCAAACCCATGATAAAGTCCATGCCAATGTCTTCCCACTTCCACTTGGGAATATCCAGTGGATGTAGCTTTCCGGCGGGTTTTTGATGTTCCGCCTTCACTTGTTGGCATGTGAGGCAACGAGACACAAAGTCTGCTACCTCCCTTTTCATGTTAGGCCACCAGAAGGTTCTTTTCAAGTCTTGGTACATCTTAGTAGCTCCAGGGTGGATTGTGTACCTCGATCTATGAGCTTCTTCAAGAATCTTCTTCTTCAATTCGGGACAGTCGGGCACACATGTCCGTGCATGAAATAGTAATCTGCCATCCGGTGCCAGCTTGAAATCCAGTCTCTCGTCCAGTTTGCTCTTTATCTCCACTAGCGAGGGATCCTCTTCTTGTAACTTCTTGATTTCAGGTAGCAAATCTGGATGTAGGCTCATATGAGATAGAATAATACACATGTTCTTCTCATCTGTGCTGATATCAAGCTCAGAGAATTTCTCCAGCAGTTTCCATTCTTGTATCATGTAGTTGGCCAATATTGTTCTCGGCTTTCGACTAAGGGCATCAGCTACGGAATTACCCTTACCAGGATGGTACTATATAGTAAAGTCGAAATCCTTGAGATACTCGAGCCAACGCCGTTGCCGCATGTTCAGCTCCTTTTGGGAGAATAAGTACTTGAGGCTTTTATGATCAGAGTACACAGTGAATTGTTCTCTGTAGAGATAGTGCCTCCAGATCTTTAAAGCGAATACTACTGCGGCCAGTTCTAAGTCGTGAACTGGGTAGTTCTCTTCATGTTTCTTCAACTGTCGGGAAGAGTATGCAATGACTCTCCCATTCTGCATCAATACACATCCGAGGCCAATACGAGAAGCATCGGTATATACCTCGTATTTTTCTCCTTCTATTGGTAACGATAGGACTGGAGCAGTGGTCAAGATATACTTCAAAGTTTGGAAACTCTTTTCACAGTCTTCCTTCCACTCATAAGGCACTTCCTTACGGGTTAACCTGGTCATGGGAACAGCAATTTTGGAGAAGTCCTTTATAAAACGTCGGTAGTAACCAGCTAGACCCAAGAAGCTCCGAATCTCAGTTACATTTGTGGGTCGTTCCCAGTTCTTCATGGCTTCGACCTTTGATGGGTCAACAGTAATTCCGTTCTTTGAAATGATATGGCCTAAGAAGGATACTTCATCGAGCCAAAACTCGCATTTGCTAAATTTGGCATATAGCTTGTTTCCCCTTAATATTTGTAATGCCTTCTTGAGGTGTTCTTCATGATCCTCTTCGGTCTTTGAATAGATCAGAATATCATCAATAAAGACCACAATAAATTGGTCTAAATAGGGCCTGAATATGCTGTTCATTAACTGCATAAAAGCTGCGGGGGCATTTGTTAGTCCGAAAGGCATAACAGTAAATTCGTAATGCCCATACCTGCTTCGGAATGCGGTTTTATGAATGTCTTCTTCTTTGATCTTCAATTGGTGGTAACCAGAACGAAGATCAATCTTGGAGAAATATAAAGCTCCGGATAGTTGATCGAACAGCTCATCAATCCTTGGCAATGGATACTTGCTCTTGATTGTAAGGTGATTTAGCTGCCGATAATCTATGCATAATCTCATCGATCCGTCCTTCTTTTTGACGAATAGCACGGGTGCTCCCCATGGGGAAGTACTCGGCCTGATAAAACCCTTGTTCAATAACTCCATTAGCTGCTCTTTTAGTTCCTTCAGCTCAGCAGGGGACATTCTGTATGGTGCCCTGGAAATAGGATGAGCACCAGGGACAAGGTCGATTGTGAACGACACTTCCCTTTCCGAGGGTAAGCCGGTTAAATCTTCTGGAAAAACATCAGGAAAATCCCGAATTACAAGGATGTCTTCAAGTTTAACCTTCTCGACTTCCGTGGCAGTCACGAATGCTATGAAAGTCATGCATCCCTTATTCATAAGTTTACTAGCTCGGAGAGCTGATATAAGAAGTGATTTACTCCGAGGGCTATTGTAAACTAGCTCTGGGAAATCTACGAAAGTTACCTTGCCATGCCGGCAATCTACAGTTGCTTGGTATGTGGATAGCCAGTCGGCACCTAATATGACATCATAACCCTTTATATCAAGGCATATCAGGTCAGCAGGTAAATTATTTCCCTTAATCATCACTTCACAGTTTGGATAGTGATAAGTGATATCAGACTCATTCCTAAAAGGTGTAGATATGACCAAATCTAGCAGTTCATGTTTCTTAGAAAATGAAGCAGCAAAGTTCTTGGAAACGAATGAATGAGTTGCTCCGGTATCGAATAAAACTTGAGCAATTTTTGAACAAATAGTGAGAGTACCTTCCACAATTCCACCTTTAGTGGGTTCCGTCTCTTGGAGAGCTTGCAGACGGCCTTGTTTCTTTACCGGACGCTTCTCGTCTTTGGTGTCTTGTTCCTTCATCAGTGGGCAGTCTGGGATTCGATGCTCTCGGCTCTCACATCGAAGACAAGCTCCTAACTTTCTCCAACATTCCTCAGTCTTATGACCAGCTTTATCACAATATTTGCAAATCTCCTTTGATGGTGTGGTGGTGGAGAATGGCCTGTCATTCTTCTGGAATTTCTTCGCCTTAGAGGGCTCCCCTCCCATGAAGAATCGCTTCTTGTTGAAGGATTGTTTGAATTTTCCCGGGCTTGTGACGGGTTCCTTCTTGTCTCTTCCTCGGATTCTCTCAGATAATTTGGTGGCGTCTTCCAGCAGTTGAGCACGCCGAACCATCTCCGAATAGACTTGGATGTCCATCGGGGCAAGTTGTGTGATATAATGGGGCCGAAGCCCGTTGAGGAATCTTCTTGCCTTCATCTTTTCCGTACACACCAAGTGGGGTGCATACCTAGATAATCTGGAGAATTGGGCCTCATACTCGGCCACTTTCAAGCCCCGTTGTTTTAGAACGGCGAATTCCGTGGCTTTCTTTTCCTGGATATGATCGGAGAAGTACTTGTTGTTGAAATGCTCCGTGAATTCATCCCAAGTGACATGGTATTCTGGCAGTGTTGCTTCTATGGATTCCCACCAGCATCGAGTGTCCCGCTCTAGTTGGAATACGGCAAGTAAAACCTTCTCTTCATCCGCGCATTGCATCACACGGATGATTCGTTCCATCTCCTTTAGCCAATTCTCGGCATCCTCGGGGTCGGACGAACCCGTGAACCTTGGTGGGTTCATGTTACGGAAACTTCGGTGGAGATCTCCTGCTCCACGATTTGCTCCACCTTGGGCCACTTGCTGTAGTGCCTGTGTGAGGCCTTGCACGGTGCGCTGCATCTCGTGCCATTGTGCTCTTTCTGCAGCCATGATCCTACAAAAGAGTTAAGTATGATAAAGATCGGATTTACTTGTAAGGTCGAAAGTCATTGTAGAACTTAGCCCATGGCTCTATCCATCTCACCGGGTAAGGTATATCTATCCTTGAACTTGGGTTTTACCTATCCTTGGACTCAAGTTTTTTACTTAGATTTCAATTTCTAACCGTTTATTTTTTCTAGTTCCCTAGGTTTGAAAACCTAGGCTCTGATACCACGAAGACTGTCACGCCCCGAGCGCGGAAGATTACCCGGAGGCGTGACGCGTCTATATAGATCGTGTCAATCATGTAAATATCAGAGTGCGCAAATAACTAAGATTTAACTCGAAATTAATACAAATAGTACGAGCTGACAATTGTCACAACAAATCAAAGGACAAATACATATGTTCCCAGAGTCCAACGACTAGGCTTCAAATCTTAAGCAGTTCTAATCAAGTTGACTAATACAAATGACATAGATGAATTGATATAACTGACATAAGTGAACTAATACAATAACACAAAGGACATGACAATTTGATAACTTCACTCTAACACTCATCACTCAGTCTCATTCCCTTTCGAGTGTTGGTTGACATCCAAATTACCTGAAAATATTAGAAAACAACTAGATGAGCGAATCGCTCAGTAGGAATTACATCTCAAGATTTAACATGCTTTAAGTGGTTTACAAGTTCAATTAATGTCAGTAAAGCTATGCATGTAGATGAGTAGATATCAAGGATTGTAAAAATCGACAAGAGTAGTGAAGGAATAACAAGTGAGAGTATAAGGATTCCAACTTCAATGCAGCAATAGCAAGAGATTCAAACAAGTAATAACTGGAATTAACGAAATCTTTCCAAGAGAGTAAGAACTCATGTCAAGCAAGTAATAGAAAGTAATATAAATTCAAGCATGTAAAACTGGAATTGGCTATTTATCAATTTCATTCAAGCAAAACTTTACCCTTCTGCGGGTCTCAAGTCAAATCAATCAAGTAATATCACGAGAATGAGTGGAATGTCTAAAGCCTAGCAAGCAAGTACTCCGGTGCAATGCCAAACACCGTGGTCAATAAACTCCCATGGGCACAAGTACCTTCGGGTGCTCCCCCCAAGACCAGACCGGGCCCTATATGCACAACATTAATCATGTATGTCGACATCCACTCTCATTTATAGCCAATGTGAAATTTCAAGGTTTGACCAGTATGATATATAAGGTAGAATTATGGAATGGAATCCAAGGGCGCATTAATGTGTAGGGATGAACTAGGAGTGGAAACCAGTAACGTTTGATACACGGAAAAACTAGATAAGAGAGGTGCCTTATGGGCCACCTGACAATTTTAGAAACGACACCCTTACTGTGGGATGCCCTTTCTGAGAATTATACAGGGTTTAGAGGACCCTTTCAGGAGTTAAATATCCCCTCTCCGGCTGCCATCTATCAATGGAGATGGCAAAAGTGAAAGTCTAATGATCGCGTTAACGTAATGAGCTAGCTGTGTCGACTCAATAGTTCATCGCGTCAACTCGGTGAACAGTACTGTGTCAACCCTGTCAACAGGCAGGGTCGACTCATCAGTTCATTTCCAGTTCACAGGGTCGACTCATCAGTTCATCGCGTCAACTCATCAGTTCATCGCGTCAACGCGGTGAACAGTACTGCGTCAACCCTGTCAACAGGCAAGGTCGACTCATCAGTTCATTTCCAGTTCACAGGGTCGACTCATCAGTTCATCGCGTCAACTCATCAGTTCATCGCGTCAACGCGGTGAACAGTACTGCGTCAACCCTGTCAACAGGCAAGGTCGACTCATCAGTTCATTTTCAGTTCACAGGGTCGACTCATCAGTTCATCGCGTCAACGCGGTGAACAGTACTGCGTCAACCCTGTCAACAGGCAGGGTCGACTCATCAGTTCATTTCCAGTTCACAGGGTCGACTCATCAGTTCATCGCGTCAACGCGGTGAACAGTACTGCGTCAACCCTGTCAACAGGCAGGGTCGACTCATCAGTTCATTTCCAGTTTACAGGGTCGACTCATCAGTTCATCGCGTCAACGCGGTGAACAGTACTGCGTCAACCCTGTCAACAGGCAGGGTCGATACTTTCTTTTGTTCCCCAGTTTTCATGCCCTTCCAATCCTTCTTTCACTCTGAGTTCTTTACAAAAGTTCTTCTTCTCTTGTAGATATAGATTTTCTTCTTCTACCACACCCTCCAATTCTTCTTAGTTTTTAAGTTATAATTAATTTTCTACGGTTCTGTTTTTTACTCAGTAACTGTTCACCTACGCCTATAGATCTCGTTTTTTTCACGTTTTTCACCTTCTTCCTCTCATTTTCTCTCTCTGCACTCTTCATAAAACTTCTTCCTAACCTTCCAATCTATGACTTTCTCTTCTTTCACATATTCTCATTCTCTCTAGATTTTTTATTATTCTTCTTCTTAGAACCCCCTATTTTCAATATCATTTCATTGTGCTTTCAACTTGATCTTTTTCCACTTGGCCTCTTTCAACTTGATCTTTTTCCACATTTTTCATCCTCTTGACTACAATTTCTTCTTTCACTATTTTTAGGCTTTAGTTTCTCTCATATAACATCTTTAACATGGTGGTTTTAGTTTCACAGAAATTGACATAATGACAGGCCCTTTACTAAAGCATGAACTATATCAAATATAGATATTAGCTAATACATGCTAATCATCCTAGATTTAAGCTAACACATGCTAATTATTCTAGGTATGAGACTAATACTTACTAATACTTGCTAATACTTGCTAATTATTCTGGGTATAAGGCTAATACATGCTAATTATCTTAGGTATAAAGCTAATACATGCTAATCATCTCAAGTATGAAGCTAATGCATGCTAATCGGCTTAGGTATGAAGCTAATACATGCTAATCATCTCAAGTATGAAGCTAATGCATGCTAATCGGCTTAGGTATGAAGCTAATACATGCTAATCATCTCAAGTATGAAGCTAATGCATGCTAATCATCCTAGATTTAAGCCAACACATGTTAATCATTCTAGATATGAGACTAATACTTGCTAATTATTCTGGGTATAAAGTTAATACATGCTAATTATCTTAGGTATGAAGCTAAGGCATACTAATCATCCTAGATTTAAGCCAACACATGCTTTATAAACACTAAATATCGCATGGAAATGAGCCTAAGACTAAATGCCTAGACTAATCATCCTAGATTAGCTATTAGTTTAGTTAAAAGTTGAGAACACCTACTATAACATGATGTGTAACCACTAAATACCACATGGAGATGAGACTAATCACTAATTTTACATGCTAATATAACCTAGATTAGCTATGGTTTGTTTAAAGCTCGAGATCACCTACCTCTGTGTGGTGGCAGAAAGAGTACAGGTGGAAGAAGAAAGGAAGAAGATCAGCTCCTTCCCTCCTCTACAATGCTTCAGAGAATGCTCCCACGTTCTCTGCAGCAAGGCTTCGAATGTCAGAGAAGGCAAGAGTCTCTGCCTCAATAGAGGGGTATAATATAGGGATTTTAGGATTTTTGGTAGACATGAGGGGAACCAGATCTGAAATAATAGCATCCCATAGTACGATGCCAACTCAAATAGGCTATTCGTGTCTCTTTACGAAGTACTGTAAGTTGGGGTGCACTGTTCATAAGTTAAGATTCCAAGTTAAACTTCAAAGATTTTTATCTTTAAAAATTGATGGAGTTAGTTTATGAAATTACATGGATGAGATCCTTACATTTGTCTCTACTTTTACATATATTTGTTTTTTAAAAATTCTTTTTAAATAAAAAGTGGTACTATTCATGGCACTATTCACGTTAGGAAATAATGGGGCTTTACAACGTAAAATGGTAGATGCTAGGATTTGAACCTTGGTCATTAGGTTGAAAGGTAAGTCACTTAACCAATTACACTAGGAAGCCACTTATTAAGTGAATAACCTTTACATATGATAACTTCGTGTTCCCACTTCTTACATAAACTTCCTAAAGAGTTTATTTAATATTTTTTTTGAAAAATATTAATAATAATAAATTTTTTTTATCATTCTTTTTTTTAATACGCGGTGCTACAACGTGCATGCTTAGACCGATATACAGACTTTGATAGCATAAGACGCTAAGTAAGACTGACGGATGTACAGACTTTGCATGAGACGCTAGACGCCGTATAGACCTCATGAATGTGCAGACTTGTCAGCGAGATGCACAATGTACAGACTAGCCAGCAACAAGTGTATGGACTTAACAAAGGAGTGATGCAGACTATGCAGCAACGAATGTGATGTGCAGACTTTAAATGAACGAGCATGCATTGTATAGACTTGATGGAACGCTGGGAGGATGTGCACCGCTCAGACAGCGAGGGGGGGCGTACCGCTGGGAAAGGAATTGGGGGAGTGCACCGCTAGAGGGCCAAAGGGGAGCGTACCGCTGGAGGATAGAAGACGCGTACTGCTGAAGGGACTGGGGGAGTGCACCGCTAGAGGGCCAAAGGGGAGTGTACCGCTGGGGGATGGAAGGTTAGGGTGCACCGCTGGAGGAGGTGTGCTGCTGAGGGTAAAGGAGAGTATACCGTTGGGAAAAGTGGCAAACGAAACCAAGCAGAGTGTGCCGCTAAAGGGGTGGGCCAGGACTCAAGAGAGGGTTCCCTGTTCAGTTCAGAATGAAGCATCTTAGATGGTTAAGGTTTCAGTTTTCTGTCATGAGATTGAGTCCCAAGTCGTGTTCAGCAATGCAGTGCTTGGAGTCTTTTTCAGTTCGGTGCTTGAAGCCTTGCATGGTTCCTTTAGTTGATTAGAGTATTCTCACTGTTGCTCAGTCCATCTGTTTGCTGCTTCTTTTCATCTTTTAAATTTATTGTTATTCCTGACAAAAATTCGGCAGCACCTCCCCTTGACCCGGGAGGTAAAGGAATAACAAGGAACATGCCCACGGGGGTGGCATGAACCAACAGCTGAGGAGGGTACTTGAGCAGCCGCCTTTAGGGAAATTTCGGAAAACTCGGAGAAAACATCGAACGAGGAACTAGTAGACTGATGCAAACTATGAGTACACCGGGGAGGTGATGGCCA
Source organism: Amorphophallus konjac (assembly GCA_022559845.1). Lineage (NCBI taxonomy): Eukaryota > Viridiplantae > Streptophyta > Magnoliopsida > Alismatales > Araceae > Amorphophallus > Amorphophallus konjac. The sequence goes on from CM040126.1 coordinate 434,846,641, forward strand.
AGGAGTGCCGGGCTGACAGTCCAAGAGTGTGCCGCTGGGCGGCCAAGGAAGGGAGGTGTACCACTGACAAGAAGGGAGAGGGTGCACCGCTGAATGGCCCTAAGGAGAGTGTGCCGCCAGGCAAACTCAAGGAAGGTTGTATCGCCAAACGGCCGAATGGGAGAGGCGTACCGCTGGGGGCCCTGAGTGGTAGAATGACTAGGAGCTTGAGGGTGCGTGGGCATACCACTGGTCCCGAAGGAGGGCAAAGGAGGATGTTCTGGGAATTGAGAGACTCCAATGTGTTAAAGAGAATGGGCTCCCACAGACCCGTATGGCAAGATCAGGAGTTGTTATGCAATGGAAAGCCATTGAAGAAGGACGAGGCTGGCCATACCCTATCAAGCCAGGAGCAAACCCTATTGACTGCATAAACCAGCGCCACGGGAAATCAGGTAGAACAGGGAGTTGGGAGGTTGAAGGAAGAGAAAGCAAAACCACAAGAGACCGGTGAGGAGAAGACGACAAATGCAGTAAGAAGCAAAACTGAACATTATTTCATTCATGGAGGATTCGATATAACAAAGATCGTGGCCCGAAGACGCCACATCGTACAATGCATCCCTAAACAAAAGAAGGGAAGAAAACTAAGAATAGGAAAGAAAAGAAAGTTGAGGAGAGGGTTGGAACGAGGAAGGGCAGCCATTCCCTTTCCTCCATTCCTTCCCCCTCTGCTACATGCAACGCTCCTCTCTCTTTTTCCTATATTTCTTCTACCTTCTTCTTCTCTTCTTCTTCGCTTCGAACGGGCCTCTTCGCATGAAGATCCTCTCTTCTTTCTCTGTCTTTCTCCCTCTACCAAAAATCCATCTATCTCCTTTTTCTGTCTGTGGGGGGCCTTTTATATGCGGACGGTTGACGAGGTCGCCTCATGATGGCACTGGCATCCGAGGTTGACTTCGGTATCTTTCTCGTCAGGCGAAGATCTCCCCTCCTCCAGCCAGAATGTGACACGGAGACAAGCGCTAGCTGGCTTTGAAGTGGCTGGACTGCGCGCCAATGGGTTTGCCTATTAACCGTTGTATCTTCTGCCGGTGCATGCCGTCGGGAGGCTTTCAGTGCTGTGCCGCTGGGGAAAGGGTGCAAGGCGTTGAGGGCATAAGGGTTGTGCCGCTAAATGGCCAAAGGCCTTGCCGCTGAAGGAGCCAAGAAGCCCCGTGCCGCTGGAAGGGCCAAGACTGTGCCGCTGGCGGTCAAACTTGGTAATGAGTGTATAGACTTCGTGTCTGAACTCTGTACATACTTGCCATTTGAGTGTATAGACTTCGCGTCTGAACTCTGTACAGACTTGCCTCATGAGTGTATAGACTTTGGCAAGGCAACCGGACGATGTACATACTTGAGCAAGGAAGGTCTGTACAGACTTGAGAGTTCACAATGTATAGACTTTGGCCAAGCAAAGGCTATACAGACTTCAACTCAGCTGCAATGTATAGACTTGCAGGGTCCTGCGTCAAAAGCGGTGTACATACTTCATCAATGTATAGACTTTGGCAAAGCAAAGGTTGTACAGACTTCAACTCAGCTGCAATGTATAGACTTGCAGGGGCCTGCGTCAAAAGCGGTGTATAGACTTCATCAATGTATAGACTTGGAAGTTGAACTGGTGGATGTACAGACTTCACCAATGTATGGACTTGAAAGTTGAACTGGTGAATGTACAGACTTCACCAATGTATGGACTTGAAGTCTGAACTGGTGGATGTACAGACTTCACCAATGTATGGACTTGAAAGTTGAACTGGTGGATGTACAGACTTCACTAATGTATGGACTTGAAGTCTGAACTGGTGGATGTACAGACTTCACCAATGTATGGACTTGAAGTCTGAACTGGTGGATGTACAGACTTCACCAATGTATGGACTTGAAGTCTGAACTGGTGGATGTACAGACTTCACTAATGTATGGACTTGAAAGCTGAACTGGTGGATGTACAGACTTCACTAATGTATGGACTTGAAGTCTGAACTGGTGGATGTATAGACTTCACCAATGTATGGACTTGAAAGCTGAACTGGTGAATGTACAGACTTTGATTGTACAACTACCAACGTATAGACTTGGGCTTGGATGTATAGACTTCGTTTGTGCAGCCAGCCAATGTACAGACTTGGTGAAACCCTGAATGAAGCGTGCCGCTGAAGGGCCAAATGGCCGTGCCGCTGAAGGGCCAAATGGCCATGCCGCTGAAGGGCTGAAGGGTCGTGCCGCTGGGAGCTAAAATGCCGTGCCGCTGAAGGGCCTCAGGCCTGCGCCGCTGGAGGCACCAAAGGTGCCGTTTTGACAGGGGCCTTTGCTTTTGCTTCGGGAACTTGAAGCTGTGCATTCTTTGAGATATTTCTTCACCGTTAGGGGCCCAAGGGTGGGTCCGTAGCAGTGTGTTAATTCAGGAGGACATCATGTGACTTCTCGGTCTCTTAATACGCCCGTGCAAATGCGGGGATTTGTCGGGCGGTAGTATCTTCCCGGAGCCCTGGATGGCCAGTCTCTCCGGGTCCTCTTCCTTTGACATTGACATTAATGCGGGGCTCAGCGGGACATATGGACGTGTAATTTTATACGTCCACAGGCCTCCCCCACCAGATGCATCAGGATGCTCCTCGGGACACTATACAACAAACTATCGCGCGCTTGCAGGATCACTTGCTCGACCTCCCGCACAGCTCGTAGCTCCCGCCTCTCCTGGGAGCAGAAGTACTTCAAAAACTGGATGAGATGCTTATCCTTCGGGAAGTCCCTCCGATATTCGCCGGTCCGATCGAAGGTGAAGCGGTTCTCAACCCGAGAGAGCCGATTATAGTCCATCGTCTCGGCCTCAGAGTCCAAAGACACGGCCAGTGCTGCTATTTCAGCATGCTCCCTGTCTAGTTCCTCTACATTGAGCCATGTGACGGCTGGCACTGGGGCCTGGGGAACAAGGTTGGCATCGATAGTGGCGGCAGGAGCAGAAGAACCGCTTGGGGCAGCCATCTATCTGCAAAGATACAACAAATAGAAGATCATAATAAGCCACGGGCGAAGAGAAATGAAAACTATAAAGGGGCTCTACTACAAGTAAAATGAATAAGACAATGCCAATTTCTGACGAAATTTCGGCAGAGTTTCCCCTAGGCCAGAGGCGTAAGGGAAAATACGGGTGCGCGTCCACAAGGAGTGACGGCCCTAACAAGTCATGGTGGGCCCCGAAAGGCAACACCAGAAGTCCTCAGCTTGAAGAAAGTCCTCCTTGTATGCTGCCTAAGGCCTCTTCCCCGGCACGCCTTGGAATGGCCTTCGCCGGTACACCCCCTGGGTGTCTTCACCGGCACGCCCTGGTGCCTCCTTCACCGACATGCCCTGAGGCTGTCTTCGCCGGTACACCCCCTGGGTGTCTTCACCGACACGCTCTGAGGCTGCTTCGCCGGTACGCCCCTGTGGCACTTCCCCGGCACGCCCTGAGGAGAGCTTCCCCGGCACATCTCCTGGAATCACTGTCCGAGACGCCCTCACGCCTCTTCCCTGGCACGAGCCCCTAGCGTTTCCCCCGGCACACTCCGCGGACGCCTTCCCCGGCACGCCCTCGTGCCCCCTTCTCCGGTGCACCCTGGGGGTTTCCCCGGCACGCCCTATCCCTCCGCAACCCGGCATGCTTGGCACCACCGTCCGCGGCACGTCCGACCGACGGTCCCCCACAACGCCAAGAGAAGAGGAGAAGGAGAATAAGAAGGAAGGGAGAGGGAAGAGACAGAAGAGAGAAGACGGGGAGCCTAGGGCTCCGCCGTCCCCCGAAGACGGAGAAGAGGGAGGAAGAGGAGGGGAGGAAGAGAAGAAGAGGGAGACGAAGGAGGAAGAAGAAGAGGAGAATAGAGGGGGAAGGAGAAGCCCCTCCGCGGCGCCATTCTCACCCCAACGAAGGCGACGGCAGCAACAACGACGCTCGACGGTGGTGGCGTCCGGAGACGGAGAAGAAGAGAAAGAAAGAAGAGGAGGGGACGGTTCGCCTGCCGCGGGAAAGAGAAAGAGAGAGAGTGAGAGTTTGAATGAGAGAGGGGGTGGCCCGCTCGTGCCCCCCCCGTCCCTTTTATAGGGCGCGCAAAGAGGAAAAGAAGAGAAAAAAAGAGGAAAAAAGAAAAGGGGGGAGAAGAAGAGAAGAAAAAAAAAAGAGAAGAAGGAGGGAAAATTGATAAAAAAGGGAAAAAAAGAAGAAGAGAAAAAGAAAAAATGAATAAAAAGGAAAAGGGGAAAATAAAAGAGGAAAAGAGGAGTAAACGAAGAAGGGGGAAAATGAAAGAAAAGAAAGAAAAAAAATGAGAGAAAATAAAAAGGGAGAAAGAGAAGAAAGAAAAAGGAAAAAGGGTAGAAAGGAATTGCGACAAAGGTAATAACAATAATAAAAATATTAAATAAATATAAATATATATGTGTATATACGTATATAGGTACGTATGCGCACATACATGTGGAGGTGTACGTAAATAATGCACGACGGCAGATGCCTCCATGGGTATGTCCCGTCCGCACATCCCTAGGTGTCGACGGGCATCCGCACAGGCAAAGTAGGGCTTTATCCTTGCACCGACATTAGTTCCTTGCCAACGAATAAGTCCTTTTCTGGCGCAAGACTTCGTGCCCTAGCCATCTTCTCTCATGCAAAGTCGCCATTGCGGGCCTTACGCCCGAATCGGCAAAACCTCTGCCCTTGCGCTGGCATTAGTCTCTTGCCAATGAATAAGCCTCTTGCCGGTGCAAGTCTTCGTGCCCTAGCCGCCCGCTCCCATACAATTTTGCCATTACGGACCTTACGTCCGAATCGGAGGAAAGATCTCCCGTTGCGTCGGCATTGTTTTCTTGCCGACGAATCAACCCTACCTCTCGGCACAAGGCCTCGGGCCCTAGCCAACCATCACATATCACCCACTTGCCAAAAAATATATATATATACATATATACGTAATAAATAAGAGAAAGGGGCTTAAAATAGAGGTGCCCCGCCGGACTTGCCCTTACTGAGGGACAAGGGCAAAAATGGCAACAACCCAGCTGTGGCGAAAACCCGAAAGGGCGCTGCAGGCAAAATCGGGTACCCCGCCACGTGAAAACCCGAGAGGGCGCATGGGCAAAAGCTAGAGGGGGCTGGTTCCAGCGAAAACCCGAAAGGGCACTTGTACCGATAATGTGGTTCAAAAAAGGGAAAAAGAGAAAAGAGATGAAAAGACCAACAATCATGCCACCTCCCGACGCCCCGTCGGCACTGATAAAGAGACCAAGAGACCAACAAGCCACGTCAGTTCCCGACGCCCCGTCGGCACTGATGAAGAGACAAAGAGACCAACATGCTATGTCAGTTCTCGATACCCTGTCGGCACTGATGAAGAGACGAAGGGACCAACAAACTACGTCAGTCCCCGGCACCCCGTCGGCACTGATGAAGAGACAAAGAGACCAACATGCTACGTTAGTTCTCGATACCCTGTCGGCACTGATGAAGAGACGAAGGGACCAACAAACTACGTTAGTCCCCGGCACCCCATCGGCACTGATGAAGAGACAAAGAGACCAACAAACTATGTCAGTCCCCGACATCCCTTCGGCACTGATGAAGAGATAAAGAGACCAACAAACCCTGTCAGCTCTCGACACCCCGTCGGCACTAACAAAGAGAAGGAGAGACCAACAGAAGAGACCAACAAACCATGTCAGCTCTCGACACCCCGTCGGCACTGACAAAGAGAAGAAGAGACCAACAGAAGAGACCAACAAACCCTATCAGCTCTCGACACCCCATCGGCACTGACAAAGAGAAGAAGAGACCAACAGAAGAGACCAACAAACCCTGTCAGCTCTCGACACCCCATCGGCACTGACAAAGAGAAGAAGAGACCAACCGAAGAGACCAACAAACCCTGTCAGCTCTCGACACCCCATCGGCACTGACGAAGAGAAGAAGAGACCAACAAACCCTGTCAACTCCCGACGCCCCGTCGGCACTGACGAAGAGAAGAAGAGGCCAGCATACCACGTCAGTTCCTGACACCCCGTCGGCACTAACGAAGAAAAGGAAAAGATCGACATACCACGTCAGTTCCCGACACCCTGTCGAATCCAACAAAGAGAAGAAGAGACTAGTACACCCACGGGCACCGCCCGGCTCATCCTTCGCCTGCGTTACCCGTGGGTGGGGGGCATTTGTGGACGTACAAAATTGCACGCCCATACGTCCCAGTTAGCCTGGCATTGATAACAACTTCAGCCGAAGAGACTGCGAAGAAATAGGGCCATCCAGACTCTCTGAATATCAACACACGCTAGGTGAGGCCACCTCCATAGTCACGACGGTAAAGAGAGATCAGCCTTCAAGAGCCCCACAAACCACGGGCCACGGAGGAAATCAAACGGGCCACGACTCGTGCTCACAACGGGCTCAGAAATGCACCCTGATGGCCTTCAGTGGCACACCCAGGGTGGCCTTCAGCGGCACACCCCTGGCCTTCAGCGGCACGCCCTTTGGCCTTCAACGGCACGCCATGAAGCCCATTCAACGGCACGCCCTCTTTGGCCTTCAACGGCACGCCCTAAAGCCCATTCAACGGCACGCCCTCATGGCCTTCAGCGGCACACCCTTTGAGCTTTCAGTGGTACGCCCTGTTGGCCTTCAACGGCACACTATGGCAGCCCTTCAGCGGCACGCCTCTTGCCCTCTTCAGTGGCGCGCTTGTAGGGTCTTGTAGCGACACGCCCCGATGACCGTCCAGCGGCACACTTGCTGAGCCCGCCAGCCGCACAACGCTCAACCATTTCAACGGCAAGTCCGGCAGACCAAATCTCGTGCCCATGCCCTACGGATCTTCGGCGCGCAGTGAGCTGTCCGAGGAGTTGACCGGGGGTTGGGCCACGCAGGCTACCACTCTGCCACCCAGGACGGGGAAAGTCAAATGCAATCATGTCGGAGCTGCTTCCCGCCTTCGCTGCCCGTGCTCGAGGGCTCCCGCTGCTGGGAGTATAAAACCACTCCCATTCCGGCGAAGAAAAAGAGGAGAGGGAGGAGTCCAGGGAGACCACACCATACACCCAGAGAAGGAAGAGGCAGACAGAAAAAGGGAGAACAGAGAAGAGGAAGAAGGAGAGCCCCGTCCACCCAAGCTCGGCAAGCCCAGGGAGCTCCAGGGAAGAAAAGGCCAGAAAGAGAGAAAGAGAGTAAGAAAAGAGATAGAGAGGTGCTATGTAGCGGGAGGTAGCAGGGGAAGAGAAGGGAGCCGTCGCCCCTGCTTGACCCCGGCTCTCTCCTCACCCCTTCTTTCTTTTTATTTATCTTCTTGTTCCTCTTCTCATCTCTTTTATAGCTTGTTTCAGACATACTCTGTAACGCTTGACCCTTGGCCAACCATGGTCATTTTCTATCTTGAATAAAAGACGCCCCTCTGCTGGGTTTCCTGTCATTCTCGTTGGTTTCTTCTTATGATATGTTTTGCCACTTGCTTCTCCCCTTTTCTCTGGTGTTCTTGCTCCTTATGTTAATCTCCTTCCATGATGCCGGCCTGTCCGGTCTAATGCACAACGTCTTGGTGTAGCGCCATCCAGAGGGGTCCTTTGATAGTGGCTTCTTGTATGGGCTTCTCCCCCTATGAGTCTGACTCCAGAGCATGCCATTTAGCTCAATAGAGTGCTCCCACCCCCGTAGAGTAGATGTGCCCTCCTTCTAGGCCGCTTGAGCCCCTGCTTCCTTAACATTCTTGATCTTCTTCCCCCCCTTGGTCAGTTAATGCACCCCTGGGCTTAGACCTAACCCAATGTGCCAACAGCTTCCTCTCATTGGTAGGCCAACCCATACCCTCCACCGCTATAGCTTCGAGCATGCCATTTAGCTCAATAGAGTGCCCCCACCCCCGTAGAGTAGATGTGCCCTCCTTCTAGGCCGCTTGAGCCCCTGCTTCCTTAACATTCTTGATCTTCTTCCCCCCCTTGGTCAGTTAATGCACCCCTGGGCTTAGACCTAACCCAATGTGCCAACAGCTTCCTCTCATTGGTAGGCCAACCCATACCCTCCACCGCTATAGCTTCGAGCCCCTCGTCCGTTGGCCGGTGCACCCCCTAATCGTCCCTGCCCGGCACACCCCAGGCCCTCCCAGGCCGGCACACTCTAGCCAGCCCCATCCGGTACACCTTCCAGCCCGGCACGGCCTATCAGCCCCTCTAGCCGGTGCACCCTCTAACCCTTCTAGCCCGGCACGCTCCTGGAGCCCTCTTGCCCGGCACGGTTGCCATATCCTCCTACCCAGTGCACTCCCAGTCTGTCTTAGCCGGATCTCCCGCTCGTTGATTTCTCCGAGGTTTTTCTGAAGTTTCATCAAAGGTGCTGCCGCCTTCGGGCGCCCACCTCCAGTTGTCGGGTTCCGCCACTCCATGTGGACGCGTTCCCTTTATCTCCCTTACGCTCGAGTCAAGGGGAGATGCTGCCGAATTTTCATGAAATAATAGTAATACACACCAAAAGGCAAAAGGATGCAACAAACAAATGAAACGATCGATAATAGAACACTCCAGCCGGAACAAGGCACTACGGACAACATGAGAAGAATTAGGCTAATCGACGTTGTGGTGAACTAAATGCTCAATCTATGAAGAACAGGTTGCGAGAAGAGCGGGAAAAGATTTGTATAAAACTACATAAAAGTCGGAGAGAAGAAGAAAAGAAAAGCCTTAAAAGAACCAGAGGGAGAGTGGGTCTTCTTCGAAATTCTCAACCTAATCCCTCAGCGGTACACCCTTCTAACCCTTCGACGGCACACTCTAACAGCCCTTCAACGACACACCCTCATAGCCCCTTGGTGGCATGCTCCCCAGCCCTTCAGTGGTACACCCATCTAACCCTTCAGCGGCACACTCTAACAACCCTCACCACCTCCGGCGGTACGCCTTTTTGGCCCTTCAGCGGCACACCCCTCACCCTCTCCAGTGGCACACTCCTCACCCTTTCCAACGGTACGCCCCCGGCCAGCCCTTCGCTGGCACACCCTTCCTGGCTGCCTTCTCCGACACGTTCCACACCGCCTTCGCCGGCACGCTACTGGTTGCCCTCGCCGGCACACTCCTAGCCCCCTTTCACACCTCCCAGCCTGTGTCGGTGCATATTGCACCGACCTTGGGTCTACCTCGGTGCACATTGCACCAACCCTACCCCTTTATAGCCCAAAGCTGCACCGACTTCAACTCGCATGCCGTACAGACTTCGCCCCGCAGGACGTACAGACTTTGTTCCGTAGGCCGTACAGACTTCGCTCCGCAGGCCGTACAGACTTTGTCCCACAGGCCGTACAGACTTCGCCCCGCAGGACGTACAGAATTTGTTCCGCAGACCGTACAGACTTTGTCCCGCAGGCCGTACAGACTTTGCCCCCAGGCCGTACAGACTTTGTCCCGCAGGCCGTACAGACTTTGCCCCGCAGACCGTATAGACTTTGCCCCGCAGGCCGTACGGACTTTGCCCCTCTACAGCCCAAAGCTGCACCGACTTCAGCCCGCAGGCTGCACCGACCTGCTGACGGCCCCAATTTGCACCGACCTACCTTCAGCCTTGGCACACCCTGCTCCGACCCAGCCCAATCTCTATCCGGCGCACTCTTTGATACCCTCGCCGGCATGCCTTCAGCCGCCCTTGCCCGGCGCACTCTCTATGCCGCCTTCGCCGGCACGCTGCCTACGACCTTCACCGGCACGCTCCTTCAGTCCCCTTTTGGCCCTTCAGCGGTCCACTCCCCCCAGAAGTATGTGTGTAATATATAGTATATAATAATAATAATAATAAATCAATAAAAATTACGATGACTAAATAACTTTATATATATATATATGTATAAAACAAACAAAAATTGTGAAATAGTAATAATAATGGTGAGAGAAATTTCTAATAATAATAATAATAAACAGCATGGATAAATCATTCAGGAAAAAATACACAAAAGGGAAATAAGCAATAAAAAGAATGCATATATATATATATAATTAGGAGCCCAGATAAAAGAAACGATAAAGTCTATATTGCAGCCCCGTCTCTCCCGTGACCCGGTGCTGAAGGGAATAACAATGCTGCCCCCTGCAGGTCGGGCCTGAGTCATGGGGACTGTCTCAATACGGCCACGACCCGACCTCGCCCCGGGCCGACATTTTGATTAGACCAAACCCGTTTCTCAAGACCGGACCCTTTTCGAGCCATTATTAAAATTGTCGCGCGCTCGGCAGACATTTGAACGGATTCGTCCCGGCTTCCACCACGTTTCTATCACGGACCTTCGTCCGAACATGGAAAAGGTCCGCAAGTGACCAACATAGTCCGTGGCCCATGGCCCGATACGGATCTCAATGTGATTTATTCCTGCTTCTTTCTCACGCAGTTAGTATGAGTCCTTTCGGCCGCAGGGCCCCTAATTTTGGTAATTAATCAAGGGTGTTCCCTCGTACGGGGGATGTAAATGACGTCGTGGCCTTCATGGCATGACGGGATCTGGTCCCGACATGAACCACACAATCGTCTGACGAGGTCAGGTCGAGCACACCATGGGCTCTTCGGAGCCCGAATAAATTGTCACTCCGGTGACTGGCACGCCCACACACTCAATAAACTCAATACACGAATAACCAATTATTAAATAAATAAATAAATAAGTGCATCCACAGGGCCCTTCCTTGGCCCATTATCCATCCCATGGGCTCCCCTCCCAGCCAGTTCACCCCTCCGTTCCTCATCCGGGCTCCATCTTTCTTGCTCAGTCCCCTCCTTCCCTGGAGCGGGAACTCCTTGACAAATGGGCTACTATGCAGCAACAAATTGACCTCCTCCACAAGCGGGTTGGCCCGCAGTCTTTGGATGATGTCCCTATTCCTAACTTCAAGGACATTCACTTTCCTCTTCAGTCCGAGCTCCCCGTGTACCGAAAATATGACGGGAACGGTAACCCATTCATTCATGTCAGGGAGTTTCTTTACGAATCGGCGCAGTTCCAGCATGATGATCGCCTGATGGCTTACTTATTCTGCCGATCATTGGAGGGAGTCGCCCTGGAGTGGTTCTATACCTTGCCTCTGGAGGAGGCAGAAAATTTCAAGACAGTCAAGGAGAAGTTCATTCAGAGGTTCCAAGATCGGGTCGGTCCCGAGTATTCCTTCACCGACCTGGTAGCGGAAAAGATGAAGCTGGAGGAGGATTTTGCAACCTATGCGGATCGATGGAGACAGATGGCCTCACGTGTGCCCGGGCAAATCCCGGATGAAGAGAAAGTTAAGTTGTTGATCTCCAATGCCACCCCGACATTCAGAAATATTTTGGCAATGAATGACATTTCAAATATGCACCAGTTATACAGCAGGGCTCGGTTCATACAAACGCAGTTTAAAGACTCCCCTATTCATTCACTGTTTGAGGCCCAGAAACCCAAAACCGTCAGAAAATCCCAGGGCCCCGTCACTGAGGGAGTGCAAATCAACGAGCAGGTCCAGACTGTTCAGTTTTCCCACCAAGCCGCTCCACCTCGCTTCCCGCAGCCTCCACGCAATCCCCAGTTCGCCGCTCCACAAGTTCCCCAACCCACTCTCCCTCAACACCCGCAACAATCACCACCACTACCCCAACAGCCTCAGCGGCCGCCGCAATATCATAATGTTCCTCCACCCGCCGCTTACGGACCTGCCCGACCGAGCCCGAAAAGGGCCCATTACCCTCCTCTTCCTAAAACATTGCCTGATATTTTCTCTGCTTTGATGTATACTGGTGATATTCAACTGCCTCCGGAGCGTCAGAATTAGAATCTGGCCGCCGATCAATCCCGATATTGCATATATCATCGGCAGCCCGGGCACACAATAGAGCGGTGCTATCAGTTTAAAGATCTGGTGTATGACTTACATGAGGGCCAGAGGATTGATTGGGCCCAGATGCACCAATTGATCGAGGACATCAAGCAGAGGTAGAGACAAGCCAGGACACAGCAGGCGGCGCCCCAGCAACAGTAGCAGCAACCCCCACAGCAACAGCAACCCCGCAACAGCAGCAGCAGCAACAAGACCTTGGGATCCATCAGAATCCCATGCCAGTACACCAGCCCGCTCCTCAGCAACAACAACAGCCGCCGGCGCCGGCACCGGCCTAGGTAAACGTTGTTCAGCACCCAGCCCCCAACGTTGGGTGGACTTTTGATGATGAAACCCCCGCACACCTCTTGTCCTTCCACCACAACCATTCCCCCTCACTTGCTATCCCCTCCGTTCTCAGGCCCGCCGTTTGACCACCACTCCACCCATTATTCCCTCCGCATCACCCATCAGGCCCGCTGCATTCCCCTCCATACCGCCAGTCCTTTCGCCATCACCCACCATACCCTCCATCATCACCCCTCCACTTAACCCCTCGCCCATTTCCCCTTCACCAGGGCCCATTAGGCCGACCACCGTCATCCTCACTCCCACTTCTACCCCTTCCACCTACCCCACTAGGCTAAGCGGGGATCCCTCTCAGGTCGTGCCGGCCCGACATTGCGCCCTTAGGAGCGGGAATCCATTCCACAAAGATTTTCCTTCTGCCCATGCGCCCGCACCTAGCCCTCAGGCTTCTCCCTCAACAGCTGAAGATGCAGACCCCGTGCCGGGCACGAAGTATGATTTGTTACAGCACTTGGACCGGATGCCGGTCAAGATTTCAGTTTTGGAGTTGATCAAAAGGTCACCGCTGCACCAGGATGCCTTGAAGACTTTTTTGCAGAAAGTAATGGTGAATGAAGACGTAGCGGTGGACAGTTTACCGACGGTGCTGGCAATAATCACAAGGGGGGCTTCTATTTCATTTTCTGAGTCAGAACTAGCTCCCCCCGAGGCACGGCAGATGCCACTCTGTATCACCATTTCTTTGAATAAGGTGGCGGTCGAGTCAGCCCTCGTAGACACATGAGCATCGATAAATGTGTGTCCATTGAGTACCCTCCGTGCCTACAACATTTCAGAAGACATGCTTAAGCCCACGCTAACCACAATAGCAGCATATGACAACTCCAGGCGTGCTTGTCACGGGGTCGTGACTGTACAGGCCGAGCTAGGGCCTTTAGTTATGGACGTGGAATTTTATGTGTTGGACATAGACCCAATGTTCAAAGCAATTCTTGGTCGTCCATGGATAAACAGCTTGAATGCCGTGCCCTCGACCGCCCACCAATGCCTAAAATTCCCATTCCAAGACCGGGTGCTTAAAGTGAAAAGTATCTCCACCATCCAGTCTGTTGATGCCATTTCAGATAAGATTCTCCCTACATTGTGGCCAAGCAATAGGCCAGTTTTGTCAGTAATGGACTTAAATTATCCATGGGCATATGCGTCACGCAAGCCCGCCACTGCACCAACAAATGTCAAGATTATGTCCAAGATTAGAGATTCCAAAGGATGGCACATGATTCTGAGATTGGGTTATCAGTCGGGCCTGGGTTTCGGTGCACAATTACAAGGACGGACCAAGCCCGTCCCTAAAGACAGGAAGATGGGCCGCCGAGGCCTTGGCTACCGTGATTCAGCAATGTCAATACTTGGAGATTCTGGGCCTTTAACGTGGGACTATCGACAACATTTTGTGAAAGGCCCGTTGCAGCCCGGCACTTTAAAGAAACCACCGCCATGTGCTGATGTGAAGGTTGATGCCGCCTGTGATGTTTCTGACCCACCGCCGCCGCTGAAGGGGCTGGTGGGTGATATGGATGATTTTTGTGATTGTTTTGAAAAGCTATTCAGCAAGGAAGAAGACTGCCCGAGGAAGAAGGAGATGCAGCTGGTGAAGCATTCTCCAACGCAGCTAGTCCGCCGGAAGCCACGGGAAGTGGGGAGCTCTATCACTACCTTTTCTCTATCCCCGTCCCGTCTTGCCTCTCTGTTCCAACAATTGGGGTTTGTCCCCCGTTCCCCTCCAATTCTGGTCGACCCGTACTTCACAGAGAGACCGCCTGAAATTATGTTTGTGCCGTGTGCATGTGGGCGCTGCCCACCTATTGATCTTTCAACTTTGTTTACTCCTCCTCCCCCCAATGCCCAACTCCACAAGATGTGGTTTCGATCCTCTGATCCAATCTTCGATTGCATCTTCCCTGATTTATTCCCCATGCAACTACCTCCTCCCCTGTCTTCTTCATCCTCTTGTCTTGTTATCACTTCCGACCTCCAAAAAAAATGCCGATTTTAAAACGGAGGTTTCAATGGAAGATTATGCTATTTTCAGTCCGTCCTCTCCCCAGGGGCACGAGACCCCTGCTTCTTTCCCCTTAAACTTCTTATCTCCTAGGTTAGATATACAGTGTGCAGAGTCTCCTAGGATAGTCGAGTCAGTTGGGGTAGAGCCTAGTTCGAGTCTGGTCAGCCCATCCACATCTGCGGTGCACCCCGTGATGCGTCATTCTAAATCCATCCCTGATAGTTTCTGCAAGATTTGGCCGAAAGATGCCATGCCCTCCTTAAGTGCCCGGAGTTTGTAGAGACCGCAATTGTCTTAGAAAATGATGAGGAATTGGATGGGGTGTGGAGCAATGATAGATTAGGGGTATATGAAATTGTGAATGAGAAGGACCCAGCTGATGATGAGGAAAGCGATGTGGATGACACTGCTGATCTGTACCCACAAGGTTTGAAGAGGTTTGACGAACCGTCCTCGACAGTGGATGAACCCATTAAGGAAATTAATCTTGGAACAGAAGAGGACCCCAGGCCCATACTTATTTCTACTAATCTCCCTCCTCAGGTTGAAGTGGAGCTAATCAAGGTGTTAAGGGAGTATAGCGATTCGTTTGCCTGGTCCTACGAGGACATGCCGGGTCTTGATCCCACGTTGGTTGAACATCGATTAATTCTTAAACCAGGGGCAACACCCATTAAACAAAAAGCGAGAAGATTCCACCCACAGATGGCCTTAAGAATTAAGGAAAAAGTCGATAAATTGCATAAGGGCAGGTTTATTAGAGTTGTTTTATATCCTCAGTGGGTGGCAAACATAGTCCCAGTAATGAAAAAGGATGGCAAAATTTGGATTTGTATCGATTTCAGGGACTTAAATAAGGCATGCCCGAAAGATGATTTCCCGCTTCCTCACATTGATGTATTAGTTGATAACACTGCTGGGTATGAGGCCCTCTCATTCATGGATGGTTATTCCGGATATAACCAAATCCGCCTAGCTCCTGAGGATCAAGAGAAGACCTCTTTCACCACGCCCTGGGGCACATACTGCTATGTTGTTATGCCATTTGGATTAAAGAATGTAGGTGCTACTTATCAGAGGGCAATGATGGCTATCTTCCACGACATGATGCATGTGTACTTAGAAGCTTACATGGATGACATTCTGGTAAAGTCGAGGTCCAAAGAAGAACACCCCGCCATTCTAGCCAAAGTGTTGCAAAGGGCTAGGGAATATAAATTGAAGATGAATCCAAAGAAATGCGTGTTTGGAGTTGCATCAGGGAAGTTACTCGGGTTTATAGTTAGTAAACGGGGGATTCAGATCGATCCGAATAAAGCAAAGGCCGTTATGGAGATGCCGCCGCCTAAGAACATCACCGAGCTCAGAGGTTTGATTGGGCATTTGCAATTCATCAGGAGATTCATATCTCAACACTCACAAAGATGCCGCCTATTCTATGAATTATTAAAGGTGGGAGCAAAATTTGAATGGAATGAACAATGCCAAAAGGCCTACGAGGATCTTAAGGTCTATCTTTCTAATCCCCCAGTTCTATAACCACCCGTCCCTGGGAAACCCCTGATCCTATACATTTCTGTTATTGAGGACTCCCTAGGAGCTACCTGGCTCAGGTAGATGATGAAGGAAGGGAAAGGGTAGCACACTATCTTTCAAGATTGTTTAATCCCGCTGAATCCAAGTATACTGTCATGGAAAAGACCTGTGCAGCACTAGTATGGGTAGCTCAAAAGCTCAAACACTATTTTCTTGCCCATGAGGTTAAGATGATCTCTAGAATGGACCCCATTCGTTATCTGTTAGAAAAGCCTGTCCTTTCTAACCGGTTAGCTGGCTGGAAGAGTTTTCTCTCCCAGTTCGATATCACCTTCATCGTCCAGAAAGCAATCAAGGGGTATGTCATTGCTGAGCATCTTGCTCATTCTCCTATCCCTCGCATGGATTCAATCCAGGACAAGTTTCCCGATGAGCACTTGGCAATAATCACTCATCTTCCTTTTTGGTCTCTCCATTTCGATGGTGCTCTCAATTCCCAGGGCAGTGGAATCAGCGCCGTTCTCCCCACTCCGGAAGGGGTGACCATCCCTATCGCTTATCAACTCTCATTTCCTGCCATGAATAATATAGCCGAGTATGAGGCTCTCCTTGCCGGTCTGAAGCACGCCTACCTCTTGGGCGCGCGATACCTTAACATCATAGGAGACTCTCAATTGGTGCTGCGTCAAGTTCTGTCAACTTACCGCACCCGTGACCCTAAGCTTAAGCCCTATCAAGATCTGGTCACACTCTTGGCTAAGCAATTTCGGAAGCTTATCTATATTCACACTCCTCGTTCTCAGAACATCCTGGCTGATGCACTTGCATCACTCACTTCTTCTCTTTCATTCCCCCTCAGTCGCACCACTGAGAACATTGTGGTCCAGCGGTTGGACGCCCCTTCTCTTCAGGATCCCTGGTTCGATAACCTTAGGAAATATGTAGAAAGGAAGGTAGAAAGAGAAGAGGTGAAAGAAGTTTCGTTAATTGATCTTGAGGAGATCAAAGAAGAAGAAGAGTTGCCGTGGTATTATGAGATTGAGCAGTATTGTAGGGATGGTTCATTTCCGGAGACGGCAAATGCCGAGCAGCGAAAGGCCATTAGAAGAGTCGCCGCAAGATACACGATTATTACTGGAGAATTGTATAAGCGGTCTCTCAATGGAGTTCTAATGAGGTGTCTAGATGACGATGAGGCTTGGAAGATTGTGGAAGTAGCTCACTCCAGTCAGTGTGGAGGGCACGTAAATGGGCAGGCGTTGGCGAAGAAGATTCTTAGGCAGGGCTATTACTGGCCAACCCCAGAAGAAGATTGCTCCACCTATGTCCGGAGGTGTCTTCAATGCCAACTCCATGCCGACAAGATCCATGCTTCTGCTTCTTCTCTCCATTCTCTCTCTGCTCCCTTGCCATTTTCTATGTGGGCCTTTGATATCATCGGACCTCTCGGTGACTCGAATTCCGCAGTCAAGCAGAAGTCCTTCATTTTGACGGTTACGGAGTACTTCACCAAGTGGGCGGAAGCTGAAGCTTATGCAGAAATCAAAGCCACCATAGTATGCCGCTTCATCCTGAAGAATATCATCTCGCGGTTTGGAGTGCCAAGTGATATCGTCACCGACAAGGGCCCCAATTTGTTTCTCAAGAACTCCGAGACCTCTGTAAGAAGTTTAATATATCATTGCATCATTCGTCACCATACTACCCCCAAGGTAATGGCCAGGCTGAGGCCACGAACAAAACCATTCTTAAAATCATCAAGAAAACATGCGAGTCACACAAATTTGCTGATTGGGCCGATAAACTGGTAAAAGCTCTATGGGTTTATCGCATCTCCGTTCATACTCCCACGGGGTAAACTTCTTTTGCTCTCACCTATAGGATGGAGGCGGTACTCCCGTACGAGATCCTGATACCTTCCCTAATGGTGCAGCTAGATAAAGAACTTAATCTCGACGAGCGTCGAGAGGCATTGCTAGTCCAACTGGAACTCTTAGACGAGAAGAGGCTTAACGCGGCCAATCACGTCTCGGTTTATCAAAAAAGTGTCTCGCGGTATTTCCAAAAGAAGGATATAGAAAGAAAATTCCAAGTGGGTAACATGGTTTTGAAACGTAAATTTATCAGATCAGCAGGTCCCAAGTCTAAGCTGCAACCCAACTGGGAAGGGCCGTTTGTAGTTAAGGAAGTCTATCCAGGTAATGCGTATCGTCTAATCAACGCGGAGGGTGAGGAATTGCCGAATCCGTGGAATGGGCTATATTTAAAATGCTTTTATCCATAGAGTCAAGCCAGCGATAGCCCGGCGACGGGGTGTGCCTTCACCTGATCGCAAAAGGGGATCCCCGGTTCAACATTTCACATACAACACGACCCCCCGTGGTTCGGTTTCCCTCTTTTGCGCAACATCGTCTCTCCCTTGGCCATGCTTAGGGGAGGGTGAAGATCCTTGCTTCTCTTCTCTCTCAGCTGAAAATAGGGGCAAGTGGTGAATCAGGGGAGAGAACTGATCTAGACCCCCCGATAAAAGAGGTCTCAAATAGGGGCAGTCCGTCATGACCTTATTCTGCAGGTTAAAAGAGCCAGAAAAAGACTAAGAAAAGAAATGGAGAAAGAAAGGGGCAAAAATCAAAAGCTAAAAGCTCACCCAAAGCTCGAAGCTCTCAAAAGGTTGAAAGTCCCCAAAATAATAAAACTAGACATGGCAAGAGTGGCAGTACAGTTTTCCCGCGGGACGTTATGAGGCCGGTCGTATGCGTGCCTAGAGCGGATGTAGGTTCGATGACGGACACAAAGCCCCGACGCAACATACCAAATTCTTTAAAAAGGGGGTGTCGTGAGAAGAACTCAAGCCCTAAAAATCTCTATACCTACCGCCAGCTTTTCTGCTAAATCTTATTTCTTTCCCCAAGGAATGGATCCCACCCCGGGTATGGTCTCAGTAGAGACACCGTTAATCGAGATTGGCCCCTGTTGGGTCCCTCGATCAATGACACCCAAGAGGGGGGTGAATTGGGTGACTACAATTTTAAATAAAACTCTTGACCTTTTATCAAAGGCAATGAGACAACAATTAAAACACCCAAAACTGTTGATCTGGCAAGCTTGATAACAACAAACATTATGAGACAAGACGAGTGCACACGGTGGAGTTAATGACATATAACAGAATTAAGGAAGTTGATTAAGCCATTAAATCGATTCTCTCAAGTTCACCGATCCCACACGATCATATAGATGGATACACAAAATAAACCAAACCAGTGCGCAAAGCAAACCACAATACACAGGGATTTTAAGGTGGTTCGGGACCACGACGGGCTCCCTACGTCCACCCCTCACCAAACTAGGTGAGGCTTCACTCGGGAATAAATTCCCAACCGGAGACGACGCTCCAAATACACACGCAGGATGACGCCTGCACACACACACGGGGACGCGCCCCAAAACACAGACACACACACAGAGACGTAGTCTCCCACACGGTCCAACGACCGGAATAACAACACACACACGATCCGATGGCCGGATCACCAACACGAACACACACTGCCACAAGTGCAGCAAACCACACACAAGATACAGAACTGATCTAACTAGACACCCACACACACAAACGTAGATCTAGGAAGACCTACGTACACACACGAATAAATCACGACACACACACGACCACGGATCCAACAATGATCCACACACACACAAACATCTGAGATAAAGATTACAACATATGCTGAAGTTTAAACTCAAAGAATCAGAATGAAAGGTGTGAAGAGAGAATGATTTATCCTTATAGAAGCTCCCCCTTTCTCTTCTCGGAATTTAATCGAACACTTGTGCAGCAGGAAGACGTTCTTGACAATCTTGAATCGGATGAGCTTGAATCTTGATTTCACTCGCAGCCAGCAGTAGAGGGTTGATTGGAACTTCGAATCCTCCTTCTTCCCTTCACATTCACGCACAAACACAAGAGGAACAAGGGCTGGAGGTGGCTGCTGCGACCTGCACAAAGAAGGGTTAGAAAGAAACCTGAAAATAGTGTATACGAAAATCCCTTAGGGTTTACACCCTTAACAAGATGATTTATACTCCTAGACAGGTCAAGGGACGTTCAGGGGACCAGATCCATATATTATGGAGTGATTCCCGGAGACCCTAACAGCTGTATAAGCCCATGTGGCTCGAAAACAACAAGTCAACAAAATCGGCGCCGCCCAGAACAGAAGGGTCGACCCTTGGGGTCGACCCTCGTGCTGTGCTAGAGGTCCAGAAGTTCATAGGTCGACCCCAAGGGTCGACCCTCTCAGAACCAGGTTCTGGTTCAACAAAAACAGCAAGAGGACCTGTAGGGGTCGACCCTTGGGGTCGACCCTCGGGGCATGGGTCGACCCTTGGGGTCGACCCTCGGGTTTCCAGAATTCAAGGGGTCGACCCCAAGGGTCGACCCTTGGGTTTCCAGAACCCAAACAGAACAAATTTTGGTTCTGGTTTACAGGGGTCGATCCTTAGGGTCGACCCTTTCTTGAGGGGTCGACCCTAAGGGTCGACCCTTTCAGGCAGCTTCATAAAAACAACTCTGCACGCTTCGGCGACAGGAATTAATTCTCCTAGCTCCGAACTCCGATCGAAGCGAGGCTGAAAGCGTTGGAAAGAGGACTCCCAGAGCTATAACATAAAATTTTTAGAATGGAGATCCAATGGTTGGATTGAAAATGGTGAAGACTGTAAGGTAGTTTGAGTTTAAAAAACAACTAAAACCTCCATCAAACTAAAGGGAAACAATTGATTAAATATTACCATAATCTCATGAAGATCAACAATGATTTTGCATCCTGAAAAATATGATAAACCAAGAGGTTAGATCAAGATCAAAATATATGGGTCATGCATTAACATATGAAGCTAGTTTTGAGACCAAGACCCAAATGACATGAAATATGATTACGAAAGCATTATCATGAGGCATATAAGAATCCACATGAAAGATCTGTATGAAAGCACTTGAGAACCCATTTTTCAACTCAAGATTAGAAGAGTGTCACCATGGATTCCAATATAAATTCTTACCTTGAATCCATCATAATGTGGGAAATATTAACCTGCACTTTCCGGGAATTTAGAAGCAAGTTAATATTCAACCAACGAATCTGAAGATCCCAACTTCAACCCAGTTCTCCCTTAAACCATTTCAAAGCATTTAAGCCATATGATCAGAATGACTAGGAGCCATCACTCATGCATTCATGATATACAAGAACCAGAGGAAATCCTCAACAGAGCATGTAATGAAATGGCTATGCATTTACACAACACAAGGCCATGCAATCAATTTCATATCCATAAGGACTCAACCATTTCACTGAGAAGCATAGTCTTCACATGAAACCTCCAAAGACTAATGTGCAGCATGCATGATTCAATCATCAACCTACTTAGTAAAGCAACCTGCAAGATAAGATAGCCACATGTGAGTTCATTTATCATGAAGATGTTTTAGTAAAGCAACCTGTAAGATAATATAACCACATGTGAGTTCATTTATCATGAAGATGTTTTCCACTAATCAAGCACATAATATGTTGTGATTATCAAAACCACTATCATCACACATGAGGTTTAGTTATCATCAAAGTCATAGCTCAACAATCTCCATCACACATGAAGTTTAGTTATCATCAAAACCATAGCTCAACAATCTCCCCCTTTTTGATGATGACAAACTTAGTGATGAATGATGACAATCTTAGTGAAGATGACAAACGAGTGGCAAGTTGTTCTCCCCCAATCATGAAACCCCAATCATGAATCTAACAAGCATGAATCACATGAAATATTTCTCCCCCTTTGACATTATCAAAAAGCGGGGTAATGCCAATCATACTCCCTCATGAAGAAGAAACAGTGGAGATGCACATTGTAGCATGATAAAAGTGCAAGGAACAGTAACCCACATTTGAAATTCTGATGAAGCAGGAGTAAGTTATAAATAAATGGGTTCATGGAAAGGATGGGAAACACCAATTGTGGACTCGAGAACCAATTGTTGGCTAAAGAGGATATCAAATGTTGATTACTTGGTTGTGCCCAATCTTTCTCCCCATTTGCCAAGCAAACACAAGAATTTATTGAGCAAGTAAATAGCATGGGAAGTTCACTCAATTTTTGATTTTCAGTATTTTCCAGATTTTTTAATTTTTGATTTGTGGTTTGAAATGCATGAGATGCAACTTATGCATGTGATGGCATGTGAGATGCATACACAAGCAAACAAATAGATACATATATATACATACAACACTGCTCTCCCGTACTTATTTAAGAAGGGATGGGTATAGGAAAGATGCAAGAGAGTCATGACAATCGGAATACACATGTGTAGCACATGGGAGATTTTCCAATCATATAGGAGATTAATGCAATTGCTAATGCAGTCAATCAACTTTCTGAATACATATTAAATCAAATTCTCAAATGTGTAAGTGAGTAACATGAAAAATGATAGTTTCAATATGGATATTTAGATTTTCAGATCAACACAGGGAGACATTTTACAGACTGCACTTCAATTTTGAGAGCAGCGTATTGGAGGCTTCGCTCTACCACAATGAGTTTTCACCATCATTTTTTCAACTCAACCAGTACCACATGATAGTCAGAATTTTTCAAGAGTGATCAGGTCCAAAATGATTCCTTTTTACGCGAGTAGACGCATGGAGCTCATGCCAGAATCTCCGGTTACTTAGAATACTGAACCATCTCACCTCATTTTGAACAGAGGTACTAGTCCACACTTTTCAGATATGAACCACATCACGTCTCAGGTGACATGTGCCCAGTTTACTCAGTGAGACCAAGCATTGCTCTACCGTTCATTTTCATTTCAGATTTTTCAACAAAGATAGGTAGGCAGCTTTTTCCTCAACTGTCTCTTCAACATACATGCAGCAAGTTTAACATCTCGAGAGTGTTGAAAAGAAAAACATATATCCTTATTCTTAACACTCATTTTCATATTCTGTGCATGAATTGTGTGAATTTGATTCAGCATGTATACCGAAAATACCATGAATACATAACAATACAACTCCCCCTAAATAGATGCACTTTACTCCCCCCAAAGTGTACAACATGAAGCACACCAATAATGACTCAAATGCAACATTATTTATCAAGAATGCATAAGGTCATAGAATTTTCAAGGATGGGGGTGAATAGCATATAATAACACACAAGCACACATTGGGAGTTTATGCAAATGCACTATGACATGTATGCGAGCAATGTGATGTCAATTTGATACTAATTGAATGGATGCCAAACGAATGAACTAAGTGTGACGAATGCATGAGTTCTAATGCAATGCAGAAATTAACATGGGTGCAAGGTGTGTGTTTTTAGTTTTTCATTTGAGAGAACTAAATGCACCTAATGCATTGGATTCTGATGCATGCAGCCTATTACTGTATGAGAATGAAGGATAGGATGCAAAAAGAAGATGAGAGCTTTCATTTCCAAGTCAGTGTGACAGAATTCTTATTAAGTTCATCCACATTCAATCCATGAATCAGCAAACATTGTTTATGACAAGACCTTTATGAATGAGGGTGCATAAATGATCAAAAGTAAGCAGTGCAACCCAAATTTCAGAATTGTTCAAAAATAGATTTTGAAAGGTCTTTCACAAGTTTTGAAATGAGAGTTCATCCAAAAGTCAAATGTATGGATCATATAATCACAAACATATTTTCAAGTCACATAACTCATCTCAAGGATTCATTCTGTTAAATCAATTAAGTATGTTCATCACATCAAACTAGATTCAACCAATTTGTCACAGCATGCTAGTAAATGACAACTCAAGTTTTTAGAATCAACACTTGTCATCTAAAGGTATCACCAAGTGATAAAAAGACCATTGCATGATTTAACAAGGTTGAATTACCTTGGTTCAGGAGACAAGATTGGAAGCCTTCAATCACTGAGATTGCCAACCTCACAGGGGTTGATATTTCAGATTTTGCTTTCTTACCTTTGCCTTGAGAATCCTTTTTCTTCCAAGTCTTTCACCTATTGAACCCATCCTTTGTTAACAGAGACGCGCACTTTTCATACCATGTCTTGGGTACTATCAAAATCACTTCCTATCTCCCAGTGGTGGATTGAGAAAATTTTTATCATTTTCATCCTTGCAAGGTATTCCTCATTTGATTCAAACTTGGTCACGGCCAGCCCATCAGCATTTGGATTTTGGGAGTGTAATCTGTATCCAAGAACAACAAGAATTGATTTGTCAATTTTGATTCAAATTTATTAACTTTGGCATAACAAATTATTTTAACAACCAAAATCCACTAGATAGCTCAAGATGCAATGCATGACTCATGTGTGAACCTTAAACACTAAGCTCATATGAAGAATGTGGTTGCTCCCCCTTAGTGTGTGCAAGAATGCAAGATGTTCAGTAACAATCCAATGTCATATGCAGCCTTTTAAGTAAACGACTCATAGTACTAGGCGGAGAACTTAGATCCAAAGATCACCTCACGCGTAGTGATAGCTTTCAGACAGGCATAACCTGTCCTTCCACATGTCACCATTTGATATACTATGTAGTCAAGGGTGATGAAGGTAGGAGGAATGCTATGCATTATGACATGACTTCACAATGTTCAACTTATGCAAGATAATATGTGAAAGGGTGTATGCAAACATGAGGGTGCATGCAAGCTCAACAAATGTAGTGAACTTTATTGATGGTTTCAAAGCACCACTTCAACAAGATGCTATATGAGGATGATATGCACAAGTGTATGCAACTATCTATGGATGGAATGCATGAACAAACATGTGCATTAACACAAGACAATTCAGCACAATATGAATCAAACAATGACATAATTACTGAAGAGAGTGAGAGGGATATCACCTGAATTTTCAAATTTCAGTTTTGGTTTTTTCTTTTAACCTGATTTATCCCACTTGTGTGCCTTACCTTCGTGAGAAAAATAGATTTCATGCTTTACATTCCCAAGGCACACCTGCAAAATAAATTTCTCATTTGGCATTCTTAGGTACCCAAACCATCTTGGGTCCTTGTGGGTTAGCAGCATCTTTGGCACGTGGCTTCCACTTCATAACAACATTCAAATCATCAATTTTCTTCAGAAAATAATCATGCACCATATGTCCAAATTTACCACAGTAGTTGCAACATGACTTTGAGTTCTTAAAAGCACGAGGATTCTTTGAAGCATGTGATTTTTTGTTCCACTCTTGTTTCCCATTTGCAAAAGGTTTCATTCTTTTCCTACATGCTTCTAAATCATCATTCTTTCTCATAAAACAATCATGCATGGCATGTCCATATTTTTCACAATAAAAACATGAGAATTTCTTTCTAGGTGGTTGTGTGTGTGTGGAAGAAGTATGTTCAACATGCATGGAGATGTTAGCAGCATTTTTGGATTTTTGATGCATGTTGATTTTCTGATTTTTGTTTTCTTTTTGAAGCTTTTGGACATTCACATTATTTTTCTAATTTGATTGGGTTCTTGATACAGTGAGTTGCTGGGAGTAAGATGTGGAGGTGGTAGGTGCACAATTGTCATGAACAAATGAAGTATATATTTTACTTTCAAATTTCTTTTTGTTCACAGGATTGAACCCCAGCCCTTCTCTTTGAAAGTTTACTTTCATTCCCAACAGTTTATCCAAGTTTTCTTGACCATTGACAAATCTAGATAAAGAAGCATTCAAATCAGAAATTTCTTTTTCAAGTGATGAAATGTGTAATTCATAGGAGACCATCTTATTTTCACAAGTCTTGACTTGTTCATGTAGTTGGGTGTTGATGATTTTGTAGGTTTCCATTTCTTGTTTCATCACATGCATTTCTTTACATTGATCAACAAGCAAACCTTTTCCTTTTTCAAAAACAAGCAATTTTTCAGAAATGGTATTGTTCAATTCCTTCAGTTTCTCATTTTCCATTTCAAGATTTTTATCATGAGCAAGCTCATTTTGACCATTGTTCATAAGACTAACTCTCTCTCTCTCAGCTCTTTATTTTCATTTCTCAAGGAAGAGATTTGATCTTTGTGAATTTCAATGTCAAACATGTAACCATCAATCAATTCCTTAAGGTGTAAGCATTCTTTACAAGAGGAATCAGTTTTATTTTGACCTACATTCTTTTGCAATTTTTTGTTTTCAGATTTTAACTTCTTGTATTTTTCAGCAAGCTCTTCATAAGCATTCAACAATTCTTCATAGTTAAAATCATCTTCATAATCAGAATCAGAGTTTACCCTTGAGCTCGATTCACTTGGCTGACCACTCCTTTGTTCACTCGTGCCCGCTATAAGACATCTGTCTTTAAGCTCCTCCTTGAGGTCTGCTAATCCATCCAATATTTCCTTCGCGGATCTGCAATGGGAGACAAAAGGAAAATAGTTAGAGTCAACTGCAGCAATAAGTAATTTTAGAGTCAAACCATTTTGATCATGTTTAAGTTTTTGATCTGCAGTCCAAACACTTTTGTCTTTAGGCAATTCATAAGGACCATGTGAAATAAGCTTCCATAGCTTAGGGTCGTATGAATTGACTAGACTACACAACCTTCCTAACCACAAATCAAAATTACAGCATCAAACACGGGTGGAGAATTCAAGGTGTAGATCATGGTAGTCATTGATTCGGATAACTCTAGATCGTTAGATCTATCAAATTAGAGCCTTAGCTCTGATACCAATTGTTGGGTCCCTCGATCAATGACACCCAAGAGGGGGGTGAATTGGGTGACTACAATTTTAAATAAAACTCTTGACCTTTTATCAAAGGCAATGAGACAACAATTAAAACACCCAAAACTGTTGATCTGGCAAGCTTGATAACAACAAACATTATGAGACAAGACGAGTGCACACGGTGGAGTTAATGACATATAACAGAATTAAGGAAGTTGATTAAGCCATTAAACCGATTCTCTCAAGTTCACCGATCCCACACGATCATATAGATGGATACACAAAATAAACCAAACCAGTGCGCAAAGTAAACCACAATACACAGGATTTTAAGGTGGTTCGGGACCACGACGGGCTCCCTACGTCCACCCCTCACCAAACTAGGTGAGGCTTCACTCGGGAATAAATTCCCAACCGGAGACGACGCTCCAAATACACACGCAGGATGACGCCTGCACACACACACGGGGACGCGCCCCAAAACACAGACACACACACAGAGACGTAGTCTCCCACACGGTCCAACGACCGGAATAACAACACACACACGATCCGATGGCCGGATCACCAACACGAACACACACTGCCACAAGTGCAGCAAACCACACACAAGATACAGAACTGATCTAACTAGACACCCACACACACAAACGTAGATCTAGGAAGACCTACGTACACACACGAATAAATCATGACACACACACGACCACGGATCCAACAATGATCCACACACACACAAATATCTGAGATAAAGATTACAACATATGCTGAAGTTTAAACTCAAAGAATCAGAATGAAAGGTGTGAAGAGAGAATGATTTATCCTTGTAGAAGCTCCCCCTTTCTCTTCTCAGAATTTAATCGAACACTTGTGCAGCAGGAAGACGTTCTTGACAATCTTGAATCGGATGAGCTTGAATCTTGATTTCACTCGCAGCCAGCAGTAGAGGGTTGATTGGAACTTCGAATCCTCCTTCTTCCCTTCACATTCACGCACAAACACAAGAGGAACAAGGGCTGGAGGTGGCTGCTGCGACCTGCACAAAGAAGGGTTAGAAAGAAACCTGAAAATAGTGTATACGAAAATCCCTTAGGGTTTACACCCTTAACAAGATGATTTATACTCCTAGACAGGTCAAGGGACGTTCAGGGACCAGATCCATATATTATGGAGTGATTCCCGGACAGCCTAACAAGTGTATAAGCCCATGTGGCTCGAAACCAACAAGTCAACAAACACGGCGCCGCCCAGAACAGAAGGGTCGACCCTTGGGGTCGACCCTCGTGCTGTGCTAGAGGTCCAGAAGTCATGGGTCGACCCCAGGGGTCGACCCTCTCAGAACCAGGTTCTGGTTCAACAAAAACAGCAAGAGGACCTGTAGGGGTCGACCCTTGGGGTCGACCCTTGGGCATACAGAAGTCAAACAGAATGGATTTTGTGTTCTATTTTACATGGGTCGACCCTTGGGGTCGACCCTCGGGTTTCCAGAATTCAAGGGGTCGACCCTTGGGTTTCCAGAACCCAAACAGAACAAATTTTGGTTCTGGTTTACAGGGGTCGACCCTTAGGGTCGACCCTTTCTTGAGGGGTCGACCCTAAGGGTCGACCCTTTCAGGCAGCTTCATAAAAACAGCTCTGCACGCTTTGGCGACAGGAATTAATTCTCCTAGCTCCGAACTCCGATCGAAGCGAGACTAGAAGCGTTGGAAAGAGGACTCCCAGAGCTATAACATAAAATTTTTAGAATGGAGATCCAATGGTTGGATTGAAAATGGTGAAGACTGTAAGGCAGTTTGAGTTTAAAAAATAACTAAAACCTCCATCAAACTAAAGGGAAACAATTGATTAAATATTACCATAATCCCATGAAGATCAACAATGATTTTGCATCCTGAAAAATATGATAAACCAAGAGGTTAGATCAAGATCAAAATATATGGGTCATGCATTAACATATGAAGCTAGTTTTGAGACCAAGACCCAAATGACATGAAATATGATTACGAAAGCATTATCATGAGGCATATAAGAATCCACATGAAAGATCTGTATGAAAGCACTTGAGAACCCATTTTTCAACTCAAGATTAGAAGAGTGTCACCATGGATTCCAATATAAATTCTTACCTTGAATCCATCATAATGTGGGAAATATTAACCTGCACTTTCCGAGAATTTAGAAGCAAGTTAATATTCAACCAACGAATCTGAAGATCCCAACTTCAACCTAGTTCTCCCTTAAACCATTTCAAAGCATTTAAGCCATATGATCAGAATGACTAGGAGCCATCACTCATGCATTCATGATATACAAGAACCAGAGGAAATCCTCAACAGAGCATGTAATGAAATGGCTATGCATTTACACAACACAAGGCCATGCAATCAATTTCATATCCATAAGGACTCAACCATTTCACTGAGAAGCATAGTCTTCACATGAAACCTCCAAAGACTAATGTGCAGCATGCATGATTCAATCATCAACCTACTTAGTAAAGCAACCTGCAAGATAAGATAGCCACATGTGAGTTCATTTATCATGAAGATGTTTTAGTAAAGCAACCTGTAAGATAATATAACCACATGTGAGTTCATTTATCATGAAGATGTTTTCCACTAATCAAGCACACAATATGTTGTGATTATCAAAACCACTATCATCACACATGAGGTTTAGTTATCATCAAAGTCATAGCTCAACAATCTCCATCACACATGAAGTTTAGTTATCATCAAAACCATAGCTCAACAGCCCCAGGCCACTGGCGGTCCCTTTTAAGCATGTGTTGGACCAGGGAGACCCCTAGTGAAATGGGAAGTTCCCCGTCGTTAAGTTTAAGCTGGTTTCAAAACCAACAAAAAATCAAATATTTCAAAACTCCAAAAAAATCAAATATTTCAAAACCCGAAAAAAATCAAATATTTCAAAACACAAAAAAATCAAATATTTCAAACCCAAAAAAGCAAATATTTCAAAACAAAAAAGCAAATATTTCAAATATTTCAAAAATCTAAAAAAAATCAAATATTTCAAAAACAAAAAAAAAACTCAAACAAAAAAATCCAAACATTCTAAAATCCAAAACAAGAAAAAAAAGAAAAAAATTAATTTTTTAAAATTACAAAAAAATGGGTTTTATGATTTGCATCCATAGCATCCATTGCATTCATTGTCATTTTGTTTGCCTATTTAATAAGGCATACCCCCTGACCAAAAATCAAGAACTGGTCATTTCCTAACTTACCACATGCCAGGGGTTAAGCCTAAAACAGATTTAATCTGTCTCTTTTGTTTGCGTTTGTGTGTGTACAAGAGTAGGTTGAAGTTGAAGGATCAGTCAGTCCGTGACCGCGTACATTCTGGAATCATATCCCAACTCAGTCATTCACACCGACAAAGCCCAAACTCAACTCAAATCAAATCATTAGCTTTATTCATTTATATCAAACTCTCTAAGCATCAATCTCTACATCAATACCATCATGAAGAACAAAAGAAAATCACTCAGTCCTCCGCTAGGCATCCCCGCGGGGACGTATCTCTCTCAACTCTCTAACATAGGCCTGGCATGTCGCTGAGATCTCTGCAACCTCTGCTGGTAGGGTAAGCACCCTGCTCACCTCCCACATGATCAGGGCACTCCTGATCGCCTGCTCGTCCTCCTCTGTACCGATCCTCCTTGCCTATAGTGCAGGAAGGTGGGGTAGCGCTGGTAGAACAGTCTGGGGTAGTCCAACCTGTAGGTAGCACCAGTGCGGGCTGTACATCGCCAGCGCGGTGTCGCTCACGAGCCTCAAGTCCAAGCCCGACCTCCTAAGAACTCTGACAGTGGTGTCGCGGAGGAAGTCCGGGCGCATCACGAACCAATCCAGGGATAGCCTATTGATGTGCAAGTGCCACTCATCCCTGGTCTTCTTTTCTACTGTCCTGCACTCTACCTGTAGAGAAAATCCGAATGCGCCACCTATGAAGAAGAGGGGGTGGCTCCCGAAGATCCTGCTAGCTAAAGTGACATCCTCCTTATAGATGAATTTCATCCTAACACCCATCCAACACTCTAGAAGGATCATAGAACCAAAGAGAGGACCTCATAAAGCTGCTAAGGTGAGGCCCTCGTACAAGTAGGCAAGGATTGCCTGGTAGATGGAAAGTCCCTGCCATAGGCCCCTGATGGTGCTAAGAAGGGGAGTCTCTAGCACATGGTCAACTGAAGGAAACACGATAGCCCCGCACAAGCAAATGGACGCAGCCTTAGCTATGGCTTCATCCCACCCACACCTGTTCCTGCAATGCTCCACTACCCACTGGCAAAGCGGAAGGAGGTGAATCTAACGTGGGCCTATGAAAGTGTGGACATCCCTGCTGTCTAGTATGAACCCTCCCAATATAAGCCTAGGATCTACAGGGGCAACAGTGTGACACACTGAGTCTTCCCCTCCCACCTGGGACCTGGGTAAAGAGAAGTAGGTCTCTACCTCCTCCAGTAGGATAGTGGCCTCAAATGATGGGAATATGAATGTATGGGTCTGTGGGTGCCAGATTTCTACTAAGGCTGAGATGCTGTGCCAATCAAGGAAAAGCTTTGGGTAATTCTGACCCAGTACTAGGAGAGGTTGTAAGTGCCAAGATCTCAGGATAGATGTCACTCCTAGGGGCAAGGCGCGGACCATGGGAGCCAACCACTTCAAGGTGGAATACCGCCTAGGGCCAGGGAGAAGTTGAGGTGTGAAGAAAGAAGATGGAAGAAAAGAGAGAGGAAGGAAAAACATGTAAGTAAATGAAAGAATTGAATTAAATGAAGTCATGATTAACTTACCTCTCTCAGAGGGCTCGAGCTGAGATGTCATAGGATCGTGGTCAATCGTTGGAGCACTTCCCGCTCCTTCTTGGCCGGCTTTGGCCCTTCAAAAGATGCTCCCTCCATGGAACTCCCCTCTAGGGCCCTCTTCATGATGGTTTGGTGAAGTATGGCAAAAGTTTCTAGACTTAGAAGAGGGAGGATCTGCGAATCATGAATTTAGACTCCCCTTCTACTTATAGGGCTTGTTAGGAAGCTTAGGTCTCTTGAGATTGGGATTAGATAAGTTTAGGGCGGGTTGAGATAAGGTTTGGATGGAGTTAGATGGTTTACCCTCGGGTTAGGACTCTCCAGGAGAGTCCCTTTCAAATTCGCAGGATGCCCATTTGGATGGTCTCATGATAGACCGTCTATCATATTGAGCGGCCTTAGAGAGACCGTTTAACATCTTTCGAGAATTAGACTGCTGAAGTTTGAGCGGCCTTAGATAGACCGTTCTTGTTATCGAGCGGATGATTATAAGCCGTTCTACTTTCTGGACGGTGGTAAGAGGACCGTTTTTCTTCCTTCAGTACGGTCTAAAGAGTGACCGAATGTCTCCTTCGGCGGCCCACTGGGAACCGTTCTACTCATCTGAAGCCTTTATTCAACCAGTAGTGCACCTGTGTCGCTAGTAGTCGTGTCCGTCCCTCATCTCACTCGGTTGGCATCCCTCATCTCACTCAGTTGGCGTCCCTCATCTCACTCAGTTGGCGTCCCTCTTCTCACTCATTTGGCGTCCCTCATCTCACTCACTCGGCTCTCTCTCACTCACTCGTGTCGTCTCTCTCTCACTCTGTCGCTCACTCGTGTCGTCTCTCTCTCTCTCTCTCACCCGTGTCCGTCTCACTCGTGTCGTAGTCATAGTCAGTGTCAGTCATTTGCATGCATTCATACATTTCATACATCCACAAAACCAAAACAAAGAAAGGCATATCACTATCATATCATATCATGTACAGAAGTCGGGCCCCGAGTACAAAAGTCAGGACTGACCCTCTCCCTGGCCCCCGTCACTGTCTCTACTGCCCTCATGCCTCTTTGGTGGAGGCATCGCTGAAGTCGCATCGTCACGCTGACGTCGCCGGCACTGCTCGTCCTCCTCGTTCCTCCGGTGACCGGAGGAACCCGTGAAGTAACTCCTCACAGAGCCGTGGGTGCCGTGGCTGCCGCTCGGAGTCCCGCTGCGCAATCGTCGGCTCATCTCCTTATAGGCCCGCAGCTCTCCACTCAGCCCGAACGCCTCGATCAGAGCCCGATCCCGCTCCGCTCGGACCCGCACCAGCTCCTCCGCTCCTGCTCGGAGTCGCTCTAGCTACGCTCGCAGGAGGGCCGTCTCAAGGGTGTCGGCTGGCCGGCTCTGTGCTGCCTCCTCCCGTACACGGGCCACCTCCTCCCTAGCCGCTGCCCGGCTCTGCTCTAGCTCTGCTCTAAGACGGGCCAGCTCGGATGTCTGCATGCACATATCATAGTCAGTCAATTACATTTCATAAGCATAAATAACAAGGGAAAGTGCAGTGATTTTGCATACCCTCTCGGTGAGCGCCACCTCTGCCGCCTTGGCCCGCGCTACCATCCGAGTGAAGTCGGCCTCCCGCTCGGCCCGATCTGCAGGAGTCTGGGTAGAATAAGAAGAAGGAGCATCAGCCCCCTGTCGCTGGGCCCCCTCGGCACGCTGCATCCAAAACTCCAGGTCAGTCACATACATAGTCATAATCATAAGCATTTCATAATTTAGAGAGTTTAGGGTTTAAGAAACTCACCAGTAAGGCCAGGGCCTGTCGGGCCTCGTCCTGCTCCCTGATGGTGGAGTGTAGGAGCCCCTGCAGCTCCGCTAGTCGTCCCTCAAGGTCAATCTGCATTTAGAAGTTCAAGTGTCAGTGCATCATCATATAGAAATCATAAGCATAATAAGTAGAGTTTGAGTTTAGAAGTCATACCGGTCGGTGGACACCCCGGAACACCTGGTCCCGGTAGTGTCTAGCGTACGCGGTATAGTACGCTGAGTCGCTCTCTGCTCGGGCAGTCACCACTCGCCCAAGAGCAGTCCAGTCGGCCACATGTGTAGCATTCCTCGCCATCCAATCAAATGCTACCGCCAGGCCCCGAGTGGTCCTCGTCACGCGCTCCCCCGCCTTCTCAGGCGTCGGGAACTCCACCGTGGGCTGATGGACCCCGATGGTCCTCATCACCAATCTGTAGTGCAGTGGCTCCACCACATTCACGCAGTGAAGCCACACATCTCATCCGGCAAAGGCGAGGGCACCAACCACCCAAGGTTGACCCTCCTATGTGTAAGGTGTCCACTATACCTGCAAGAAATAGAAAGTCACATCAGCATCATCATCATATAAGAATTGCATTTAATTAAAAGAGTCTAAGTTTAGAAGCATACCGAGGCAAACGGTAGAGCGTCCAAGTCGTCCTGCAGCTCTCGGACCGGTCGTCTCAGGCCTGCAGTCTCTCGAGGTGCTGTCCACCTCTGTGCAATCGGCAGGAGTCCAGGACGGGTCTCCTCGCCTCTGCCTAACCCACGTAGGTGTACGTAGGCCCACACCTACATCACAGCATCGTGTCAGCATTTAGGAAACATATAGAGTTGCATAATTAAGTCTAGGGTAGGAGTCGTACCTGGAGTAAGAGGGAGAAGCCCCCGAGCATTGTCCGACGGGCCGTCGAACTCAGCGTGTCGAACAAGAATGCAAGGACTGCTGCTCCCCACGCGTAGTGGCCCACGTGGCTCAGCTCCTTGAGGAAAGGTAGGAACCGGTAGCTCATCACATCCGCCCTGGTGGAGAAGAGGAGTCGCCCGAACATCAGCATCAGGAATCGCCGTAGCACTCTGTCCGCCTCTGCTCCCGGCCCCTCAGCTACCCTCGGCCGCGCTAGCTCCACCAGCCGCTGCAGGTGCTCCTTCGGCCGCTCACCAACTGCAACTCCCGCCCGTCGTAATCCCAGGCTATCCTGGAGACTAGCCCGGGGTAGGAGGGTCGACTGCCTCTCGGGGCACCGTAGCTCTAAGCCCAGCAGCCCCCGAGCCATCACCCGATAGTCGGGAAAAGTGGTCCCACTAACCGGTAGCCCGTGCACTCGAAGGCCAGTGAGTCTGGCCACGTCCTCCAGCGTGGGGACCATATGCCCCCACGGGAAGAGGAACATATGAATCACTGGGTCCCAGTGGTCGTGCAAGGCGTAGAGCAGAGCCGCGTCAAACCGACACACCTCGATGCTCAAGAATGGGGCGAACCCCATGGCAGTCAACCGCTCTCGCTGAAAGTCCGGCAGTGCCAAGTACACTGCGCGAACCTGCAGCCACGAGGTGCGGGTCCTGTGCTTTCCCTGCATTCATTCATTCATTTTCATACATTTAGTAATTAATTTGTTCATTTTATGTCTTAAATAAATCAAAAGTTCCTTCCTCTGTTAGAAGGACGGTCTGCCATGGACCACTCTTCCTCTTGTGCGGTCCCATATGGGCCGTTTCAGTCCTCAGATTCTTTGTTTTGAACGGGCCAGTATTGTCCGTCCTTTAGTTGAACGGTTTATCATTCGCCATTCTTTCCCTGGGTTTATTCGCTTTCAGGCGGCCGATCCTGGGCCATTTATAGGTTGGGCGGTCCTATGTGGATCGCATTATTCTGGGCTGGCAAGGTGATGAACGGACCAATGTGGCCCATTCGTCATTTGTACAGTGAACCTCTCAGCGTCTTTCTTTGATTCGGTTCTGTTGTTGTACGGCCACCCCTGGGCCGTGTGGGTTATGGGCGGCTCTATGTGAGCCGTATGGTTTTGTTTGTGCGGTTTTTTGTAAATCGCCCTATCGTCGTCTTCCCCGACGACGGTGAGGGTTTCCCCCCCGGCGGGGAGGCCATCGTTGCCCCCCAAAATCGGTCCTAAGCACCCTAATCCCCCCAGAATCCCCTAAATCTAACATGCATGGCGTAAAAATGAAAAAGGAGGAGGTTTTGGTGCACCTACCTCGGTCGGATGGGGCCCCTTGGCCGGCCTCTCCGCCGGTGCATCCTCCCCGACGTCTCCATCTCCGGGCGCGGCAGCTTCAGCGCCTTCCTCGTCCTCGGATGGCGGCGGGAGAGCACCTCCCTCAGTCGGCAGCATTGCCGGTGTCTCCTCCATCGATGGAACCTCTGCCGCGGCGGCGGTCGTCGGTGGTGGCACGTCCGCGTTCGTCATCGAGGGCCGTCTCACGCAGTGCTTTGAGCGCATGTGGGAGAGGGAGATTGAGAGTGGGAGAGGGGTGTGAGAAATTCAGAGAATGGATGTGGTGGGTTACCCCCTTCGTTCTCCCTCCCACCGTCGGTTACGGTGGAGGGAGGGAGATGAAGGGTTTTAGCTTTTCGAAGTTGCAGAGGTTATACGGTCTAACGATAGACCGTCCTTCGTTTGAACGGTTGCGAGGTGACCGTTCATCTTCAACGGTATGCTGTCAAAGTCGGTTCAAATTCCATATATAGACGGTTCAGATATAGCCATTCTTATTTTGGGCGGTTGGTATTTAACCGTGCATGTTTGAAATTGTCCCACCTTCATTTCTGCACTTAGTGTCCAATTGATGAATTTTGGTTATTTCGTGATATCATTGAAAATCTTGCTAACAATCTTATGTGCAGCATCAAACTTTCACTTGCCGTTTCACCTGCACAGGTAAGTCAGGTATGGCCTTCTATCCCTGCATCCCTTATTGCATTATTATATGGTATTATGTTATATTATCTCGAGAACCAGTTGGTTACTCGCGTGTTCCAGGATCTGATGTTCCCCTTTAACAAAAACAATGATGATCCAGGTTCACGTGTTTAATCTTCAGATAGGCCGTTAGGTTGGGATGTCATGGGGAGGATGGTTCTATCCTGCATGCTGTGGTTGCGGATGGTATCTTGACTCTGATTTTCTCAGCTTAGCAATATTATTCTCAAGTATTTTATATTTTAATCTTTCTTTGCATTTATTTTAACGATTTTTTTATTTTAGCCCAGCATGCATCATACGCATCTTTTTTGAACATTCATGCCCCATGGTTTACCTGCAGAATGTCCCACCAGCGATGGTTAGCTGTGCGTTCAGTGTTTGAGTAAGAGGAACTAATTCCACTATGAGTTGGAAGGTTCTCTTTGGTCAATTCGCTTGGTTTGGTTGATTAAGAGGTCCCAGTCTGGAGCTTTAGCCTGTTTCCTTTACTTTTGCTGCCTGCTTTTGGCCTCCTCATTGGACCGCGGGATTGTGTCCCCCATGAGGTTGGTCTTATCGATTTGTTTCATTTCGTTTAGTTTAGTTCCTCCAGACTGGTGTCACTTTTGGTTTTATCATTCCTTGCATTTGGTTCAGAGTTTTCCGGAAGATTCCTGTCGCTTGTTGGTAAAAACGGGTATTGTTTTACCTTAATGCCCGCTTTCCAGTCCACTCCGCTGCATTTCCGCTTCATCTCCATGTTCCATGTCACTTTCGCTTCACGTCCGCTCGCTCCCCTGCAAAGAGGACGTTAAGGAGGGGCATCTGTTGACACCAATTTTTTGCCGATAAGTTGAGTCGTTCCTCTTACTCCCATTTATTGATGTCTCGAGTTGTCCATCACTCGTTGGGGCTATTTTCAGGCACGTTCTGGGCCAAATTTATGGGTAGCATCCCTCCCTAGTTAGGTTTGTTTCAATTCTGGGCATAATGGGCCTTGGTTATGGTTGATTGAGATTTTCTATAAGTTTCAAGCGCCCATGTACATGTACGGTTCATGCCTGGCCACTCAACCAATGTGTGGTTGCCTATGGACCGTCCATACATTCATGGAAATTTTGTTTAATTTCCTGAATTTCCACCGACAAGCATTTATGCGGTCTTTCTGTAGCCGTTCAACATGATGGACGGACTGGCGGTAGCTGCTCATCACTCAGAGTCCTATGCTTGGTGGCTTTCTCAGATAATTATCCAATTAATCTATT
The DNA here is from genome assembly GCA_022559845.1 of Amorphophallus konjac. Classification (NCBI taxonomy): domain Eukaryota; kingdom Viridiplantae; phylum Streptophyta; class Magnoliopsida; order Alismatales; family Araceae; genus Amorphophallus; species Amorphophallus konjac. The sequence continues at coordinate 434,883,949 of CM040126.1, forward strand.
TATCACCGATAAGGATAGAACGGTTTGTCTTTGGCCTCTCTACTTTTAGACGGTCTCATCTTGGCCGTTTATTTATGAGAGTCCAGCAGCGAACTATTCGGCCAGTTCAGTGGATAATTTGGATTATTTTGTGAATTGTTGAATTTCCACCGACAGGGTTGGACGGCCCAGAATGGGCCACCCATATGGATGTGTGGTCTATCGTTAGACCGTTCATCCGCTCGATTGCTGAAGATTCAACAGATTTTCTCTCTCTCCTCGTGGATTTATCCCCAACTTTATCCAGCCATTTCTCTGCGAATCCTCAACCATTTCAAGTGCCATTTCTTCCAGATGAAAGATAATGGAATTATCTTCATCTTTTGTTTGATAATCTTGACTTGAAAATGCTTCTAAACCCTAATTCTGAGCTAGGACTTTAGGTGTTCTATAAATAGACCCTAGAGGCCGGGTTTGAAAAGGGGGGAAGATTTTGGTCGACGGCGAAGCCCTGTTGAATTCTTGAGCGACCTAGCACCAAGGAGGGAGGCCTTCTACGTCCATATAGGCCTCCGGTTCAGGGAGTAGTCCTAGTCTTGAGTCTTTTTGCATTCGATGGTCTCATTTCTTCTCATTGCATGTTTGTTTCTACACATTCATTCTCCCACGTTTTCATTGTTTACACTTTCATGCACACACCCTCCCATGTTTTCTGACGCCCTAGGGGATTAAAAACCCCCCAGGTATCCCCCATTCAAATACTTATGTTCATTTCCCTTCATTCGAGCATTTGCTACACTCCACGTTTCAAACTTGGGTTTTTTCTTGTGTTCTACACTTCGTTTTGCAGGTCAGCAGTACACTAACGCGAGGCCCATCCTTTCTGGCCGGTCGGAAAGGGTGGAGGTTGGACCCTTTGTAACTTCTGGCGTGGTGGTCTTGCGCGGTTCTCTATCATCCGTTCAAGGAGACGTGCGGTGCGACCTGGACCGTCCTTCTTCTTCATGCAGTCGTGATAGAGCCGTTCAACTGCCAGGAGTGCTTCATCTCATGTCCTCTGCAGCATTCTTAGACGGTCTGTCGTGAGACCATGCATCTTATAGGCGGTTCTTCCTGAATCGCCTATCTTCGCAGCGCTGCACAACAGGCGAGTACCTCTCCCTCTTTTCAAGGTACGGCGTGTTCATCACGTTCGGCGCCTTGGTGGCGATCACATGTTTTTATTCCTCCCTTTCCCCTTGTCTTCATTCATTTCCCATGTTGGATGTGGTAGGATAGACATGGGAGGATATTAAGGGACGGACGGGAGGAGAAACATATCTACAGCAAGAAGATAGCAGGTAACATGTGGGGCCCGGGAATATCAAACTTGGGTTGACGGGTAGCATTTTGGACCGCTTCGACGGTGCCGACACGTCGCTGTTCGGTGCTGGCCGGACGGCGCGTGCTGCTGGTTGTGGGGACCACGTTCTGCTCGGACGACCGATATAGGCGGGGTAGGTCCCGTTGTGAAGGGGATGCCTGGAGGAACTGTAATGCCCTGGATCCTTAGTAGGTCTTATTGGATCTTTATTGAATCTTTCGGATCTGTTTCGGTGAGTTTCGGGTCGCTTTTGTAGCTCCTGAGTTGAGTTTTACGATCCGTGTGGATTTTTCTCTCGTACTAGTTACGGAACCCTACGGTGCCTTTAGTAGTCAGTTCATCGACTTGAGGATGCTACAGCGACAATGTACTCTCTGAGCCGGTAGTTTTGACTATTTTTGTATATCTTTCTGAGATAGGGCCAGAAATCGGATTTTCAAAAATTAGGAAAATTCCTAATTTCTTTTCCTTTCCTCTGTCCTCGTTCTCATTTCACGCCGTCGCCCCTCTCTCTTCGTTTTCTCTCCCATTTCGCCTTCTCAGCTCCAGCTACAGATGGAGGACATAGGGGCTACCGCTGGGGACGCTGTGGAGCTGGCTGGGTGCGCGACGGGGCGAGGATGGAGCGATTTTGGCGCGATCCCAAACGGTGGATTCAAAGCCGGCGTTTGAGCTCGCGGCGTGATTTTTGACGTGGTCTAGTCCCTTTGGGGCACGGTTTCTTCAGTGGAGGTAGGGTGACAGATCACCACTTCTCCCTGCCCATTTTCCCTGCCATTGCACGTCGTTCGGCGCGGAAACGATCGAGTTTGGGCTTGTTTAGCCTAAACCGTGATTTTCGGCTTTTGTAGGGTTCGCCGGAAAATGGCAACCATTTTTAGATCAGTTACTATCAATGGACTCCCTGGGACGTCAGCGTTCCATAGTCATTGATTTCGTTTCATTTGGTGGTCCCGTTTGACCGCTAGGGCTCCGAGAAGTCCGGAAACCCTTTTTGCGTGATTTCGTTAGAATCACCCGTTTCTTGCGATCCGTGCGTCGTTTTGACTCCGGACGGAGTCTATGTGATTGCCAGTGTATCCAGGGTTGTGTCCCCTTCGTCTTAGGACAAACGGGGCGTGGAAAGGCCTCCGTCGGGCTGAACCCACGGTTTGCTCGCCGTGACGCTTGAACGGTCACACCAGCGACCGTTCATGTATAAGGGAGGCCATCCCTGGACCGTTTATCTTAGGTAGGCTGAGGTTGTGTGGTCGCACGATAGACCACACATCCCCCTTGGGCAGTTGGTCTTGGACCGTCCATCTTATGTCGGTTTGGAGTTGTGCGGTCGTCCGCTAGACCACATATCCCCTTGTGTGGTCGTCTGGTAGACCACTTAGCCTCTGGGCGTTGTGCGGTCAGGTTCGGACCGTCCATCCCGTTGTGCGGTCCAATTCGGACCGTTTATCTTGTTGTGTGGTCCCTTGGTGACCGTCCATCCCCTGGAGTTGTGCGGTCAGTTCCGGACCGTTCATCCCCTTTGTGTGGTCAGTTTCGGACCGTCCATCCTATTGAGTAGTCCATTCTGAACCGCTCATCCCTGATGTTTTATCGGTTGGCCGTGATGGCTTCTCCCGGTGTCGTGTTAGAGTCATTGCTCTGGTCTGGTCGACCCGGTGTGATCCAATGGTCGACATGTGACCTTGCCTGTGTCTCGATGGATTTGTCCAGCTCGAGACGTGGTTCAAGACACCTAGAGGTACGATTTGACCTCGATTTGTGTGTCCAGGTGCCTTGAGGGTGTCAGAGTTCCCCCAAGTCTCCATATGTCCTGTCTGTTTCGTGTCGGTCGTCTACGTGAGTTAGGGTGGTGTTTCTAGTGGTCCTATCTTGGACTGCTAGTGTTGGTTTGTCTGTCTGGTGGTTCTCTGGAGCGGTCGGTTCGGGTGAATTGTGTGCGGTCTATTCCTTGACTGCTATAGTTTCTCCGAGCGACTTAATCTAGGACCGCCAGTGTCTTTGCCTCTGGTTGCGTGGCGATTCCTCCTTGACTGCTTGGTTTACCTAGCGACCGAGTGATGGATAGCCTATGCCTAGAGAGTGGTTTACCGGTGGTTTGGTTTTCGGTATCTTGGCTTGACCTTGGGGTTCGCCATTGTCACGTGGACATCACCCGATGTCCTATGAGAGCTGTGACCGTGTTCCGAGGTGGCCAAGAGGGTTTGTGTTCGTGTGTCTTTGTCTGGTTCCGGTCAACCCGGTGTGACCCAACGGTTGACGGGTGATCTTGTGTGTGTGTCTCGGCAGTTCTGTCTAGTCTGAGACTTTGGTTTTGGACGCCTCGAGGTATCACCTTACCTCAGTTTGCGTGTCCAGGCGTGTTGAGGGTCCTCGATGTTTCCTCAGGTCTCCGTGAGTCATTTTCTGCGGAGCGTCGTTTCCCGTGGCTTAGGATTAGACCGATTGGCGACTTGTTCCGCTGTCAGTGACGATCTTACCTTTGAGTCCTCCGACTCAAGGATCGTTACGTGGTCGGTCTAGTTGCCTAGTCCTGAGTCTGTTGGCAGTAGTCATACTGCCAGTGGTGCCTACTAGTACGTGCGATAGTGCGTTCTAGCTTGTCTGTACTCTAGCACATGTGTTTCTGAGTCTGGTGTCTTGTGAGTCTCCACTAGTCGTAGCCTGTCGACGCACGCGATCCAGTGTGTTGACCCACCTCGGAGTGGTGGAAAGGGCAATTCCCGAGATACAGTTTGTAAGCTAGTTCCGTGGACTCCCGGCCAACGGTAGCGTCCTACCGAGGGAGAAAACTAGCTAGAGGGCCTGGCTTAGGCAAGAGCCAGTGTGTGCACACGTGGTCAGGGGCGGAGGACTTACGTCGACGGGCGTAACCCTGACTAGTTACTTGTTACTGTAGTTCCTGTTTGGTTCAGCGCGTGTCTGCGACTCTGCCGAGACTTCAGTGGTACCGTAGGCGAGACACTTATGGCGCAGCATAAGACGTCTGTGGACACAGCTGGTTGTTCTTCTGGTGAGGAGGTGCTTCCGTCACGTGACACGTGACTCTCGTGTTTCTCGCATGTCGTGACCTTTCAGGGTTAGCCCTTGTGTGGCCCTACCCAAGGTCAGTGTTGTGTTGTGTGCACGACATTCTAGTCGTGTGTGTGGTCCAATCTGTCTGTCGTCTGCCTAGGTCTTTTCTAGACTTTTGTTTGTCCTTGAAGGTCTTCGTCTTAGGCCTGGCCTTGTGTCGGCAGATCGGTAACTCCTAACTTTGTCAGATCAGAGTCACCATTCTGTCGCTGCTTAGAGTAGCTTTGGGAGCCGAGTTCCTCTCGGTGGCCGTGTTCCGAGTTTTACGGCCTCGCTTTTCCCTTTTCTTTTAGCTTCCCTTGCTCTTAGCCTGTTCCCTACTCCTGCTATTCCCGTTCTTTTTACAGCTTTGTAGTGTAGCTTTCCTGCTTTGCTACTACTGTTGCTTTCTGTTCTGTGTACTGCGTGTTGTTCAGTGGGGATCCACGTGACCCCTACTGAGTCTCTGTTTGGAGACTCACCCATGCTTTTCAGGTGGGTGGCGTCGTCTCTGTTCGTGGTTCCTGGTGTGTCACGTCTCTAGCTGCAAGCGGTACCTGCGTCGGGTTTCCCCCGACCTCAGTGTACGTTTTTTTCCCTGTGGCCTGTACTTGTCTTTAATTTCCTGGACTGGACTCTGGTATAGATGTTAAATTGAAATTGTTAATTAAAAGTAATTTTTTTTTTGCTACTTTAGCAACCCGATCTAATGAAATATTATTGCTTACTGTTATATCTCTGTGGCTTCAATGTACTACACGACAATCCTTTTTCCCGTCGGAGCTTTACAGCTCTTGGGAGGCCTCGCGGGTTCCTAGTGGTATCGGGTATATCTGGTATCCGGGATTAGGGTCGTCACAGTTGGTATCAGAGCATTGTTGTATGAAGTACATGGGAATCTGAGATATTGCAGTATCTAGAGTCCTTAAAGTCCAGTACAGGCATTTGCTGGCTTAGGTGTTGCGATGATTTGCCACGTTGTTTTCTTCGTATGTGGTCTTGTGCGTGCTGTTCTGGCACTACGCAAGGTGATTTTTGTTCTCATCAGGATGTGACGAGACGCTTCTTTCCATCGTAGTGTTTGTCTCGATCTTGTCGTACGTGGCAGTGTACGTCGGAAGGCTTGAATCTGCAGTACGTGGTTTGAGGTTTTCTCCGTGTGGTGTTCATGTTGCTGTTGACCTTTGGCCTTGGTCTGATGACCGTACACGTTCTCACGTTGTTTTGGTCGTCCCGGCTTGAGTCTGTTCAGCTCTTGATGTGTCTCGCTTCTGTTGAAGTGCTCGATTACATTCCGTGTTTAAGAAGTTGCTCAGGCAAGCTAGGATTTTCCCTTCCTGGTGAGTTTTCGTGGTTGAGCTTATTGCTTCTCGTCCCTTCTGGTGGAATCTTTTCAAGGTTTGCCTTGGAATTGCTGTCTTAGTGATGCCTTTGTCCTGTGTCTGCTTAAGTGTGGACAGCTTTATTTTGAGCATGATCTGCTCTTTGCTATACGGTTGCTTGGCTTTGGACTCCATCATGGTGTTAAGAGCTGACGCGTACCGTATTTGCCGTGTCGTGTCCAGCGACTGATGTATTGTGAAGGCTCATTTACCGCTTTTAGGATGTGAAGGTAAGTTGAGATTTGCCTTTTCCTTCGGCCTTGTGCTGAAGCTGGTACTCCTCTTCTTTGCACTTGGGCTTCTTGTGATCGGTTGTTCGCTGGATCAGTACTCGTCGCGTGTTATATTGCAATTTTCACGAATTGTGATGCCGCCGTACGTGTGCTGGGATGCGGATACCGAGATATTTTCTGAAGCCTGTGTGAATTTTATGAGTGTGCAGCTGAAGCGTGTGGGCTAGTTCCCACATGTCGAGGATCTTTTCGTAAGGTTCTGGCCGGTCGAGAATTTCGTTCTTCTCGATATAACTTCATCTTGGCTTCCTGTGCCTTGTTGTTGCTTGTTGTCATGCTGTTGCTGGAGTTATTCTGGTGTTGGCATTGGCATTTGCGAGTGTTGGGGAATCTGTCGGCATTCCTTGCTGATTGAGTACCCTTTGCTCCGCATGTGTTTTCTTGGGTGTTGTGCTCTCGAGGCGTGTTCGTAGTCCTTGAGGTGTGTTCCCTGAGATTGTCGTTTCTCGTTGTCGTGGGTCTTTCCTTGGTGAGCTGTTCGATGCATGACTAGTCCCCTATAGTCGTGTGCTCAGCTATTGTTGTGCCTTGATGTGACCCAGCTTGCAGTTGAGTTCCATGGTTCTGTGTTCTATATGGAGTCAGAATCCTGCAAGTGCTGTTGTCGTTGGCGTCCTGTGTGCCAGGTGTTCTCTGCCACCTTTGGCACTGCAGTCGACGATGTTGTCGAGCTGTCAGCTGTGAGGACTGTGCTTCCTTATGTAAGCTGATGCTTGTTGCATTTGTGTTTTTATTTTTCGGTATCTCTCCTTGTGGCATTAGTCGTGTCTCTTTCCCTTTGAGACGTGAACGACATTGCCCTTGCTTCGGAGGTATCCGACGTGTGTTCATTTGGGTGCCGTGCTCGTGCTGTAGACTTGCTTGTCTTGAGCACTAGAGCGTGTACCTATAATTATGATCTGACAATGTTCCTCTGAGCCGTGCTTCTCGAGATTTGTGTTACCGTGTTTTCGGCATTATTGTTGGCTGATGCGTAGTGTACATAGCCATGTTGGGTTGTTCTTCCCTTGCTTCTCCATTGCTAGTCCTTAAATTTTGAGGATAAAATTTCTTAAAGGAGGGGAGGATGTAATGCCCTGGATCCTTAGTAGGTCTTATTGGATCTTTATTGGATCTTTCGGATCTGTTTCGGTGAGTTTCGGGTCACTTTTGTGGCTCCTGAGTTGAGTTTTACGATCTGTGTGGATTTTTCTCTCGTACTAGTTACGGAACCCTACGGTGACTTTAGTTGTCAGTTCATCGACTCGAGGATTCTACAGTGACGATGTACTCTCCGAGCCGGTCGTTTTGACTATTTCTGCGTATTTTTCTGAGATAGGGCCAAAAATTGGATTTTCGGGAATTAGGAAAATTCCTAATTTCTTTTCCTTTTTCTTTTCATTTCCTCTCTCCTCCTTCTCATTTCACGCCGTCGCCCCTCTCTCTTCATTTTCTCTCCCGTTTGGCCGTCTCGGCTCCGGCTGCAGACTGAGGACCTAGGGGCGAGTGCTGGGGACGCTGTGGAGCTGGCTGGGTGCGCGACGGGGCAAGGATGGAGCGATTTTGGCGCGATCCCGGACGGTGGATTCAAAGTCGGCGTTTGAGCTCGTGGCGCGATTTTCGGCGCGGTCTAGTCCCTTCGGGGCACGGTTTCTTCGGTGGAGGTAGGGTAACGGATCACCACTTCTCCCTGCCCGTTATCCCTGCCATTGCACGTCGTTTGGTGCGAAAATGGTCGAGTTTGTGCTTGTTTAGCCTAAACCGTGATTTTTGGATTTTGTAGGGTTCGCCAGAAAATGGCAACCATTTTTAGATCAGTTACTGTCAATGGACTCCCTGGGACGTTAGCGTTCCATAGTCACTGATTTCGTTTCGTTTGGTGGTCCCGTTTGACCGCTAGGGCTCCGGGAAGTCCTAAAAACCTTTTTGGGTGACTTCGTTAGAATCACCCATTTCTTGCGATCCGTGCATCGTTTTGACTCCGGACGGAGTCTATGTGATTGCTAGTGCATCCAGGGTTGTATCCCCTTCGTCTTGGGACGAACGGGGCGTGGAAAGGCCTCCGTCGGGCCGAACCCACGGTTTGCTCACCGTGACGCTTGAACGGTGACACCAAAGACTGTTCATGTATAAGGGCGGCCATCCCTGGACCGTTTATCTTAGGTAGGTTGAGGTTGTGTGGTCGCACGATAGACCACACATCCCCCTTGGGTGGTTGGTCTTGGACCGTCCATCTTATGTCGGTTCGGAGTTGTGCGGTCGTCAGCTAGACCACATATCCCCTTGTGTGGTCGTCTGGTAGACCACATATCCCCTGGCCGTTGTGCGGTCAGGTTCGGACCGTCCATCCCGTTGTGTGGTCCAGTTCGGACCGTTTATCTTGTTGTGTGGTCCCTTTGTGACCGTCCATCCCTTGGAGTTGTGCGGTCAGTTCCGGACCGTTCATCCCCTTTGTGTGGTCAGTTTCGGACCGTCCATGCTGTTGCGTGGTCCATTCTGAACCGCTCATCCTTGATGTTTTATCGGTTGGCCGTGATGGCTTCTCCCGGTGTCGTGTTAGAGTCATTGCTCTGGTCTGGTAGACCCGATGTGATCCAATGGTCGACATGCGACCTTGCCTGTGTCTCGATGGATTTGTCCAGCTCGAGACGTGGTTCTGGACACCTAGAGGTACGATTTGGCCTCGATTTGTGTGTCCAGGTGCCTTGAGGGTGTCGGAGTTCCCCCAAGTCTCCGTATGTCCTGTCCATTTCGTGTCGGTCGTCTACGTGAGTTAGGGCGGTGTTTCTAGTGGTCCTATCCTGGACTGCTAGTGTTGGTTTGTCTGTCTGGTGGTTCTCTGGAGCGGTCGGTTCGGGTGAATTGTGTGCGGTCTATTCCTTGACTGCTATAGTTTCTCCGAGCGACTTAATCTAGGACCGCCAGTGTCTTTGCCTCTGGTTGCGTGGCGATTCCTCCTTGACTGCTTGGTTTACCTAGCGACCGAGTGATGGATAGCCTATGCCCATAGAGTGGTTTACCGGTGGTTTGGTTTCCGGTATCTTGGCTTGACCTTGGGGTTCGCCATTGTCACGTGGACATCACCAGACGTCCTATGAGAGCTGTGATCGTGTTCTGAGGTGGCCAAGAGGGTTTGTGCTTGTGTGTCTTTGTATGGTTTCGGTCAACCCGGTGTGACCCATTGGTTGACGGGTGACCTTGTGTGTGTGTCTCGGCAGTTCTGTCCAGTCCGAGACTTTGGTTCTGGACGCCTCGAGGTATCGCCTTACCTCAGTTTGCGTGTCCAGGCATGTTGAGGGTCCTCGATGTTCCCTCAGGTCTCCGTGAGTCATTTTCTGCGGAGCGTCGTTTTCCGTGGCTTAGGATTAGACCGATTGGCGGCTTGTTCTGCTGTCAGTGACGATCTTGCCTTTGAGTCATCCGACTCAAGGATCATTACGTGGTAGGTCTAGTTGCCTAGTCCTTAGTCTGTTGGTAGTAGTCGTACTGCCAGTGGTGCCTAGTAATACGTGCGACAGTGCGTTCTAACTTGTCTGTACTCTAGCACTTGTGTTTCTGAGTCTGGTGTCTTGTGAGCCTCCACTAGTCGTACCCTGTCGACGCACGCGATCCAGTGTGTTGACCCACCTCGGAGTGGTGGAAAGGGCAGTTCTTGAGATACGGTTTGTAAGCTAGTTCCGTGGACTCCCGGCCAACGGTAGCATCCTACCGAGGGAGAAAACTAGCTAGAGGGCCTGACTTAGGCAAGAGTCAGTGTGTGCACACGTGGTCAGGGGCTGAGGACTTACGTCGACGGGCGTAACCCTGACTAGTTACTTGTTACTGTAGTTCCTGTTTGGTTCAGCGCGTGTCCGCGACTCTGCCAAGACTTTAGCGGTACCGTAGGTGAGACACTTGTGGCGCAGCATAAGACGTCAGTGGACGCAGATGGTTGTTCTACTGGTGAGGAGGTGCTTCCGTCACGTGACACGTGACTCTGGTGTTTCTCGCATGTCGTGACCTTTCTGGGTTAGCCCTCGTGTGGCCCTACCCAAGGTCAGTGTTGTGTTGTGTGCATGACGTTCTAGTCGTGTGTGTCGTCCAGTCTGTCTGTCGTCTGCCTAGGTCTTTTCAAGACTTTTGTCTATCCTTACAGGTCTTCGTCTTAGGCCTGGCCTTGTGTCGGCAGATCGATAACTCCTGACTTTGTCAGATCAGAGTCACCCTTCTGTCGCTGCTTAGAGTAGCTTAGGGAGCCAAGTTCCTCTCGGTGGCCGTGTTCCGAGTTTTACAGCCTCGCTTTTCCCTTTTCTTTTAGCTTCCCTTGCTCTTAGAATGTTCCCTACTCCTGCTGTTCCTGTTCTTTTTACAGCTTTGTAGTGTAGCTTTTCCTGCTTTGCTACTACTGTTGATTTCTGTTCCGTGTACTGCGTGTTGTTCAGTGGGGATCCACGTGACCCCTACTGAGTCTCTGTTTGGATACTCACCCCTGCTTTTTAGGTGGGTGGCGTCGTCTCTGTTCGTGGTTCCTGGTGTGTCGCGTCTGTAGCTGCCAGCGGTACCTGCGTCAGGTTTCCCCCGACCTCAGTGTACATTTTCTCCCTATGGCTTGTACTTGTCTTTAATTTCCTAGACTGGACTCTGGTATAAATGTTAAATTGAAATTGTTAATTAAAACTAATTTTTTTCTTGCTACTTTAGCAACCCGATCTAATGAAATATTATTGCTTACTGTTATATCTCTGTGGCTTCAATGTACTACACGACAATCCTTTTTCCCTTCGGAGCTTTACCGCTCTTGGGAGGCCTCGCGAGTTCCTAGTGGTATCGGGTATATCTGGTATCCGGGATCTGGGTCGTCACAGTTGGTATCAGAGCATTGTTGTATGAAGTACATGGGAATCCGAGATATTGCAGTATCCAGAGTCCTTAAAGTCCAGTATAGGCATTTGCTGGCTTAGGTGTTGCGATGATTTGCCGCATTGTTTTCTTCGTATGTGGTCTTGTGCATGCTGTTCTGGCACTACGCAAGGTGATTTTTGTTCTCGTCAGGATGTGACGAGACACTTCTTTCCATCATGGTGTTTGTCTCGATCTTGTCGTACGTGGCAGTGTATGCCGGAAGGATTGAATCTGCAGTACGTGGCAGTGTATGCCGGAAGGCTTGAATCTGTAGTACGTGGTTCGAGGTTTTCTCAGTGTGTTGTTCAGGTTGCTGTTAACCTTTGGCCTTGGTCTGATGACCGTACACGTTCTCACATTGTTTTGGTCATCCCGGCTTAAGTTTGTTCAGCTCGTGATGTGTCTTGTTTCTGTTGAAGTGCTCGATTAGATTCTGTGTTTGAGAAGTTGCTCAGGCAAGCTAGGATTTTCCCTTCCTGGTGAGCTTTTGTGGTTGAGCTTATTGCTTCTCGTCCCTTCTGGTGGAATCTTTTCGAGGTTTGCCTTGGAATTACTGTCTTAGTGATGCCTTTGTCCTGTGTCTGCTTAAGTGTGGACAGCTTTGTTCTGAGCCTGTTCTGCTCTTTGCTATACGGTTTCTTGGATTTGGACTCCATCATGGTGTTAAGAGCTGACGCGTACCGTATTTGTCATGCCGTGTCCAGCGGCCGATGTATTGTGAAGGCTCATTTACCGCTTTTAGGACGTGAAGGTAAGCTGAGATTAGCCTTTTCCTTGGGCCTTATGCTGAAGCTGGTACTCCTCTTCTTTGCACTTAGGCTTCTTGTGATCGGTTGTTCGCTGGATCAGTACTCGTCGCGTGTTATATTGCGCTTTTCACAAATTACGATGCCACCGTACGTGTGCTGGGATGCGGATACCGAGATATTTTCTGATGCATGTGTGTGTTTTATGAGTGTGCAGCTGAAGCGTGTGGGCTAGTTCCCACAGGTCGAGGATCTTTTCGTAAGGTTCTGGCCGGTCGAGAATTTTGTTCTTCTCGATATAACTTCATCTTGTCTTCCTGTGCCTTGATGTTGCCTGTTGCCGTGCTGTTGCTGGAGTTATTCTGGTGTTGGCATTGGCATTTACGAGTGTTGGGGAATCTGTCGGCATTCCGTGCTGATTGAGTACCCTCTACTCCACATGTGTTTTCTTGGGTGTTGTGCTCTCGAGGCGTGTTCGTAGTCCTTGAGGTGTGTTCCCTGAGATTGTCATTTCTCGTTATCGTGGGTCTTTCCTTGGTGAGCTATTCGATGCATGACTAGTCCCCTATAGTCGTGTGTTCAACTATTGTTGTGCCTTGATGTGACCCAGCTTGCAGTTGAGTTCCATGGTTCTGTGTTCTATATGGAGCCGGAATCCTACAAGTGCTGTTGTCGTTGGCGTCCTGTGTGCCAGGTGTTCTCTGCCGCCTTTGGCACTGGAGTCGACGATGTTTTCGAGCTGTCAGCTATGAGGACTATGCTTCCTTGTGTAAGCTGACACTTGCTGCGTTTGTGTTTTTATTTTTCTGGTATCTCTCCTTGTGGCATTAGTCGTGTCTCTTTCCCTGTGAGACGTGAACGACATTGCCCTTGCTTCGGAGGTATCAGACGTGTGTTCATTTGGGTGCCGTGCTCGTGCTGTAGACTTGCTTGTCTTGAGCACTAGAGCGTGTACCTGTAATTATGATCTGACAATGTTCCTCTGAGCCGTGCTGCTCGAGATTTATGTTGCTGTGTTTTCGGCATTGTTGTTGGCTGATGCGTAGTGTGCATAGCCATGTTGGGTTGTTCTTCCCTTGCTTCTCCATTGTTAGTCCTTAAATTTCGAGTATGAAATTTCTTAAAGGAGGGAAGGATGTAATGCCCTGGATCCTTAGTAGGTCTTATTGGATCTTTATTAGATCTTTGGGATCTGTTTCGGTGTGTTTCGGGTCGCTTTTGTGGCTCCTAAGTTGAGTTTTACGATCCGTGTGGGTTTTTCTCTCATACTAGTTACGGAACCCTACGGTGACTTTAGTTGTCAATTCATCGACTCGAGGATGCTACAGCGACGATGTACTCTCCGAGCCGGTCGTTTTGACTATTTTTGCGTATTTTTCTGAGACAGGGCCAAAAATCGGATTTTCGGAAATTAGGAAACTTCCTAATTTCTTTTCCTTTCCTCTCTCCTCCTTCTCATTTCACGCCCCTCTCTCTTCGTTTTCTCTCCCGTTTCACCTTCTCGGCTCTGGGTACAGATGGAGGACCTAGGGGCGAGTGCTGGGGACGCTGTGGAGCTGGCTGGGTGCGCGACAGGGCGAGGATGGAGCGATTTGGGCGCGATCCCGAACGGTGCATTCAAAGCCGGCGTTTGAGGTCGCGGCGTGATTTTCGGCACGGTCTAGTCCCTTCGGGGCACGGTTTCTTCGGTGGAGGTAGGGTGACGGATCACCACTTCTCCCTGCCCGTTTTCCCTACCATTGCACGTCGTTCGGCACGGAAACGATCGAGTTTGGGCTTGTTTAGCCTAAACCGTGATTTTTGGGTTTTGTAGGGTTCGCCGGAAAACGGCAACCATTTTTAGATCAGTTACTGTCAATGGACTCCCTGGGACGTCAGCGTTCCATAGTCACTGATTTCGTTTCGTTTGGTGGTCCCGTTTGACCTCTAGGGCTCCGGGAAGTCCGGAAACCCTTTTTGGGTGATTTCATTAGAATCGCCCGTTTCTTGCTATCCGTGCGTCATTTTGACTCCGGACGGAGTCTATGTGATTGCCAGTGTATCCAGGGTTGTTTCCCCTTCGTCTTGGGATGAACGGGGCGTGGAAAGGCCTCCGTCGGGCAGAACCCACGGTTTGCTCGCCGTGACGCTTGAACGGTGACACCAGAGACCGTTCATGTATAAGGGCGGCCATCCCTGGACCGTTTATCTTAGGTAGGTTGAGGTTGTGTGGTCGCACGATAGACCACACATCCCCCTTGGGCGGTTGGTCTTGGACCGTCCATCTTATGTCAGTTCGGAGTTGTGCGGTCGTCCGCTAGACCACATATCCCCTTGTGTGGTCGTCTGGTAGACCACATAGCCCCTGGCCGTTGTGTGGTCAGGCTCGGACCGTCCATCCCGTTGTGCGGTCCAGTTCGGACCATTTATCTTGTTGTGTGGTCCCTTTGTGACTGACCATCCCTTGGAGTTGTTCGGTCAGTTCCGGACTGTTCATCCCCTTTGTGTGGTCAGTTTCGGACCGTCCATCCTGTTGAGTGTTCCATTCTGAACCGCTCATCCCTGATGTTTTATCGGTTGGCCGTGATGGCTTCTCCCGGTGTCGTGTTAGAGTCATTGCTCTGGTCTGGTTGACCCGGTGTAATCCAATGGTCGACATGCGACCTTGCCTGTGTCTCGATGGATTTGTCCAGCTCGAGACGTGGTTCTGGACACCTAGAGGTTCGATTTGGCCTCGGTTTGTGTGTCCAGGTGCCTTGAGGGTGTCGGAGTTCCCCCAAGTCTCCGTATGTCATGTCTATTTCGTGTCGGTCGTCTACGTGAGTTGGGGCGGTGTTGCTAGTGGTCATATCCTGGACTGCTAGTGTTGGTTTGTCTGTCTGGTCATTCTCTGGAGCGGTCGGTTCGGGTGAATTGTGTGCGGTCTATTCCTTGACTGCTATAGTTTCTCCGAGTGACTTAATCTAGGACCGCCAGTGTCTTTGCCTCTGGTTGCGTGGCGATTCCTCATTGACTGCTTGGTTTACCTAGCGACCGAGTGATGGATAGCCTATGCCTAGATAGTGGTTTACCGGTGGTTTGGTTTTTGGTATCTTGGCTTGACCTTGGGGTTCGCCATTGTCACGTGGACATCACCCGATGTCCTATGAGAGCTGTGACCGTGTTCCGAGGTGGCCAAGAGGGTTTGTGCTTGTGTGTCTTTGTCTGGTTCCGGTCAACCCGGTGTGACCCAGTGGTTGACGGGTGACCTTGTGTGTGTCTCGACAGTTCTGTCTAGTCCGAGACTTTGGTTCTGGACACCTCGAGGTATCGCCTTACCTCAGTTTGCGTGTCCAGGCATGTTGAGGGTCCTCGATGTTCCCTCAGGTCTCCGTGAGTCATTTTCTGCGGAGCGTCGTTTTCCGTGGCTTAGGATTAGACCGATTGGCGGCTTGTTCTGCTGTCAGTGACGATCTTGCCTTTGAGTCATCCGACTCAAGGATCATTACGTGGTAGGTCTAGTTGCCTAGTCTTGAGTCTGTTGGCAGTAGTCATACTGCCAGTGGTGCCTAGTAGTACATGCGACAGTGCGTTCTAGCTCATCTGTACTCTAGCACTTGTGTTTCTGAGTCTGGTGTCTTGTGAGCCTCCACTAGTCGTAACCTATCGACGCACGTGATCCAATGTGTTGACCCACCTCGGAGTGGTGGAAAGGGCAGTTCCCGAGATACGGTTTGTAAGCTAGTTCCGTGGACTCCCGGCCAACGGTAGCGTCCTACCGAGGGAGAAAACTAGCTAGAGGGCCTGGGTTAGGTAAGAGCCAGTGTGTGCACACATGGTCAGGGGCTGAGGACTTACGTCGACGGGTGTAACCCTGACTAGTTACTGTAGTTCCTGTTTGGTTCACCGCGTGTCTGCGACTCTGCCGAGACTTCAGCGGTACCATAGGCGAGACACTTGTGGCGCAGCATAAGACGTTAGTGGACGCAGCTGGTTGTTCTTCTGGTGAGGAGGTGCTTCCGTCATGTGACACGTGACTCTCGTGTTTCTCGCATGTCGTGACCTTTCCGGGTTAGCCCTCGTGTGGCCCTATCCAAGGTGAGTGTTGTGTTGTGTGCACGACGTTCTAGTCGTGTGTGTCATCCAGTCTGTCTGTCGTCTGCCTAGGTCTTTTCTAGACTTTTGTCTGTCCTTGCAGGTCTTCATCTTAGGCCTGGCCTTGTGTCGGCAGATCGGTAACTCCTGACTTTGTCAGATCAGAGTCACCCTTCTGTCGCTGCTTAGAGTAGCTTAGGGAGCCGAGTTCCTCTCGGTGGCCATGTTCCGAGTTTTACGGCCTCGCTTTTCCCTTTTCTTTTAGCTTCCCTTACTCTTAGCATGTTCCCTACTCTTGCTGTTCCCGTTCTTTTTACAGCTTTGTAGTGTAGCTTTTCCTGCTTTGCTACTACTGTTGCTTTCTATTCCGTGTACTGCGTGTTGTTCAGTGGGGATCCGCGGGACCCCTACTGAGTCTCTGTTTGGAGACTCACCCCTACTATTCAGGTGGGTGGCGTCGTCTCTGTTCGTGGTTCCTGGTGTGTCGCGTCTGTAGCAGCCAGCGGTACCTGCGTCGGGTTTCCCCCGACCTCAGTGTACGTTTTTTCCCTGTGGCATGTACTTGTCTTTAATTTCCTGGACTGGACTCTGGTATAAATGTTAAATTGAAATTGTTAATTAAAAGTAATTTTTTTCTTGCTACTTTAGCAACCCGATCTAATGAAATATTATTGCTTACTGTTATATCTCTGTGGCTTCAATGTACTACACGATAATCCTTTTTCCCTTCGGAGCTTTACCGCTCTTGGGAGGCCTCGCGGGTTCCTAGTGGTATCGGGTATATCTGGTATCTGGGATCCGGGTCATCACAGGAACGATCCCCGTGAGGCGGTTGCACTGGTTGGCCTTGTGAAGGGCGGGGTGGCTCAGCTCGTTGAGTGTTGTAGCTTGCTGTCCCGGGCCAGTTCTGCAGTTTTAGAACTGCACGACCCGGCGGGAGTAAATCCTGCGATCATATCCGACGTCGGATCGACGCGAAACTAGCTCCGTTACGAAGCCCTTTCATAGATCTACGACCATTGACTTTTACAGGATTTTTTGTGACCTTGGATTTTTTGTGGGGTATTTATGAACAGGCTGACCCCTGAACACAGATCTGACTAGGTAGATTCAGATCTGCCTGATGAAGCAGGTTGACCGAGGCATAAACAATGGATCTGGAAATTGAGATTTTTATGGGAGATACAGGGGGAAGTAAGTAACACGAGGATAATTTTTTTGTAATTTTCTGAGGTGGTTTGAGAGGGGAAATGGATTTTATAACAGTGGGTGGTCGGATTTACAATGTTAGAAACATAACAAGATCTGATTTTTACAGTGGTTTTAAAAAAAGGTAAACAAACTCCTAAAATCTTAAAAAAAATTATGCGATGAGGGTTTGGTGGACAGAAGTCCCAGTCCAAATTTCAGCTCGATCTGAAATTTTAAAGGGGATCGAATTGGTGAAGAGTTGGGCTGCTGGAGCACAAGTCTGCACAGGGGCAGATTGTGTAGGCAGTGGGATTTAAAAGGGAAAGGGGGGCAAACGACGGGGAAATAACTTGAAACTTTTTGTGGGACGTGGGAACAACAAGGGGAACTCACCCTGAAAATTTCAGCGTGGTCAGATCTACGGGTTGGAAGCTAAAAATCGGCCTTAAGCCTGATGGATGGAGGAAGATAGGATTCCGACAATGTGGCGGTGGTGGTGCAACGGCGGTTTGATGGCGGCGGCGGCGGCGGAGCTGAGCTTCACACTCTGATAGGGAGGCTTCACACCTCAAAATAGCAGCCTTCACAGCTACAGAGGGGAGGGGAAGGAGAGAGAAGGGGTGGGCCCTTGGCCTTGGAGCAATATTGCTGAAATTTTATGTATTAATTGTGATGAAAATAGAAAATACAAGCATTATATATGAACGGGAAACCCTAGGTAAATGACCAACCTTACCCTCAGATCTAGGGTTAGGGAGGGGTACATTGGGGATGCCAAATTCTATTTTTCTCCCATGTGGTCAAAGCATATAAAAAAATACACATAAGAGGACAAAGAGGGGGTGCCCCCTTCAAAGAAGAAAAATGAAATTTCTCTTCTCTTGGTCCAATGGTCCAAGTCCAAGGTGGACTATGGGCTAGCCCCTATGGGTCCCTAGAAGTTAGGTGGCCCAATGGGGAATGGGGTGAGGGGGGCCCGCTGGGCCTAGGTGGTCCTTTTACAAAAAAATCAATTTATTTATCCTAATTACACTCTATTAACCCCAAATAAAACCAAATAAGCACACATTACATACCAAATAAAAACTCAATAAATACTAAATATTTTAGGACTCAAGACGGAGACTCCAGACTGTTTCCAAGCCATAGGGATGCCTGTGTAGCTCGAGTGGTGCTGCGCGTTCAGTACCGACGGCTCGCCGACTCATGCTTCTCGCTCGCTCTGGTGTCCGCACCAATTCTCCTCGGGTGGGAGAAACTCTACCCTGTCGAGTAAGGGTCTGGATCACTCTGGTAGCGCTCCAGTAGGTCCGGATCAATCCTCTGCAACTCTGCCCGGGTGATCCAAGTATCATCGGTGGCGGGTTGCCCTCTCCATCGCACTAGATAGCGTGGGTAGGATCCACTCCTGGTAATAGTTACCTGCTCATCTAGTATATGGTCTATATGCTCACGCTGCCGTGGAAACGAGACTGGTGGTGGACACTCAGGTGTGAAGTCACTCTCAATGGGAGGAGATGGCTCGAAAGGCTCACTAGGGATCACCGCTGGGTCCTTATAAGCAACTAGATCTGATGATGGGAATCGACGCCGAGCATGTACCTTTTCTTTTGCAATTATGTCCTTTTAGTTTGTGTTCATATCCTTGAGAAAGTATATGCACAATTGTATGGCTTTGTAAGCCAATGCGTCATTCCCATGGATTGTGTGGGTTTCTATGTAATTTGTCAGTAGGACCAGCAAGGGGGCCCTCAGCCCTCTTCCATTGGTCCATGTCACCTTGTGGGGCTGGTCAACCATCCTAGGTGGGCATCTAGAAGGTTGGATTAGTCATATGCCACATGGGTAGACAAGAGGGTAAGAATTTCCATGGTAGGCTACCTACCATGTCAACTTGTCCCCCTTGCCACCCCTTGGTCAATAGCCCCCCCCCCCTTATATATTATTTTTATTTTGTGTGTGTTGGTGGCATGCAATCCAGACCATCCATCTCCCATCCCTAGATCCAAGGGTGGAGGTTGGATTTGATTGGAAGCATATAAAACCTTGTATTTTCCTTTGAAAATAAATGAAAAATCAGATAATTGTGTTGAAACTTGGAGCATATTGCGCCCCCTTCCTCTCTCCTGGTGTTCTTCCTTCCCCAACCCCCCCTTTCTAGAGTGGATTCATCCCTATCCCCCTTCCCCAATCTCTGATTTCATCTGGTGCCGCCGCCGCCACCGTTCGTGCCGCCGTCGAGCCGCCATCGAGCCACCGTCGGAGTTCTATCTTCAGCCAACAGCAGCCTCTTCCATGAATTCTTGCTGTCAGCCACGAGCTCAGATCGATTTGAGATTTTGAGGGGATGTTCTAGAGGTGTTTCCCACATCCTAAAACAATGGGTGGGTCATAAATCCTCCATTTACTAATTTCCCATTTTCGTTCAAGTCCCAAATTCAGTTCTGCCAGTTTCAGATCTGAAGTTCATTGTTTCCTGAGTTTCGCATATTAGATCCATATTTGGATTTTTTCTAGGGCTCCCAATTTTACTGGGAGTTCTTTCCACCCATCCCTCCTACCACGAATTTTCCTGAATTTTTATCATCCATCCATCATTTTTTAAAAATTCATTCTCAGAGCTAGCTACAGTGCTATCCACCTGTTTCCAGATCCGACCTCTGTATAGTGAAAAAATCATATCAATTCGTAGCCACCTCCAATCAGTCCACAAAAAATATTGCCATCTTCCTTGTTCCAAATCCTATAACTTTGATGAAGAGCTCAGGAGCTGAATCGGAAGTCTACTAGGTGGTCAACGGTAGTTGTCAGAGAATAGCCTTGCAGATCTTAGAGCTCGGCTACTGTACAACAGGAACTCAACAATTCAATAAGGCTTAGATCCGTGCAGATCCAGGTCTGATCTCTAGGCCTAGATTGAATTATTTCAAAGCAGCTTTCCAACGGTGTCAGTTTCGTGTCGATCCGACATCGGGGCTGATCGCAGCGTCCGTTCTCGCCGGAGCGCGCGCCGAAAAACAGAACCGGCAGTTCCGTGGCCGGTTATTCCGAACGGTGCCGAACGGAGCCACCCGGCCTCCGGTCATCGTTCCAGCGTACCGCCAGCCCAGGGAACGCTTCCCCAAGTGTCACCACCACAGTGGTGCCACCGGGCCCCACACGGCCCCTCCGGACAGCGCGTGGGCCCCACAGTCACAAGTTTGGGTGTTGCCAAAGAGACGCGAGAAGCCGCCCGTCAACCCGAATTCGGTCCTCCCGGACCCACTTGTGTAGCCCTTTACCTCCCTGTGTGGAGTGGGCAGCGATTTGTATTGCTGTAATATCCGTGTATTATTGTTCCGGGAGTACGAGTTTCGGCTGGGTCCGTCTTCCCCACGCCGAGCGCGTGGAGTTATCGTATTCGCTCCTTGCTTGGCATTTCGCTTATTTCCATATATGCTTGTTTATGCCGCTACTAGATAGCATGTTTTAGGACCTAGCTCGCTATATTTTTATATCACCGCTGCTACGAGAGAGAGCGTTACCTTCCCATGACCCGACCCGGGCACAAGTGAGAGCCGACCACCCAAGCTCACTGCCGGTTTCTCAACCGCGCACGTCCGACGCTTCCCTTGTTAAGGGGTAGTCACGAGCTTGTCGTGTCCGTGGTCTCGTTCTGCATCAATTTGGTATCAGAGCGAGTTTGAGTCTAGGGTGTCACAAAAAAAAAGAGTGTCATTTACGTCTAGTCATTAGTCATTGTCTAAGTCGTGTTTAGGGTCAACCTTGTTTTAAAACAAAAAAAAAGGTGACTTTTGCATTGCATCCCAATCACCCAGTATATAAAAAGGTATTGTCCGAACGTTAGGCTACGCCTATCAAGAAGGTCGCACACTTGCGCGAGTGATCTTCGGATCGATTAACTCCGCCACGTGTCGAGTTTTGGTTACGTCTAGGTGCATCATCTTGTAGTGTGCATTTGCATTAGTCGGTGTCTCCTACTCCGTGTCTTGCATGCCCACTCGTCGAGGTACTCAATACTCACCCCCACCACCACCTATGGCGGAATCCCGAGTCTATAGTTCCGATGAAGTGGCCACAATGTTCCGAACTCTTATGGGGAAAATGGATGGGTTGAGTGAGCGCATGGAAGTGTTAAGCACATGAGTGGATAAGATGGAAGGGTTGAGTACCCAGGTGAATGATCTAGGCACCCGCCTAGAAGAGAGGATGAAGGCCGTAGAGGATAGGGCCGCTGGGTCAAGCCAGTCCATTCAGGGATTGGTCGGGAGAGTCACCGCACTAGAGAAAGGACCAGCCGAGACACATCCGATTGCCCCCATCCAGGCACCCGTCCCACCTACACAAGGTCAACCGGAGCCGGTTCAACAACCCGCGACTCCAAGGGTTCAAGGGGTAGCTGTTAGGAGGCATGAAGTCCCCGAGGTGCATGACTATGAGTCCGATAATGAGCATCGGGGACATGGTCGTGATCATCGCCCTACACGGCGTACCCACGACCAAGATATGGATGAACGGTCCCTTAGGACCGTTCGGGCCGACCCTCCCACCTTTGACGGGTCCTTAGACCCAAAGGTCTATCTTGATTGGGAGGCTGGTATGGACCGATATTTTGAGTGGTTCGAGATGTCGGACCAACGAAAAGTCAAGTACGCCAGGATGAAACTTTTAGGCCAAGCACAAACCTATTGGAGGAACATGGAGAACCTATTGTTTCATTGTCAAGAACCCCCGATCGATACGTGGACCGATATGAGGGAGAAGCTTAGGAAGAAGTACCTCCCTACCTCCTACCGCCAGCGTCTTATAGAGAGGTGGCAAAGCCTCACCCAAGGAGACCGGTCCGTCTCCGATAACATCGCCGAATTTGATGAATACTACATGCGATGTGATGCCACAGAGGAAGATTCCCTTACCGTCTCTCGGTTTCGGCATGGTCTACGCCCGCACCTATGATATGAGCTTCTCCGCCGCAAGGTGGACAAGTTGGAGGACGCATATCAAGTTACTCTCGAGATGGAGCAATTCGAGGGAGAGTTCGAGTCTATTCCACGGTGGAGCCTCGCTCCTCCCCGTAGTGGTTCCCGTGGCTCCTTAGGTTCATAACCGAGGGGACCCATGGCTCGTCCTCAAGAGTCCGCCCGTCAAGAGCACTTCGCTCCTAGACCTCGACCTCCCCCACCACGGGATCTACCTCCACCCCATCCACCGGCACCCGTTGCCCGTCCCTCGGCACACATAGCCCGTCCCCTGGCTCTGACACTTCCTCCCCTCTTGCCCACGGCGCCTACACCTCCACCCTTGTTACCTACGCCCCCTACCCATCGGGAGGATAAGGGTAAGGCCCCTCTTATCGGAGAGAGCAGTCGGTCCCGGCTGCAATGTTTCCATTGTCATGGGTTTGGCCACTTTGCCAACCAATGTCCCACTCGTGCCACACTAGCCCTAGGGGTTGAGGAGGCCTTGCCATCTGAGCTTGAATTTATCAATTATGAGGCCGACCAAGCACTAGCCGATGAGTAGTATGCCTTGGGGGAAGAGCTGGACAGCTCTCCTGCCGCCCAGGATGCAGCCACTTAGTGGGATTGATGCTACCCTCTTAAGTCTTGGGTCATATATGAGTCCGTGTGTTTTCTTAGCATGGTTTGTTTGTGTGGTGTGTTTTGAGTCGATTGTTTGTGTGTATTGCATGGTGAGTCTGCATGTGTCTTGTGCAAGCTCATTGTTGTTCTCTTATGAGTAAGAGGTGATTGGACTCACTCGATGAGTATGGGATCGGTTCTATATCTATACCCGGATCTAGTCACCTACAGGGACTCAGCGGTGATTCCTAGTGAGTCTTCGAGCTGCTTCCTTCCCTTTTGAGAGTGCCCCACTCGGAGTGTCCACCTTCAGCCCATAGCAGTTCGCGCATATCAAGTATATATGGAATGAGCAGGTGACGATCACTTGGAGTGGAGCATACCCGCGCTACTTGGCACGGTGACGGATCCGCCGGAGTACTCGAGCATCTATACCCCTACTCGACGGGGTCGAGTTCCTCCCACCCGGGGAGAGTTGATGGGAATCGACGCCGAGCATGTACCTTTTCTTTTGCATTTATGTCCTTTTAGTTTGTGTTCATATCATTGGGAAAGTATATGCGCAATTGTACGGCTTTGTAAGCCAATGCGTCATTCCCACGGATTGTGTGGGTTTCTATGTAATTTGTCAGTAGGATCAGCAAGGGGGCCCTCAGCCCTCTTCCATTGGTCCATGTCACCTTGTGGGGCTGGTCAACCATCCTAGGTGGACATCTAGAAGGTTGGACTAGTCATATGCCACATGGGTAGACAAGAGGGTAAGAATTTCCATGGTAGGCTACCTACCATGTCAACTTGTCCCCCTTGCCACCCCTTGGTCAATAGGCCCCCCCCTATATATTATTTTTATTCTTTGTGTGTTGGTGGCATGCAATCCAGACCATCCATCTCTCATCCCTAGATCCAAGGGTGGAGGTTGGATTTGATTGGAAGCATATAAAACCTTGTATTTTCCTTTGAAAATAAATGAAAAATCAAAAAATTGTGTTGAAGCTTGGAGCATATTACGCCCCCTTCCTCTCTCCTGGTGTTCTTCCTTCCCAAACCCCCCCTTTCTAGAGTGGATTCATCCCTATCCCCCTTCCCCAATCTCTGATTTCATCTGGTGCCGCCGCCGTTCGTGCCGCCGTCGAGCCGCCATCGAGCCACCGTCGGAGTTCTGTCTTCAGCCAACAGCAGCCTCTTCCACGAATTCTTATTGTCAGCCACGAGCTCAGATCGATTTGGGATTTTGAGGGGATATTCTAGAGGTGTTTCCCACATCCTAAAAAAATGGGTGGGTCATAAATCCTCCATTTACTAATTTCCCATTTTCGTTCAAGTCCCAAATTCAGTTCTGCCAGTTTCAGATCTGAAGTTCATTGTTTCCTGAGTTTCGCATCTTAGATCCATCTTTTGATTTTTCCTAGGGCTCCCAATTTTACTGGGAGTTCTGTCCACCCATCCATCCTACCACGAATTTTCCTGAATTTTTATCATCTCTCCATCATTTTTTCAAAATTCATTCTCAGAGCTAGCTACAGTGCTATCCACCTGTTTCCAGATCCGACCTCCGTCCAATGCAAAAATCATATCAATTCGTATCCACCTCCAATCAGTCCACACAATATATTTCCATCTTCCTTGTTCCAAATCCTATAACTTTTATGAAGAGCTCAAGAGCTGAATCGGAAGTCTACTAGGTGGTCAACGGTAGTTCTCAGAGAATAGCCCTGCAGATCTGAGAGCTCGGCTACTGTACAACAGGAACTCAACAATTCAATAAGGCTCAGATCCGTGTAGATCCAGGTCTGATCTCTAGGGCTAGATTGAAGTATTTCAAAGCATCTTTCCAATGGCGCCAGTTTTGTGTCGATCCGACATCGGGACTGATCACAGCGTCCGTTCTCGCCGGAACGCGTGCCGAAAAATAGACCCGGCAGATCCGTGGCCGGTTATTCCGACCGGTGCCGCCCGGCCTCCGATCATCGTTCCAGCGTACCGCCAGCCCAGGGAACGCTTCCCCAAGTGTCACCACCACAGTGGTGCCACCGGGCCCCACACGGCCCCTCCGGACAGCACGTGGGCCCCATAGTCACAAGTTCGGGTGTTGCCGAAGAGACGCGAGAAGCCGCCCGTCAACCCGAATTCGGTCCTCCCGGACCCACTTGTGTAGCCCTTTACCTCCCTGCGTTGAGTGGGCAGCGATTTGTATTGCTGTAATATCCGTGTATTATTACTCCGGGAGTACAAGTTTCGGCCGGGTCCGTCTTCCCCACGCCGAGCGCGTGGAGGTATCGTATTCGCTCCTTGCTTGGCATTTCGCTTATTTCCATATAGGCTTGTTTATGCCGCTGCTAGAGAGCAAGTTTTAGGACCTAGCTCGCTATATTTTTATATCACCGCTGCTGCGAGAGAGAGCGTTACCGTCCCGTGACCCGATCCGGGCACAAGTGAGAGCCGACCACCCTAGCTCACTGCCGGTTTCTCAACCGCGCACGTCCGACGCTTCCCTCGTTAAGGGGCAGTCACGAGCTTGTCATGTCCGTGGTCTCGTCCCGCATCATCCGACACATTGAAAGTAGAGCTTATCCTATATTTCTCGGGCAAGTCCACAACATACGCATTGGATCCGACGCGTTTCAACACTCGAAATGGACCGGCTCCGCGAGCTTGCAATTTTTTTACGGTTCCAGAAGAAAACCGTTCAGGTCTAACCCTGATCATGACGTAATGACCCTCCTTGAACTCACGGTGGTGTCTGTAGGCATCGGCTTACTCTTTGTACCGTGCATTGCTAGCCTCAATGTGACGACGGATGTCGTCATGCAGACTCCTAACATGCCTAGCAAATGACTCAGCAGACTCCGACACTCGTGCATGAATTGGCATGGGAACAAGATCCACTAGTTTCCTAGGCCTGCGACCTGTGACAATCTAAAAAGGACTCATACCTATAGACCTATTGACCGAATCATTATATGCAAACTCAGCTAGTGATAACATGAGATCCCAATCCCCTACACGGTCCCTAACAAGACACCTCAAAAGGTCACCCAGACTCCTATTGACCACCTCGATCTGACCATCTGTCTGGGGATGATATGTAGTGGAGAACTTGAGGTGAGTACCTAACATATGCCACAATATCTTCCAAAAATAACTGGTGAACCTAACATCACGGTCAGACACTATGGTACGAGGCAACCTAAACTTACACACCACATGAGAAAGGAACATGCGGGCTACCCTCGAAGCATCCGAAGTCTTAGAGCAGGGAATGAAAAGGGCCATCTTTGAGAATCGATCTACTACAACATAGACCGAATCATGCTTCCTAGAGATTCGTGGCAATCCCAAAATAAAATCCATGCTAACATCATGCCACAGAACATCGGGCACGGGGAGAGGTGTGTCGAGGCCTGAGCTTTGCTTCTTCATTTTGGCCGTAACATATGTACGGCACTGGGCCACAATGTGAGCAACATCTCTCTTCAAGCTCGGCCAATAGAACCTATGCTCGACAGCCTTGATAGTCTTGTTCCGACCGAAGTGGCCGACTAGACCTCTCGCATGAAGTTCCCAGACTAAGAAGTCACGAACCGAAGTTCGGGGAACACAAAGCCTGCCTCCTCGAAAGAGGTAACCCTCCTGAAGCACATAATCACTATGATCTCTCAAGGGTCCGGCCTGGAGAGCGGCAAAGATCTGACCAATGTCAGGACAATCAACATAAGCCTCTCTCATCTTCTCTTGCCCTATAACCTCGACACTCATGATAGTCAGCAGACATGCACGCCGACTCAAGGCATCAACCACCTTATTCTCCACTCTAGCCTTGTGCTTGAGCATAAATGTGAACGGCTGGAGATACTCAACCCATCTGCTGTGACGCGCATTGAGCTTCTTTTGGGCATGGAGGAACTTCAAGGCCTCATGGTCGGAGTACAAGACAAACTCCTGATGTAATAAGTAGTGCCTCTAATGCCTAAGAACCTGAACAACTGCATAGAATTCCTTATCATAGGTAGAGTATCGCAGTTTCGCGTCATTCAGCATCTCACTAAAATATGCAATCGGGTGGGTCTCCTGACTCAACCGGGTGGGTCTCCTGACTCAACACTCCTCCAATTCCTACACCCGACGCATCACATGAGACCTCAAAACACCTTCGAGAAATCTGGTAATCGAAGAACCAGTGTCTGGGTCATGCGCTCCTTGATGTCCTTGAATGCAGCAGTAGTGGCCTTCGTCCATACAAATGTGCCCTTCCTGATACAGTCCGCGATCGGGGCAGTAACAGAACTAAATCCGCAGATGAAACGATGATAGAATGTCGCGAGGCCATGGAAGCTGTGGACATCATGGATCTTGCGGGGCTCCGGCCACTCAACAATGGCTTGAACCTTCTCCGGATCAGCGGAGACCCCAATACTAGACACAATGAAATCTAAGAAGGTAATCTGAGGAGTCATAAAAGCACACTTTTGTGGGTTTGCAAACAATTGTTCTTGCCTCAAGAGAAAACAAACATGTCGTAGGTGGTCTAAGTGGTCCCCCGTAGTGCGACTATAGATGAGAATATCATCAAAATACACTACAACAAAGACTCCAATGAAAGGTCGAAGGACATGAGTCATGAGTCGCATGAAGGTTATGGGGGCATTGGTCAGCCCAAAGGGCATAACCAATCACTCATATAGACCATCCTTGGTCTTAAATGCAGTCTTCCACTCATCACCTGGCGTAATCCTTACGTGGTGATAGCCACTCTTAAGATCAATCTTCGAAAAGATAGTGGCGCCTGCCATCATGTCAAGCATATCATCCAGGGGGGAATAGGGAACCTATACTTTATGGTGATTTTGTTGATGGCACGACTATCAATACACATCCTCCAAGTGCCATCCTTCTTTTGGGCGAGTAACGTGGGAACCGCACACGGACTCATGCTGTCCCGAACAGATCCTATCTGCATAAGCTCATCGACCTGCCGCTTTAGCTCAGCGTGCTCAGTGGGACTCATGCGGTAGTGGGGAAGATTGGGCAATGAGGATCCAAGAATCAGGTCGATAGGATGCTGGATATCCCGCATAGGTGGGAGTCCCTCGGGAAGCTCTTCAGGGAATATATCAGCAAACTCTTGCAGAATGGGAACGACATCGGGTGGGAGTTCACCCTCAGACTCTCGCGCCACCTCGCGGACCGTGATAGCAAACACAGGACTCCCCTTACTAGCCTCCCGC
This sequence comes from Amorphophallus konjac, assembly GCA_022559845.1. NCBI lineage: Eukaryota > Viridiplantae > Streptophyta > Magnoliopsida > Alismatales > Araceae > Amorphophallus > Amorphophallus konjac. The sequence continues at coordinate 434,911,674 of CM040126.1, forward strand.
TCCATCTCTCGAGAGCTAATCAACATCAATATCCTAGACGGGGGCTCGCCTGTGCAAGATATAACGGTCATGGCCCGAGCTGTGGATGTGGTACTGGGTCCAGGGACGGAAGGCTCCGGAGTACTAGGACCAGTAGGACCCTTAACTGAAGGACTCTTGGGCTGAGAGGGGTGGAGGGTAATCCGCTGGCCACCATGGTCGAAGGTACATGTGTTCGATTGGCCATGGAGCATGACATCCCGATCAAACAACCACGGCCTACCAAGAATAATACTGCCCACCTCCATGGGGAGGACATCACACCAGATCTCGTCACGGTAGGCATGGAACTGCAGTGGGACCAGACACAGCAGCCTGATCGGAATGGAGGTGGAATCCATGCACCCATGATACTCGATAGGGGCAAGGATGGTCCACAGGAGTAAGACCAAGACGAGAAATAGTACCCGTGGAGATTGCATTGATACAACTCCCACTATTGATAATCACCTTACAAACTTTCCCGCCCAGCCTACAGTATGTATGAAAGATAGTGGTCCGATGCCAGTCATCACTGGCCTGTGGCTGGGTGAGAATACACCTGACGACCCCCAACTGGGCATCGTCTGGATGCTGAGCATCCTGGCCGTCATCTTCATTCTCAAAGAACTCGTCAGCTAATTCCTGTTCCGCCTCATAGATGACTGACACAAGCTCTGAAGATGAGGCATCCCCGACCTGTGTGTCCCCAATGACTAGAGATTGACGAGTGGGACACTGGTTTGTAAAGTGGCTAAACCCATTGCAGCGAAAACACTGCTGTCGTGATCCACTAGGCTCCCCGATCAAAGGTCCCTTACCCTTATCCTCCCGACGGATAGAAGGTGTAGGCAACAGGGGACGTGCAAGAATGCAGGCACCGGTGGACGGACAATGGGTGCAGTGTTAGTATTGGTGTACCACAGACTAATTTCGGGTCGGATAGGCCCAATAGTTGTACGATCTTGTTCATTATTAATAAAGTGGTATTTAAGTGTAAATATGTGATTGTATATTACTTTACGATGTCCCTAGGATATGTGATTGTAAAGTCAACTCGAGATGGGATCTCGATTATGAGACTGACTTTACATGGACACATACCTTAAATTATTCCTGGTTGGAGGGTAATCACTCGGGGACTATGATTACCTATTAAACTAGTACACATGATGTGTTAGGGACCGGTCTCATGGTCACTGGTGCGGGGCACCAACACATATGTGTAGGTGTATGTCCTTGGAGGATGTACACGGAACTGATCCGCTATTGGATTTTCAGATGGTTGATTATACCTAATGTCAACTGAAGATCTAACAGTCTCAGTAGCATCATTGGTCCTTTGACTTGAGACATTGATCGGATCTTACACGAGGACTGGAATGATTTAATTACTTGGCTAAGTGACTTTAACCATAAGTCATGAGTTATCGAGTCATTAACCACTCGAGGATACGTGTAAAGATCATCAATGGTCAAGAGGGGATCGCTCACTGTCGGGTATATATCAGACAGTCAATGGGTCATGACATTGACCCTCCGTTAAATCCCTGGCCAGGGTCGTGTGAGTTCGTTTAGAACGGACGTCATACACTTTAAGGAGGTCATGGTCAAATGGCACTATCATGGGGTTTGACAGAAACCATACCCTCGATCGTACCAGACTCATGGAAGGAGCGAGGGATTATATCGATGCGGTAACTGTGGACTTACAGGTACCAGATAGGCTGGTTTAAACCCGGTGTCCTCTAGGATCACGCGGATTTGCTTGACCCAACGTGATCAAAGGTTCGGAATAAATTAAACTATTATTCGGCTCTAGTAGAAGTGAATAATAAGTTTAATTTACTTCTAATTGAGAATTAGAAGTTAATGGGTCTTAAACTAGAGTGACTATGGACCTAGAGGATCACACACAATGGATTCTTAGGTGACGGATTATTATTGTACAAATGCATATATTAATTCCCTATAATTTCTTTTGGAAAGGCATATAAAGGGGGCTTAATATATATGTATAATAATGGGAAGGACATATATACAATTTTGGTCCTTTGGAGCTCTTTTAAAAATGGCCAAATCCTATATATATGGATGCTACGAGACTTCTCCCCCTCTCTTGGCTAATCAAGCATTAAGGCTAGGAAGAGAAGGATTAGCTCCTCCCCCCTTTTCTTCCTCTTGCTCTCTCTCTCTCCAGAAGGTGAAAGGGTTGGGGAAGGTCATGCCGGAGGGTACCGTCGCTGCGCAAGGATCCGTGTGGATCAGCTCTAGATGCCGTACTCCTGTGCGGCTTGGTGTCCGTGAGATTCTGCATCGGGCGTAGCGAATAGCGTCGTTCCGCGCAAGGTGAAATCTACAACCTGTAGTTAGGGGTTGGGTGATTAATGCAGCGATTAGAGCACTGATCTAGGATTCCATCAAGCCGGGTTCGGGTGAATAAAATTTTAATATCCGCTGCGTTGCCCGAACAGTACTTTGTGGAACCTTCCATGCAAGTTGTTGGGGTCGAGGAGGAAGATCCCTCGGTGGGGGAGGGCGAGGCCTTGTAGCGAATAGCTCCGGACGGGTGGGCTCCTGAGGTCGGGCCATGGGGGCCCTCTGATATGTGCCTAAAGAGCTGCGGGGCTCGACACTACGAAGAGGGAAGGGGCCCAACCGTTGGGTAGGCTCGAATTGCTCCAATTCGAGAGCAACCTGATACGCTTGTTCCAAAGTGGCCACATTGCGGCGAAAAAGTTCATATTTATAGTGTAGCCGTAGACCTCTTTGAAAGTGTGAGATGGTCATTGTGCTCTCTTCCGTAACTCCACACCGCAAGTAATACTCATAGAACTCAGCGGTGTACTCAGTCACGGATCTGTTTCCTTGGGTGAGACTCTGCCATTTGTCTATGAGACGCTGGCGATATGTGGCAGGAAGGTACTTCTGTCTCAATTTGGTTTTCATATCATCCCAAGTACCGATCTAGGGTTGATGTCACTGCATCAACATGCTCTCCACATTAGTCCAATAGGTTTGTGCCTGCCCTTGCAACTTCATCTTTGCATAGCGAACTCTTCTGTGGTCCGTCATCTCAAGCCACTCGAAATACCGATCCATGTCGGCCTCCCAATCTAGATAGACCTTTGGGTCCAAGGACCCGTCAAAAAGGGGAGGGTCCGCAAGCACGTTCCTAAGAACGCGATCGTCGTCATCGTAATCACGATTCTGTCGTTGGGCTCGACGGTCACGACCATAACCCCCATGTTCATTATCGGATGCATAGTCATCCACCTCGGGCACTCGCTGCCTCCTATCATTTACCCCTTGAGCCCTTGGAGCAGCAGGTTGTTGAACCGGCTCCTGTTGGCCATTTTGTCTGCGCGGGTTGCGCCTCAACTGGGGCCCTATCTAAGACAGCAATTCTCCCCACCAGACCTTGGATAGACTGCTCCGATGCTTCAGCCTGATCCTCTAAGGCTTTCATCCTCCCTTCCAGACGCGTACCTACGCTGTCTACACACGTACTAAGCCCATCCATACGTGTATCGAATCGATCCATGAGAGATCGGAACATCTCGACCACCGAAGGCTCATCGGCAATACGGACTCGAGGATCCGCCATTGGTGGTGGTGGTGAGTATTGGGTACCTCTACGGGTGGGCATGCAAATGACACAGTGACTGGGATACACGGACTAAAGCAAAGATGATGAACCTAGACTTAACCAACATCCGGTACGTGGCAGAGGTTTGATCCGAAGATCGCACTCACGTAAGTGTGATACCGTCCCAATAGGCGTAACCTATCGTTTCGAAACACCTTTTGATATACCGAATAGAGAGACACAATGAGACACCTTGGACCGACTACCCTAGACTCAAACTGCTCTGATACCAAACTGATGCGGGACGACGAGAGAGACTCGATGCTAAATGGTGCGAACCTGGGACTCTAGGTGACGACGTGACCAATTGGACGACGCGACCAGCGACACGCGAACAATAGAGCTACCTCGGCTCGACACTAAGAGATCCTAAGGGGTATATGCCTTTAACAGAAAAGCAATCCCACGAGTCGTCCCAAGCGAGGGAAACGCGGATCCGCGCGGTTGAGAAACGGGCAGAGTCAAGGGTGGTCAAACTCACTTTCGTACTCTGATCGAGTCACGGGACGGGTTCGCTCTCTCTCTCACAGCAGTGATTAAAATGATTTAACGAGCTAAAATTCTAACACACTCATGCATCGACATATAATCATATACTAAGTAAGCAAATGCCGAGGAGGAGAGATCGTTACCTCCACGCTCCGGGCATGGGGAAGACAACCCCGGCCAAGATCGTACTCCCGATTAAGACAATGATCATCAATTACACATCAATTATAAAATTAAACTCAGTCCACGCAAGGAGGTAACAGGTAACATGTGGGGCCCGGGAGTATCGAACTTGGGTTGACGGGCAGCATTTAGGACTGCTCCGTCGGTGCCGACACGTCGCTGTTCAGTGCTGGCCGGACGGCGCATGCTGTTGGTTGTGGGGACCACGTTCTGCTCGGACAGTCGATCTGGGTGGGGTGGGTCCCGTTGCGAAGGAGACGCCTAGAGGAACGATCCCCGGGAGGCGGTTGCACTGGTTGGCCTTGTGGAGGGCGGGGTGGCTCAGCTCGTCGAGTGTTGCCGCTTGCTGCCCCGGGCCAGTTCTGTAGTTTCAGAACTGCGTGACCCGACGGGAATAAATCCTGCGATCAGATCCGATGTTGGATCTACACGAAACTGGCGCCATTGCAAATCCCTTTTAGAGATCTACGACCATGGACTGTTACATGAATTTTTATGGCCTTGGATTTTTCGTGGGGTATTTATGAACATGCTGACCCTTGAACTCAGATCTGACTAGGCAGATTCAGATCTGCCTGATGAAGTACGTTGATCGAGACATAAACAATGGATCTCGAAATTGAGATTTTTATGGGAGATAGAGGGAGAAGTAAGGAACACGAGGATAATTTTTTTGTAATTTTCTGAGGTGGTTTGAGAGGGGAAATGGATTTTATAACAGTGGGTTGTCAGATCTGGACTATTGGAAACAGAACAAGATCTGATTTTTGCAGTGATTTTAAAAAAAGGTAAACGAACTCCTAAAATCTTAAAAACAATTGTGGGATGAGAATTTGGTGGACAGAAGTCCCAATCTAAATTTTAGCTCGATCTAAAATTGAAAAGGAGATTGAATTGGTGAAGAGTTGGGCTATTGGAACACAAGTCTGCACAGGGGCAATTTATGTAGGCAGTGAGATTTAAAAGGGAAAGGGGGGCAAACGACGGGGAAATAACTTGAAAGTTTTTGTGGGACGTAGGAACAACAAGGGGAACTCACCCTGAAAATTTCAGCCTGGTCAGATCTACGGGTTGGGATCTGAAAATCGGCATTCAGCCTGCTGGATGGAGGAAGACAGGATTCCGGCGATGTGGCGATGGTGGTGCAACGGCGGCTCAATGGCGGCGGCGGCGGCGGAGTTGAGCTTCAGACTCTGATAGGGAGGCTTCACACCTCAGAATAGTAGCCTTCACAGCTGCAGAGGGGAGGGGAAGGAGAGAGAAGGGGTGGGCCCTTGGCCTTGGAGCAATATTGCTAAAATTTCATGTATTAATTGTGGTGAAAATAGAAAATACAAGCATTATATATGAATGGGAAACCCTAGCCAAATGACCAACCTTACCCTCAGATCTAGGGTTAGGGAGGGGTACATTGGGGATGCCAAATTCTATTTTTCTCCCATGTGGTCAAAGCATATAAAAAAATACACATAATAGGAAAAAAGAGGGGGGGGGGCCTTTAAAGAAGAAAAATGCAATTTCTCTTCTCTTGGTCTAATGGTCCAAGTCCAAGGTGGACCATGGGTCAGCCCCTATGTGTCCTTAGAAGTTTGGTGGCCCAATGGGGAAGGGGGTGAGGGGGGCCCGCTGGGACTAGGTGGTCCTTTTACAAAGAAACCCATTTATTTATCCTAATTACACACTATTAACCCCAAATAAAACCAAATAAACACACATTACATACCAAATAAAAACTCAATAAATACTAAAAATACTAGGACTCAAGACGAAGACTCCAGATTGTCTCCAAGCCATAGGGATGCCTGCGTAGCTCGAGTGGTGCTGCGCGTTCGATACCGACGGTTCACCGACTCATACTTCTCGCTCGCTCTGATGTCCGCACCAGATTGACGAGAGTATCTTTATTGAAAATGATATATATCAACAGGGGAAGTGCATAAATATACTCAAGAAAATGATGTGTATCTAGAATTCTTTATAATTCTGGATATGAGACTTGAACCTAAAACACTTGAATTCTTTGTTAATAATGATGATATTGAAGAAGTTGAAAGTAACAGTGGTGATGAAATTGTTCCTAGTGTGACCTTTGAGAGTGATTCTGAATGAGTTGTAATTTTTTTATATCAAAAGATTATGTGGTTCAGTAATTTACGATCATGAACTTCCTTATGTTTGAATTCAATATTTGTATAGATAGCCACTTGTTTGCATATAAGTCTACGTGGAATTTAATTATACACAAAGTGAGGATGTGAACTCGATCAAGTGATGCAGAGTCTCCTACTACAACTCTCACATCTCAAACATTTGGCAGTATTGTTGGCGGTATTATTTCTAAACTATATACATTTAGCTATTACTTTTTTTTAAGTAAATCATTTAATAAGGTTTTCTATTTGCATATTTCTCTTCTAACATAAATAGGAACACTCGTCGATGGAATTGATCGAGAGAGTTAGAGAATACATTCAAAGACATAAAAATATGACTATCGATATGTCACCATAGTTGAACCATCTTGTAGGACACAACCATCCTTAGTTGATGAGAGAGATTGGGATCTCATTTGACATCATGCACCTATTAAAGTGGAGAGTTGGAAAGATATGAGTGACCAACAAAAAGAAAAACTTAATTTATTTACATAAACAATGACTAAATATTTGGATATGACTTAAAGCTGTATTTTTGCTACGCTAGTTGCTAATATTATAAGAAACAATGATAAACTATTTACTTCTCACCAAAAGTTTTAGATACTAATATTATAGAAATAATGACCAAATAGAGGTAATTTCTTGAGTCAATCACAATTAGAGAGAATTAATTGGAGTAGGAGGTGGTTATTCTTTGAGATCAATTTGAAGATCAATAAAGGAAGATAGATTTTTGATGACTTAGATAAATGAAAATAATATTCCATTAGTGTCCTCGTGGTAAAAATATATTTATTGTCTTGTTGATCAAATTAACAAGTTAAAAATATTTTTTTGCTTAAATTTTTTCTATTATTTTTTAGAATGATTATTTACTTCCCGTGATACAGCCTCCTCTCAATCTTTGGTAAACCAAGTTACATATTATATGATCAAGAGAGGTATTGTTATTAAATATAAAAGTATATTTATATTTTTATTTTTAACCCGATCAATGACTTTTTCACATTGCATATAATTTTTTTGTCAGTTAAAAGATATGAAAATGGTTTATAGGCACTTTAATATTTTGTATGCATAAGAATGAGATATCTTAATATTTTGTTTGGTAGTAATACATGAGTAGATGTGGTTAACATGTGTTTGTAACTTTTTGGTGAAACAAATAAATTAATATATAGTTGATTCATTTAATGACTAAGTAAAAAAATAGTTGTTGATGTAAAACATTTAGTTGTTTTATTACTTAAACAATGACTAAATATTTAGTTACGACCTAAAGCTATATTTGCTACGCTATTTGCTAACATTATATGGAGCAATGATCGACTATTTACTTCTCACCAAAAGTCTTAGATTCTAATATTATAGAAATAGTGATCAAATATTTAATTACAATTAAAATAGATAGTTGCTAAAATTATAAAAATAGTGACTAAAAATTTAGTTGTGATCAAAATTAATAGTCGCTAAATTTATATATAGAAACAATGACTAAATACTTATTTAACACCAGAAGATTGTTAATATTGTAGAAACAACGACCAAATATTAAGGTGCGACAAAAAATGATAGTCATTAATATTAAAAAAACAGTGACCAAATATTTACTTGTGATAACAAGTAGTAGTCACTAATATTACAAAATTAGTAACTAAATATTTAGTTAACACCAAAAGTGGTAGCAGTTGATATCATAAAAATAGTGACTGCAACCAAAAGTGGTGATCGTTGATATCGTAGAAATAACGACTAAATTGATAACAACGATTTTTGGATAAAGAACAACAATCATTTTTGTTTTGCGACTTAAGTTCTTTGTTGCTATAAAAAAAAATTTTAGCGGCCAACAAATATGTGGTGACGAGTATTTATTAGCAATTGCAACTAACATGTTAGCTGTTATAGTATCAACATATAGATGCCAAAATATCTTTAGTTACTAATTGTATGCGTTTTAGAGACCAAGTGAAAAAAAAAAGTCACTAAGGACATCAACTACGATGACTCTGACAAGAAAATAGTGACTATCGTTGTGTGATCAGTTTGATACGTAGATTTTTTAGGTTAGTTGATTTTTAATTTTTGAGAGTATTATTTTGATGTGACACCACCTATGGACCTATTTTGCAAGCATTCAAGTTTGAGCGACGGACTCACACTAGCGAGCTCACCCGTATGACGCACACAAGTGCCCGATGGCGACTAGGCGATGTTGGAGAGGGTCCGAGGCGGGACCTTGAGGCTCTAAAGGTTGGCTAGCTTGGGGAGAACTCCAAATGGGCCTAGGATGCCCAAATCATGGGCGGCCAACACACCAAGGGTGTGGGTTAAGTGGATTCACTCTCAACTTGCCCGCGGTGGTCACTCACGGTACTAGCAATTTGGGCCGAGCTCTCACTTTCCATCCGACGAAGCAATAGCAATAATACTAAGCTAAGCAAGTGATTAAACCAGTCAAGAGAGGGACCGAGGCTCACCTAGCCGGCGTGAAGACGCCGACTCCGGCCGGAGACGGGGGCGAGCGGGGAGGCGAGGGTATGCACCCCCACGCCGCGTCGAGGGAGCTTCAACCTGAAATTGAAAGATTACACCACTACTCCTCTCGCAGGAGGGGGGGGATCTCGGGGTGGGGGTTAATGTATTACAACCAAACACTACCTCCTCGCAGGGAGGGGCTGTAAGCCGGCCAGGCGGGGTGGGGGAATTGGGCAAGAAATCCCAACTTCCGAGTTCCGCCGATTCTGCCAGTCTGTAGATTCACTGGATAGGGGGTCGGTGTTGACGCCGCCACGGGCTCCAGGGGACTCCGATCCCGATGATACTGGTCCCAAAAGTTTCCTAGCTGCCGGAGGAAGACGCCTGAATTTTTGGAGGATCTCTGGAATTCTGTGCTGATCGTGGCAGAGCATGGAACAGGACCCCTCTGTCTGCCTCGGATGGAAATAGAAAAGATGCAGTTGGTTGCGGAAGGTGATGTGGGCTCTCCTGAACTCCGATTGAGAAGAGACTGGTGGGGACGCTTCCGTGGTCGGAGTAGCTTTGAGCAGGAGCTGACGGAGTTGCAATCGGAGGTCGGAGAAGAGAGCAGTCATCGGATGAGTGGGTACAGGTCGAACCTAGATCCGCAGGAGCAGTCTGTGCACTTGGACGAGGAAAATGAAAACTAGGGGTTCTGGAAGCCGATTGATGCCCTTCCTTTTGGAGATGAAAGAGGACTCAGAGGAGAAGATTTTTGATGAAGAACTCCTGCCCTGATTCCCAGGAGGTTGGCCGCTGTAGAGCTTCAACTCCGGCTCAGGTGCTCTGCTAGGGAAGCTGCGCACAGTCGGGGGAGAAATACTCTCACGGCCAGCTCGGAGCTTGGATCCAGACGAAACCACCACCGTTGCGAAGATGACTCGAAGACGCTTCCAACGGTATCTCTTGGGCCTTCAGATTCGTAGGGAGAAGGATGTGGTGGCCGCTTCAAGCTACGGCCAACCTGCTGCCTGCAACCAGAGCTTGACCTGCAAAAGAAATGGGTATGAATGGAGGGGTGGTGGTGGGGGGGCGACCTTGGCTGGGTTTGGGGTTGGATTTGGGCGACCAAGGGAGCTAAGGGGGTGGGAGATGGGAGGGAAATTCGAAATTGGGCTTTGGGAGAAGCTAATTTAGCATTGGGAAGGTGGTGGGATGCTTTGGGAAGGAGAGTGGGGTAGTTGGGGGTTGGGAGGTGGGGTGTGGATTGGAGGATGCCACCTTGGGGTTGGGGGGGGAGTTAAATGAGTGTATGGGGAAGGGGAGGGGTCTTAATGAGGGTGAATGGGGAGGAGAGAGAAAATTCCGAAAATTGGGGTGGAGGGAGAGAGAGAGAGAGAGAGGGGGGGACCCCTTAGAGAGAGAGTGAGAGAGAGGGAGATCTAGTGGGATTTGGAAGTGGATTTCAATTTTCATTCAATTATTTATTACTTCAAAATGAGGGGAATAGGGTCCTATATATAGGCAACCCACATTTCTACAAAAGTCCCTGACATTTGACTCAATGACAAATAACCGAAGGGATAGGGGTGCCCTTGGGCCAAGCCCAATGAATTGGGCCCACTAGCCTAACAAACTAACCTAATGACACAATACTTAGGAAAATGACTCACTAACCTAGATACATGACTCAAATAAAGGGAAAATTACATGATATTGACTCAAAGAAAATGTGAAGATTACATGACTAGACTCAAAAATACATGACTAACATAATGGCGCTTGCCGACGAACAATCCGAGTCCGGAGAAAATGTGGAGGGGCAAGGGATGCCCTCATCATACCCCCGGGGTGGGGAAAACTCGACCCCGTCGAGTATGGGTCCACCAGGGAAGTAGTACATCGAACTGCGGCTCTGGGCGATCCATGATCTCCATACTCAACCCGCGACCATAGTCGGGGAACGACGCTTCAGCTCGACAAAGTGGCTCGGTCATAGCCTCATGCTGGCGATGGGATCTTGCTTGCCTAGTATTGCCGCCGTGTGCTCACGTCGGGCTCTCAGGCTATTTTGTGGTGGCACTCCGAAGGTGTCTCTCGCAAGGATAGGTGTAAGCTCAAGGCACTCACTAGGATCCACCGCGGTGCCCTTAGAGGGTGCTGGATCCGCCACATGAGAAATGGGGAGAATCCGAAAACCCTTTTGAAAGTTCAACCCATAAGCCGGGTTGCCAAAGCCACTCGAAACTTGGCAAGGTCCAAGTCCTCGTGCCCTCAATTTGGAGGTGACCCCAGGGTAGAGCCACTCCAAAGTCATCATCGTCAAGTTACCAACTTGGAATTTCAAGTGGCGCTCACGAGTTTTTGCTCACTTATTGTGAATCTCACCGCTTGTTGCTTGATATTTGCTTGGATGCATATGCCATGCTTTATGATGCGGTGTGAGTGGACAATGTATGGTATGCAAAGGTGGTCCGGGGCAGCCACATGTAGATCGATCATGCTTTGATGCCATGAAGACTGTGACAGACTCAGGGGGGCCGGGACATCCATAGATGAACCTTTTATGCATGGGTATGACAAATGGCGGGGGACCCGGACATCCATGTATGCTCCTCTCATGCTTAAGACTCATGATGAATGAAGGTGGGCCAATACATCCAAATACGGTCCACTTATGCTTCCTACTTGACATGTGGGTGATGTAAATGAATGTACCCGACTTATGAATCATGCCAAGTGGTATTGTATGCCAAGACTTATGCACTCTTGTGACAAAGATGTCTCCTAGGTGTGGGCTTTTTGACTTCCATTGGAATGGGTCAAAGGGGTCTAGGAAGGTGGATATCATGAAATGGGGCACTTCCTCGATCCCTGGGTGTATACCACCCAAAGTCATGGCTCCCATGGTATAACCCGGGTCTGGGATGGGGTGGATTGATCAAACATGGTGGGTTGGGGTAGGGAAAGGTAGGTGGTGGTTAAGGTGGTTGGGTCACACGGGTTCCTTGACTCCCATTGGAATGGATCATAGGGATCATAAAATGGGTTACCAAGGGAGAGGAGATCCATGTCTTCAAGGTCCTCCAAAGGTGCTAAGTCATTCCTCTCTATGATAATTGGGCCAATGTTCTTGGTGAGTGGGTCGGCCACAAGGGGAGGGCTTGGCTTTCTACACGCTGTAAGAAGCTCCAAATTGAGGAGAAGGTCGGGCTCATCGGGTGTGGGGAGGAATAGAAGGAGGTCGCTAGTATAGCAACCAATGGTGTAAACCGAGGTGATAGACCCTATGCATAGGTGTAGGAGGTCAAGGCTCTTAGGTTGTTCGGCCATAGGGGTCAACATGCTAGTGAACTCAATTTGCCATGCTAAGCCCTTAAGAAGATCTTCTAAGGTTTCCACTTGGTAGGATGTTTGGATTATGGTGTGATAGGAGGAGAAGGGTACAATGGGAAGGTTTTGCTCCATGGGAGGGTAAACATAGGACATGGTAGGGTGAATTGGTCTCTCCTTTAGCCATCTAGCTAGGGGCCCATCTATGATTATGGTGCTATTTGTGAAGGCTTGTGGCTCTTGGGGGTCCAAGCTATGTGGAGGGGACATTTGTGATTCTTCCTCACCATAGGTATGAACTTGGGTTTCCTCAAGGATGGGGATGGGTTCCGGAATGGCATCTACTCCCATGTGGATGGTTGTGGTCTCCTTTCTCAAGGGAATGGGAAGGTCTATTGAGGGTGGGGTGATGATGGTTGGTGCATGGTGTACCCGGGGTGGTGGGTAATGGGAAACTTGGTTTTGGATAGGGAGGGGAAGTAGTGGAAGCCTAGGACTTGGGACTTTTGGGGTAGGGAGTGGGAGATGGGTTGGTTGGGGTGGCTTGGGTTGGTTGGTCTTGGGGGGAGTGTCCCTTTTAGGGGACAAGGGAGGGGTAGTGGTGGGGACCAAGGGGGCTTGTGGGGTATGGGTTTGGTGGGAGCTTTTAGATTGGAGGGTGGTGGCCGTCATGGGCCTAGGTGGAGGGGTGGACACGGTGTCCACTTGGTTTTTAATGGTGAGGGTTGGATGAGTGGTGGTCACCATGGAGGGAATTGGGTCGGTTAGGGGTCTCTTGCCCTTGGGATCGTTTGGGGTGGAAGTGGGGGCTAAAGGGGCTTGACTAGTGTAGGTTAGGGAAGGGGGTTTTGGTTGGGGTGTGGGGGCCCTCATGGGGTTAGGTGGGGAGGTGGAGGCCTTGGACACTTGGGTTCTAGTGGTAAGGGTTTGGACGGGTGGGGTTGGAGGAGTGGGAGTGCTCCTTGAGTTTTGGTAACCCGGGTAGGAGGGAGGAGGTCGGGGAGTGTAGACTTTCCTAAGTTCGGCTCTCATGTTCTCCCATGTGTTAATAGGCTCTAGCCTCATAACCCTCCTAAATTGTTCAATGAACTTCCACCTATCCTCGGCATGGTACACAAGTCGACTCTTGGCAAGGTAGATTTTCATGGGTTCAGTCATTGGATTCCTCTTAAAGTATTTGTCCATGTTTTCCTCCCACTCTAAATATGCACTAGGGTGGTATCCGTTAAAGATAAGGTCCTCAAATAGGACTTTGTCCAAAGGGGTGTCAATCGGACCTTTGCGGAGGGCCGAGTGAGATAGATGTGACTTACATGAAGTAGCCATGCTAGTGGACAAAAGAGATGCAACCGAAGACTCTAAATGCATATGAGCGTCCTAGGATCAACTTGATAGAGACAAGTTGTGAACTTGCTCTGATACCACTTGATGTGACACCACCTATGGACCTATTTTGTAAGCATTCAAGTTTGAGCGGCGGACTCACACTAGCGAGCTCACCCGTATGGCGCACACTAGTGCCCGATGGCGACTAGGCGATGTTGGAGAGGGTCCGAGGTGGGACCTTGAGGCTCTAAAGGTTGGCTAGCTTAGGGAGAACCCCAAATGGGCCTAGGATGCCCAAATCATGGGCGGCCAACACACCAAGGGTGTGGGTTAAGTGGATTCACTCTCAACTTGCCCGCGGTGGTCACTCACGGTACTAGCAATTTGGGCCGAGCTCTTACTCTCCATCCGACGAAGCAATAGCAATAATACTAAGCTAAGCAAGTGATTAAACCAGTCAAGAGAGGGACCGAGGCTCACCTAGCCGGCGTGAAGACGCCGACTCCGGTCGGAGACGGGGGCGAGCGGGGAGGCGAGGGTATCCACCCCCACGCCGCGTCGAGGGAGCTTCAACCTGAAATTGAAAGATTACACCACTACTCCTCTCGCAGGAGGGGGGATCTCGGGGTGGGGGTTAATGTATTACAACCAAACACTACCTCCTCGCAGGGAGGGGCTGTAAGCCGGCCAGGCGGGGTGGGGGAATTGGGCAAGAAATCCCAACTTCCGAGTTCCGCCGATTCTGCCAGTCTGCAGATTCACTAGATAAGGGGTCGGTGTTGACGCCGCCACGGGCTCCAGGGGACTCCGATCCCGATGATACTGGTCCCAAAAGTTTCCTAACTGCCGGAGGAAGACGCCTGAATTTTTGGAGGATCTCTGGAATTCTGTGCTGATTGTGGCAGAGCCTGGAACAGGACCCCTCTGTCTGCCTCGGATGGAAATAGAAAAGATGCAGTTAGTTGCGGAAGGTGCTGTGGGCTCTCCTGAACTCCGATTGAGGCGAGACTGGCGGGGACGCTTCCGTGGTCGGAGTAGCTTTGAGCAGGAGCTGACGGAGTTGCAATCGGAGGTCGGAGAAGAGAGCAGTCGTCGGATGAGTGGGTGCAGGTCGAACCTGGATCCGCAGGGGTAGTCTGCGCACTTGGACGATGAAAATGGGAACTAGGGGTTCTGGAAGCCTTGATGCCCTGCCTTTTGGAGATGAAAGAGGACTCAGAGGAGAAGACTTTTGATGAGGAACTCCTGCCCTGATTCCCAGGAGGTTGGCCGCTGTAGAGCTTCAACTCCGGCTCAGGTGCTCTGCTAGGGAAGCTGCGCACAGTCGGGGGAGAAATACTCTCACGGCCAGCTCGGAGCTTGGATCCAGACGAAACCACCACCGTTGCGAAGATGACTCGAAGACGCTTCCAACGGTATCTCTTGGGCCTTCAGATTCGCAGGGAGAAGGACGTGGTGGCCGCTTCAAGCTACGGCCAACCTGCTGCCTGCAACCAGAGCTTGACCTGCAAAAGAAATGGGTATGAATGGAGGGGTGGTGGTGGGGGGGGCGACCTTGGCTGGGTTTGAGGTTGGATTTGGGCGATCAAGGGAGCTAAGGGGGTGGGAGATGGGAGGGAAATTCGAAATTGGGCTTTGGGAGAAGCTAATTTAGCATTGGGAAGGTGGTGGGATGCTTTGAGAAGGAGAGTGGGGTAGTTGGGGGTTGGGAGGTGGGGTGTGGATTGGAGGATGCCACCTTGGGGTTGGGGGGGGGAGTTAAATGAGTGTATGGGGAAGGGGAGGGGTCTTAATGAGGGGTGAATGGGGAGGAGAGAGAAAATTCTGAAAATTGGGGTGGAGGGAGAGAGAGAGAGAGAGGGGGGGACCCTTAGAGAGAGAGTGAGAGAGAGGGAGATCTAGTGGGATTTGGAAGTGGATTTCAATTTTCATTCAATTATTCATTACTTCAAAATGAGGGGAATGGAGTCCTATATATAGGCAACCCACATTTCTACAAAAGTCTCTGACATTTGACTCAATGACAAATAATCGAAGGGATAGGGGTGCCCTTGGGCTAAGCCCAATGAATTGGGCCCACTAGCCTAACAAACCAACCTAATGACACAATACTTAGGAAAATGACTCACTAACCTAGGTACATGACTCAAATAAAGGGAAAATTACATGATATTGACTCAAAGAAAATGTGAAGATTACTTGACTAGACTCAAAAATACATGACTAACATAATGGCGCTTGCCGACGAACAATCCGAGTCCGGAGAAAATGTGGAGGGGCAAGGGATGCCCTCGTCATATTTGCTACTGAAGTTACTTTTGTTATTATGTAGCGTATTTTATTCTTATATAATATATTTCATTCATGTATAATATATTTTATTTTTACAAAAATGTGCCCCGACAGGTGTTAGTCCGATCAGAATTAAAGACTTTCAGTCACCTTGTCACACGTTGACTTGTGGAAGGTGGGGATACAAATATTTACCAACTCGCTGTCACCTGACTACATGGATGGCATGGTACTTGAACGTCCTTGTAATTTTCGTTAGTTTCACGCCAAGCGCCATGGTCTAGCTGAGTGCTCTATGTATTTAGAGTTATCCACTCTGAAATAATGAGAAGATCCGCAAAACACTATAGTGTGTCTGATGTGCTGTAAACAGTTGGGTTTTCAAGCACGGTCAGCTTTATTACTGTTTATCTTATTTCTTTGTTGTGGCTTTTCAATGAAAATTGCATTGAAGACCTTTTTTATTTTTAAAAAGCACTTTTTATAAGGATCTTTCTTTATTTAAAAAAATAGTTTTTTAAAAGATCATGACGTTCGTTTTCAAGCATCCCAAGCAATAGGGCATCTTCTTTTCCCCCGCAGAAAATGCGATGAAGCTAATGCCCATCAAGGTGCCACCGCATGCTGTCCAGCAGGAAATGTGATGGCAGCAAGCATCACTCGGCGGGCACTACCCCCGGCCCATTGTCAAAGGTCCATTTGAGAGCTCTCTCTTCTACGAGACGATTTGGGGGAGCCCGTTAAGAGATCAGAATCTAAGGCATCAGGTCCACAAGTAATCCTTGGGAAAGAATAATTGCAATGTCCAGCCTGGTCTTGTGATGTTTTTGGGAATACCATCATGGATGGAGAGAGTAACCTCCATTCCAGGACTCTGCAGGTCACTTGGGTCGTTTTTTCACCCGGTGCGCTATGTAAAGATTCCAGGTGACAACGTTGCGAGCTAAAATGGAGGAAATCTGTTCAACTTTGGCCTTCTTATAGAGGGCTTTGACCTCGTTCTGTGGTCTATACCTTCAAATCTTCTTATGTATATGGTAGCTTCTAAAACCATGAAATTTGGTGAAAAAACGCGTATCTCCCATGTTGGTCTTAATGTAACGTTTTCATGGACTTTTCTTCTCCTTCACTCTCTCTCTCTCTCTCTCTCCGGAGAGAGAGAGAGAGAGAGAGAGAGAGAGAGAGAGAGAGAGAGGGAGGAAAACCATCCGCGTACGTAAAGTGAACATAGAAGGAACGTGATTGACCGTTGTTGACAACAATGTGTGCAAAGCCGTGGTGACACAATGCTCCTGGTGGTCTCCTGCCCCTCAGCTTCCTCTTCTCTCGGTCATCTTCTATCCTCTCCTTGATGTTGAACACAATAGTAGGAAGGCAGCAATGGCGTCGGGGAGCAGCAACAATAGTGGCACCCTCCTACTCTGCTGCCTCTTCGACTTCAAATTAACGACAACACCACATTGGCAGTAGCAACACGGGGGAGGGAAGGAGCACGGGAAGAGGGGGCAAACCAGTTGAGAATGCTCTCCATGATGCATGGATGTCTGAACTCTACGCTCCCCTCCCCCACCAACAGCCCAACCCCACTCGTCTCCTCCTCCGTTGTCAGTATGAATCCAACTGCAAGGTGGTGTGAAGTTTCTCCACCAACTTAATTACAGCGAAAGTGATTAAGGGGTTTTGTCATGAATAAAATTGATCCAATATCAGATCTCTCTCCTTAACGGTGACAGAGACATGAGGAAGGGCTATTCACATATTTCCTGTACAGATGAATGAGTGCACAGAGAGGGAACATTCCGGTGGTTGGGTGGTTCCACGCTCTCAGTGCAAACAAAATGGGAGAAAATGTTCGATCAGATTCAAACGGTGTAGAAGCGGGGCTCAGATTGAGGGGTTCAACTGGATTCACATTCTACCAAATGCTTCGTTATTTTATGAAACAGAACGCGAAGCCATGGGAAAATACCCGTTTATATACTGTTGAAACCCACCGATGAGAGTGTGCCTACTTAATTTGATAATCTTCTTCCTGGGGTTACGAAGATCGTAGTTTCGGTTTCGGCTCAACGCTAGGCCCACGAAACATTTGGGCCATTCGCTATTGGGCTTACAGCGTGGGCCACACTGCCCTTGCGCATAAATGGCCAACATTGTGGATTAATGGTTTAGTTTTCCAGTTTTAGAGACATGAGAAGATATCAAATCTTATTGTTACCACTCTTTACCCCTTCTATTATTGAGAGCCATCACAATATTTAACTTAGATGGCTTAACTAAATACATGTAGTTGCAAAATAATAGGTTATAAATATGTTCATGGCATCATCGCGAGGGGGAAAAGGTGTTACCATCTAACTATATATGTTAATAGTGCTACCGCTGCCCTCTTTCAAAGGGAGTAAAGTAAAATAAAATAAAATAAAAAAGATAAAAGGTAGAATATTATGATGCTATATCCTCTTATATTCTCCGATGCCGTTTGAAAAGTGCTGCACTCTTTGTCGTCATCTGAGAATTTCAACACAGACAATGGAAGGATGGAAAGCCACCGTTGGAATAATGCTAGAGAACAAGCTAGTCACAACTCGTGCTAGATGACCATGTTTTTAACGTAGCTTCCCCCGTTTGACTTCCGGTATACATATATTAAATTAACGTACATTCAACTTTGGGGATGTCATTAATCTATAAGAAGATAAGTCCTTATTGCCCATAGTTGGCCTCCACACATTAGAAATAGAACGGGCCTTGTCACCGCTCGGCACCCAAAAGTCGGATGCTGGCATGCTGCGAAATCATATGAGAGAAGAGACATAAACACGATAACAACGCCCGTTTGACTGCACAATTTTGTAAGCTGCGTGCAGTGCGACATGTCAATGTCCATAATGGCAACACAACCACGTCCACAAGCGGGAATTTGGAGATTCTCTCTCTCTCTCTCTCTCTCTTGTTTAAGTGGGTTGATATATCTGTGATGTTCGTTGACTCGATCCTACTCAGACGACTCGGGTTGTATTTAGAGGATTTCTAATCATGAGTTGGACAAATCACATCGAGTCATTATGAAGTATTCAAATGATAATATAACATAAAAATTAATATAAAAATTAAAAAGTAAAAAGTAAAAAACTATTATAATGATATAATATCAATCATAAATCTTACATTTTAATTGATGAAACAAATTAAAATTTATTATTTAATTTAATTTAAATAAACAACTTAGTTAGTTTACTAGAATCGACTTCGAGTCAAGTCCCCTCGTACATAGATTTTGATCTAATATGGATCCCCTGTTGGAAAATAATTTCTTCACGGATGCACGATCGAGGGATTTCTCTATCAGGCGGATCAACAGAAAGAATATGGAATGAAGTTTAGAAAGATCAAACTCGGGTCGAAGCGCGATGTCGCTTTCTTTAGAGTCGTTTCGCCCCTACACGGTGCAATAGGCTCCACAGCGAAACTTCCCCCAAGATACGACGACCCAAACGATGGCGGCGCAAAGGTGCACTCCAAGTTGCGACGCCGGGGCGAACACCACTGTGACCACTTCGAGAACTTGCAGGAGAGAAAAATGACAGAGAGGAGAAGAAACGTGAGGAAGAACAGTTCGCTGCATATTCAACCCTCGGGAGAACTGCCTCCCTAAATAGACTCCCAACCAGAGTCTAAAACGGTCAAACACACGAACAAACCGACACTCCCGTTCGGGAGAGAATCCGAGGAGACGCGGAGGAAACCAAAGAGACGCTCGGTCAAACGGTTAAATAATAAAATAAAATAAAGGTCGAATATAATACACACGCACGCACGACACGGCATCGGCAAGGCAAGACAATACACGCGCGTGTGTGATATAGAATAAGGCCCAAGGAGCCCACTGGCTCAGATGGCCCAACTACCATAGTATCCCCAAAGGGTACACAAGGTAGTAAAGAGTCCCAACTAATAAGAAGATGAAAACTTTTTCAATCTTCCAATGTGGGACAAAACAACACAGGAAATCAAACTTTGATAATTTTTAAAGCACTAAATCCAACATCCCCAAGTCCACGAATCTTGGATGTGCCATCTACGTTTCCATGAAGCAGCAAGCACTACACCCTGCAAGCATTCCTGTTCCATGGCCCAAAGTCTGGCTTCAGTGACGGGGCCTTTGTTAGTGGGATTGTGCTATGATGATGTTCTCCTCCGACGAAGTGAAAAAAATTGACGTAAAACCTTAAAAGAGTCCGTTCATTTCTCCCTCCATTGTTGGAATTTGAGCATAATCCTTGGGTAATAGTCCTATATTAATTAAATTGATTATGTTTCATGTGTTTATGATCATATGTCTGTATATTTCAACACTGCGATTTCGTGGATTTCAATATAATATCATAGCATGATCTTGGGCCCAACCTCAAATATTTTATTTTATACTATCTTCACCTAATTAATATACCTAATTAATCTCCACGGCCCATCTTAATTGTGAGAGAGAGTGTTAAAATTTAGACCCATATTAATTGTGAGAGAGTGTTAAAATTTAGACGTAGTCCCTGAACAATAGTTCCATATTAATTAAATATACTTATGATCCTGAACATGTGATTCATATATTTATGACCCTGCACCTACATATCTCAACATCATCGATCATCATCTAAAAGATTTTTGATTTCCCTGAGGATCCGAAATGGGGGTCAGGATGTGACCTCTACATGGGTTATATATCATTCACGTGAAAATCAGGACACCGTAAAAAGGTCAAAAAGCATAAGAAATATGCTCCATATCCCATTTAAGTTGCAAAATTTTGCTGAAATTTGTAAAAACATAGATAAGAATCACAAAATGCTTAAAACGTTTTGCATAAATCTGCCGTTTGGGTGTAATTTTTGCCTAGATTATGATGGGTGCAGTCGTCGTTGTAGTCAACAACTTCGTATCATAGCTTTGTTCTACTAATCAGCTACATGAAACATGTCCCACGCCTCTTTCCAATATCGGCTATAGACAAAATGAACAATCTCCATAACTTGAAATTACCGATTTGATACATTTTCTCCCGTATGAATATATTTAGTTCCTTGTGTCTTCCATAATAGAGGAATTGGTGCTTTCAAACAAAGTACCAAGATTTTTTGGAGAGATTTTCTAACAATTTTTCAAGTTACACCGTGAATCTCAGATGAGTAATGTTTTGTGCGATCATATTTCGTTCAAATATAAAATATTTTAATCTTATAAAATATTATAATTTTATCTTTTTTTTGTTAAATGTGTTCCATATTTAATAAGCAAAAAATTGAGTCGTACAATCAATGGCGGAGTCGGGGGGAAAGGGGGGGGGGCAATTGCCCCCCCTTGATTTGGGTAAATTTGTTTACATGTGCTCCTCACCCCCTGTTGAGTTTTTTGGCCCATTAGATGTTTATGGATTATGGATATCTAAGTTTTATGCTTAAGTTAAAATGTCGGCTGATAGTGGGTATTTATCACCCACATTCATTGGTTAGTTGTTTAACTATAAGTGACGCGGCGGCGACGTGGAAATGGATCGACGGTAACTCCGGGACGCGAACATGACGGATAACTAGCTACCTCACGCAGCTCGGCCTCGCGCCGGACGATCTCACACCGGACGACACTCAAACTCACAAGGAGAAAGAGGGAAGGGAAATACAAGAGGGGAGAGCTCTCACACAAAACAAGCTTTCATTCATTGTTTCATTCATACGTAACACACCCTTTAGCCCCCTATTTATAGGGAAGGCCCATTACACACATATCTTCACAATTTTTCTTATTTACATATATATCCTAGCCTAATAAAACAGAGCCCACCCACCCACTTTTGACTTGTAGGTTTTAATCAAACAAAATACATAAAATACACGCATGTTATTTGACTAGTCTAATAAGATGAATACATATAAATACATACAAATACGTGTATCACTCAATACACACAAATACGCCGAGTCTTCAGAAAGTCGGATCTCCGAGCCACAAGCTTGGTGCAGTCGGGGCGGTGCAGCGTCGGCTCCGAGTAGTGGGCCCGATAGTGGGTCCGGTATCCCCACCAACCCTCCCGGGACGGCTGGAACTCGACTCTGTCGAGTAAGGGGGGACACTGATATGGTAGTGCTCCAGCAGATCTGGATCAAGACGCTGGAGATCTTCCCGGTTGATCTAGGAATCATCAGAAGGTGGACGGTCCCGCCAGCGGACAAGGTAGCGCTGGTACACCCTGCTCCTTGTAGTGGTCACCTACTCATCCAGTATCCTCTCAATGTGCTCGCGCGGTACTCTCGAGGCTGTGGGACGCACAGGGGTGGGCTCACTCTCAATGGGAGGAGAAGGCTCGAAAGGGTCACTAGGAATTGCTGTGGGTTCCTTGTAGGTCACTAAGTCTACCACATTAAAAGTCGAGCTAATCCCATATTCGGGAGGTAAGTCCGCAACATAAGTATTGGAGCCCATCTTCCGCAGAATTGGGAAGGGACCATCACTACGGGCTTGTAACTTCTTAATGGCTCCCGAAGGGAGTCGTTCGGGTCGAACCCGTACCATAACCATGTCACCTTCATGGAATTCATGGTGACGCCTATGCGAATCAGCTAATTTGTTATAAGTCTCATTACTGAGGTTGATTTGCTTGCTAATTGACTCATGCAGACTCTTGACATGTTGTGCAAACTCCTCAGCTGACTTGGACATTCTAGACTCGAGGGGAAGGGGAATGAGATCTACAGGTTTTCTAGGTTTGTAGCCATGCACGACCTCAAAGGGACTCATACCTATGGACCGATTAACCGAACTGTTGTATGCAAATTCGGCTCTAGGCAAGAGAAGATCTCAAGTGCCAGAATGTTCCCCTACAAGACACCTCAAAAGGTTTCCTAAACTCCTATTGACGACCTCTGTTTGCCCATCGGTTTGTGGGTGATAGGCAGTGGAGAATTTGAGTTTGGTGCCAACTAGGTGCCAAAGTGTCTTCTAGAAGTAACTAGTGAACCAGACATCTCGGTCAGACACGATGGTTTGGGGAAGACCATGCAGACGCACGACTTCATCAAAGAATAAGTGGGCTACTCTAGATGCATCAGATGTTTTGGAACATGCAATGAAGTGGGCCATCTTAGAGAACCTATCAACAACAACAAAGATGGAATCATGCTTGTGAGCAGTGCGAGGTAAATCAAGGATAAAATCCATACTCATATCAACCCATGGTCGATCAGGAACGGGGAGAGGAGTGTAGAGACCAGTGTTCTGTTTGACCTGTTTGGCCATTGTGCATGTCCTACACTGGGCTACGATCTTGGCCACATCTTTCTTTAGGCCAGGCCAATAGAAATGCTCCTCCACAGAATGGATGGTCTTGTTACGGCCAAAGTGATCAGCAAGACCTCCAGCATGCATTTCTAAAATCAGGAAGTTCCGAACAGAAGTCCTCGGGACACAGAGTTGCTGCCCTCAAAACAGAAAATCATCCTGGAGTAGATAGTCAGAAAAGGCTGTCGAGGGTCCAACAGACAAAGTAGAGTAGGCATGGCCAAAATCAGGACACTCCTCATAGAGTTCCTTCATGCGATCAAATCCGGTGACCTCTACCCGAACGGTGGAAAAAAGGGAGACCCTTCGACTCAAGGCGTCGGCCACCTTATTCTCTTTTCCAGCCTTATATTTTAGGACAAATGTGAAAGACTGGAGGAATTCTATCCACCGACCATGCCTAGGGTTTAAGCCCTTCTGAGAGCTAAGAAATTTTAGAGCCTCGTGGTCCGAATATAAGACAAACTCTTGAGGTAAGAGATAGTATCTCCAGTGTTTGAGGGTTTGGACCACGGCATAGAACTCCTTATCATAGGTGGAGTAACGCAACTTTGCATCAGAAAGCTTCTCACTGAAATAAGCCACGGGGTGACTTTCCTGGCTGAGCACTCCTCCTATTCCTATGCCAGATGCATCACAGGATATCTCGAAGACTTTGTAAAAGTCTGGCAGGCGGAGGATATGGGCTTTGGTCATGAGCTCCTTTATGGCACGAAAAGCCTGGGAGGCGGCTTTGGTTCACTCAAAATTTCCCTTACAGATACAATCCGTAATGGGTGCCATAATGGTGGTAAAACCCTGAATGAAGCGTCTGTAGAAAGTGGCTAGCCCATGAAAACTTCGAACGTCATGGACATTCTGGGGCTCTGGCAAGTCTACTAAGACTTGGACCTTGGATTGGTCCACAGTCACTCCTTGACTCGATACCACAAATCCAAGGAAAGTGACCCGGTCTTTCATGAATTCACATTTCTTGAGATGAGCAAACATGGTTTCTCTCCTCAAAGTCTCGCAGACTTCCCTCAAATGATGGATGTGGTCCTGAGGGTTGTGGCTATCGATGAGAATGTCGTCAAAGTAGACGACAACAAAGTGACCAATGAGGGGTCGAAGGATTTCCATCATAAGCCTTATGAATGTGCTGGGGGCATTGGATAGCCCAAACGGCATGACGAGCCACTCATACAGACATTCTTTTGTTTTGAAGGCTGTCTTCCACTCATCCCCTGGTCGAATCTGGACCTGGTGGTAGCCACTTTTCAAGTCAATTTTGGAAAAGATGGTGGCTCCACTCATCATGTCAAGCATGTCATCAAGGCGGGGAATGGGAAACATATACTTGACAGTGATCTTATTGATGGCGCGACTGTCAACACACATCCGCCAAGTGCCATCCTTCTTGGGTGTGAGCAAGGCAGGGACAGCACATGGGCTCTTGCTCACCCTGAGAAAACCCTTTTGGATAAGGTCATCGATAATCCTTTGGAGCTCAGCATGCTCCTTAGGATTCAATCTGTAGTGGGGAAGGTTGGGTAGGGTGGACCCAGGGACAAGATCAATGGCGTGTTGTACATCACGCATGGGAGGGAGTTGCGAGGGTAAGTCCTCAGGGAAGATGTAATGCCCCAGGTTTTTCGGATCCTCGTTTGTGGGTCCCAGATCTGGTTTCTCGGAGCGTCCGACTCCGTTGTGTCCGAAATTTCGTTTCGGACATCTTTCGTGTTCGGATCGGTGCGATCCGGAGTCGTTTCGGAGGCCCGGAGGTGTTACGCGGCTTTTTCCGCGTGTGTTTTCCGATTCCCGGCGTGGGTTTCGAATTTCCCTTCGGAACTTCGTTGCGGGTGAACCGGGTCGTTCACTTAGGCGAGTATGGTACCGTTGCGATCGGTGCGTTCCGAGGATCGCGAGGGTGTGATTTTCCATTTTTCTGGATTTTTCTGAATTTCTGGATTTTCCTATATATAAGCCTTTTCTCTCTCCCCCTCTCATTTCTCTTTTCTCTCCCTCTCTCTTCTCATGCTCTCTCCTCTCTCCCTCTCTCTCCGGCGGCCGACGGGGCGGAGTACGGGCGAGGTGGGGACGGCGCGGGTGAGGCACGGGCGAGGATGGATGAGGATCGAGGCGGTGGAGGGGCGTGGAAGCTCGGCCGTGAGTTCGTGGAACGGCGAGGCTTCAACGGCATTTTCTTCGTGGATCGCGTCCACGGTGCGCGTAATCTTCGGTGGAGGTAGGGTGATGGACCCTCAGCCCGTGTGCTTCCATTCCCGTGAGTTTCGTAGACCGTGGTGAGCCGAGCGGGCCAAACGGAGTGTTTTGGGGAAAATGTGTGTTTTTGGGGTGTGAGCCGGATCTCCCGTTTTATGGTGTTTTTGGGCGATCCAGGGGTTTAGATGCATGCCTAGGGGCTTGGGGAAGGTTTCCCCTTTTGTTTCCCCTTCACCTGGGGGTGAGCGGGGCGTGGCATGGCTTTTCCCGCGGTTTATACCATTTTTGGGCACGGACTGAGAACGCGCTATACTCCAGTAGCGCGTTCTTGAAGGTCGTGCTGCCCCGATAGGGCGCGTTCATCGGAGAAGATGAATAGTAAGGCGGTTCGGGTCACGCCTTACGGCCCCAGCGCGTTCTGGTTGTCGCGCTATAGGATCATAGCACGACCTGGCCTGGTCGCGCTAGGGTCATGTAGCACGTTCGTGTTGAACGCGCTAGGCACGTATAGCGCGTTCTGGCTGAACGCGCTATGCACGTGTAGCGCGTTCTTGGAGGGACCAGCCGGGCTGCCCGGGGCGGGCGGTCTGCGGCTGATCGTGCTCCTCGTGGGCCGTGTGTGCCTTGGACACCCAGTGGAGTTCCGTGACCGTGTTTTGGGGTGTCTGGAGGTTCTGCTTACCTCGTTTTACGTGCCCGTGAGCTTAAGGGTCCGGGTGACCTTTAGCGTTCCGTTCGCATTGTGTTGGTCTCTGGTCGACCCGGTTGGGACCCAGTGGTCGACCTACGGCCTTGTGAGTATCCCGGACACCCCATGGGTTCTGTGTCTGTGTTTTTTTGGGGTGTCAGGAGGGACCGTGTTACCTCGATTAGCGTGCCCGTAGGTGTGGTGGGTCCGGGTGACCCCACGTGTTCCGGGCTCTTGTGTTACGCTTGATCGAGTCACCGTGTGTCGGTGTGTGTACGGTGGGGTCTCCCCCGCATATCGTGGGTTCCTTTGGAAGGCGATTCCCATGTGGGCCATGTGTTTGGCCGTGGACTGTGAGTCCAGTTGTCCGGCCTGGGGCTGGAGGTTTCCCGCTTGCTTCAAGATGGGAAATCGTTGTGGCGGCTTGTGTGCTGCCCTGGGAATCATGCTTCTGTGTTTTCCGTGTGGCCCGTGTGAGTGGCCTTTGTCCCTTGCATTCCCTTCCCAAGGGAATGGTCCTGGCAACTCGTGTGTTGTCTCGGTACTCGTGCTACCGTGGTTTTAGACCTAGAGATTGAACTAGATTGACGGCCTTGTGCTGTCGCGTACAACGGTCTTGACCCCGAGTCTTCTGACTCAAGGACCGTTGGGTGTAGTGTGTCTAGAGGACTGTAATATCCCGGACCTTTCGGATCCTTCTTCGTGGGTCCCGGATCTGGTTTTCGGAGCGTCCGGCTCCGTTGTGTATGAAATTTCATTTCGGACATCTTTTTTGTTCGGATCGGCACGATCCGGAGTTGTTTCGGAGGCTCGGAGGCGTTCATCGGCTTTTCCGCGCGTGTTTTCCGATTCCCGGTGTGTGTTTCGGCTTTTTCTTCGAAAGCTCGCTGCGGGCGAACCGGGCGGTTCACCCGGGCACGAGTGGTACTGTTGCGATCGGTGCGTTCCGAGGATTCCGGAAATATAGTTTTCTAATTTTTGGTATTTTTCCGAAACATCATATTTTCCTATATAATCCCATTTCTTTTCTTTTTTCTTTTCTCCTTTCTCTTTCTTCTTCTTCTTCCTCCTTCCTTCCCCAACCGTGGCCGCCCTCCTCTCTCCCTCTCTCTCTCCCATTCAGACGCGGTGAGCCCCTCCCCGGCTGTTGACGACGGCAGGGCGACGGCGCGGACGCGTGGGTGGCGGCGAGGCGAGCTCGTGGGCGTGCGGCAAGCGTGGGAAGCGTGGGGAGTTCGTGAAACTTCAAGCGTTCTTCGCGATTCGCGGGTGATTCGGAGGAGCATTCGCTCCATTGAGGTAGGGTGACGTTCCTTAGCCTCTTACCGCGGGGAGGCCGAGAGGGGCTTGTTTGAGCATGCTTGGGGTTTTTCCATGATTTGGGGAGAGCTCGCCTGATCTATGGTTTTAGCCCGCGATTTCACGTTTTGATGGCTTAGATGCATGCTAGGGGCCCCCAGGGGTCTTCCCCTTTGATTTCCCCCCCTCCGGTGGAGGTATGGGGGTGTGGATGGTGTTTTTGGCAGTTTCCCGCCATTCTCGGTTTTTCGAGATGGTAGCGGTCTACCAGTAACCGCCTTCATTGGTAGCAGTCGGGTGGGGACCGCCTTCACCAGGGTTTTTGACCGTTGGGACTCGTTCTGTCGGCAGGCGGTCGCGATCGTGCGACTGACCGCGACTGCTGGTGGCGGTCGGGGGGCGACCGCTTTCAGCATGGGGTCCGGCACGGTCTTCGACACGGTTTTTTGACCGTTGGAGTCTGGTCGCGGCCTCCTGGAGACCGCTACTAGGTGAAAACGGTCATCAGGCGACCGCGTTCACTTTTCGCGCACCAGGATGGTCGCGGTTCCTGGAGGACCGCGACTAGGTGGTAGCGGTCCTGGGTCGACCGCGACCACTGGAGGCGGTCCTCCGGTGACCGCGACTCCTTTTTCTTGCCAGCCTGAGTCCCAGACGAGCTAGTCTCGATCCCTGTGCTGACCCATAGTCCGACTGATGCGGGGCATCATGTGGAGGCTACACGTGGGGGTGCCGTGGGGTCCCGGGAGGTGGTGGCTCCGGCTTGTGTCACCGTGCGTCGGTGTTGGTACAAGGAGCGTTCCTCGTACCTGCGGTTGCGAAGTTGTTTTCCGTTGACTCGAGAGTCTACTCCTTTGTGACCCTCCACTAGTCGTAGCCTATCAGTATGCGTGTGCTGATCGCACCAGGGAGTGGTGTACGGGCTTACCCTGAGGACGGTTTTAGACTGGTTACCGTCGGGCCCCTCGTCAAATCAGAGTCCAGTGCCAGGGGAAAACCAGTCAGAGGGCCAGACCTAGGACGCGTGGTCTGTGTGTGCACACGTGGTTGGGGACAGTGGACGCACGTCGACGGGCGTGACCCCAGCTAGTCACTTGTTCGTGGTTACTTGTACGGTGTCTGCGCCTCGGGTAGGACCTACCACGTCAGGCGGTTCACCTGCGGTGCGGTGTAAGACGTCAGGGGACGCTATCGGCTGTGCTTCTAGTGGGTGGTACTCCTGTCGAGTACGGAGTGACAGACTGTCAGTCAAGTGTTTCTGACCTTCGGGTTTTGTCGGTTCGACCTTTGAGCTTTGGTCTTCTCTCCGTGGCACGTGTGTCAGTTTGCGTGCCGTAGGGTCTTGTCTTGTAGAGTACAGGGCTTTCCCTTCCGAGGTACTCTCCTACCGCTAGTGTAGTGGTTTCTCGTTTTACGAGGTAGGGTTCGAGTGATCCTTACTGAGTCTTGTTCCGAGACTCATTCCCTGCGTGTTTTCACCGTGTTTCAGGTGTGGCGCCACCCCAGGGGAGCGCGTCTGGGGTGCAGCGTGGTGCGGGTGCCCAGAGGTAGTGCTAGAGGTCAGAGCCGGGGTATGTCCCGTGTAGCTGTACTTTTCTTCCTTGTCACTGTACTAGTCGTGGACTATTGTTGTTGTTGTTAATTTTCTATTGTGGACCATGTAAAAGGTTAATTTATTTCCTGCTTAATATTATAACCGTTTAATCTCTGCAATTATTTATGATACTTGTGTAGTTTCCACACCATCCTTTTAACCCTTCCGAGTCTTCGGGCTCGTGGGTGGCGGTGCGAGTCTCGGGTTATCGGGCCTTCCCGGTAATCGGATTCTCGGGTCGTTACAGGGACTGTCCAGAGTCCAGTGGCTTAGCGCCACTTGAGTTTTCTCGACTCTAGCACACGGTGCGTGCGTGGCCGTGGACTGCGAGTCCTGTGTCTTCTCCAACTGTGGTCACCGTGTGACGGGGCCGGTACGTGGGGTGTCCCCCGTACGTCGTCGGATGCAGACGTTGTTTTCCGTTGAGAGTCTACTCCTTCAGTGACCCTCCACTAGTCGTAGCCTACCAGTACGCGGTGCTGGTCGCACCAGGGAGTGGTGTACGGGCTTACCCAGAGGGCGGTTTTAGACTGGTTTCCGTCGGGCCCCTCGTCGTAGCCAGAGTCCGGCTGCGGGGGAAAACCAGACAGAGGGCCAGACCTAGGACGCGTGGTCTGTGTGTGCACACGTGGTTGGGGACAGTGGACGTACGTCGACGGGCGTGACCCCAGCTAGTCACTTGTTTGTGGTTACTTGTACGGTGTTCGCGTCTCGGGTAGGACCTACCACGTCAGGCGGTTCACCTGCGGTGCGGTGTAAGACGTCAGGGGATGCTACCGGCTCTGCTTCTAGTGGGCGGTACTCCTGTCGAGTTGGGAGTGACAGACTACTAGTTTTCGTGGCTTTGACCTTCGTCTTATCGGTCGTGTCGACCGTTGAGTCCTTCGGCTGTTTTGCCGTGGCGCGTGTGTTGGTCTTCGCGTCGTGAGTCTAGCGCTAGTGGCTTTACCGAGGTTCCGTCTTGTGGTGCGGTACCTACGATCGGATGGTCGGGGTTGCACCTTGGACAGTGTGTCCAGGTCGGCTGTGTCCGGGGGACAGGCCTCTACGGCATGGTTGCCGTGTGTTGTTACTTCGGTAGACGGTACTAGCGTGGTTTGGTAGCTTCGTCTGCGTGATCGAGGTGTACCTTCCGGTACAGTAGGAGTAGCTGTAGTGCCGAGTTTTTGACCGGCCACCGGTTTGCTGTTCCTGCTGTAGTTGTAGCTCTCCTTTCCGCTACCGCCGTCGTTTTCGGTTGGGGTTCCGCGGGATCCCTGCTGAGTCTCTGTTTTGGAGACTCATTCCCTGCTTTTCAGGTGTGGCGGATCTTCCTCGAGGTTCGAGGGTGCGGAGCGGAGGTTCTCAGTTGCCAGCTTGCCGGGCCGAGTGTTCACTTGGCATGTGGTACGTTTTACTGCTTTAGACTGTACTTTCTGTTGGACTGGACTCTATTGTAGTTGTTTATTTATTTCTGTTAACTGTTGAGTTGTCCTGCTTTATTTCATATTTCTTTGTGCCTCCACACTCCTTTTAGCCCTTCCGAGCCCTCCCGGCTCGTGGGCGGCGGTGCGAGTCTCGGGTTATCGGGCCTTCCCGGTAATCGGATCCTCGGGTCGTTACAGCTGGTATCAGAGTGGTGGTTGTGGATGTACATAGGAATTCGAAATATTGCAGTGATCAGAGTCCGTAAGGTCCAGTACAGTCGGCAGCTGGCTTAGGGTTTTGTGTTCGCTTTCCGCCTAGTTTCTCGCTTGAGAGCTTGAGTGCGCTGTGCGGCACTGAGAAGGTGGTTGCTGTCCACGGCTTTCGTGCCAGCATGGGGTCTAAGGATCGAGGTCGAGAGCCTTCTCCCTCATCGGTGGTGGCCCTGGTTATGCTGCGTTCGAGGAATCTGCGGCGTGGTCAGGTGGCTGGTGCGGACTGTCCGTGGTTAAGAGGCCGTGAGCGCGCTCTGAGGGAGCTGCTGTCGGTTTTGGCCACTCCAGCTTGACGTTTGTCCGGCCCCTGAGGTGTTCAGGTCGTGGTTTAAGGTGGCAGGTGGGTGTTCTGACCGAGAAGTGTGCTCCGGTGAGCGGAATGTCTTCTCGGTGAGCGGCTGTTTCGTCGAGCCTGATGATCTTGTCGTGCTCTGTTGCGTCAGAAATGACATGTCGGTCCTGATTGTTCTGCTAATTTCGAGGCAGGGTTGGCAGAGATGTCCCGTTAAGTCTTTGCTCCTGTGCTTCTGTCAGTGGATGGGTTGTGTTCGCCCTGGAGTTGGCTTGAGATGTGAAGGCTCCATGGTGAGTTCCGGACTCGAGGATGAGCGTTGGCGGTTGCCGGTTATGGCTCGTGTTGCGGCTCTTGGCATGCCGTGTTGCAGTTCGAGGAATTGCAGCGGTGATGCATCGAGAGATGCTGTGATTGTGGTCTGACGTGACACTCGTCGAGTGTGTCGGAGGCGCTGACCTGATGGAAGCGATGGTTTTCCTTGGTGCTGGATGGTGCTGTTTCCAGCGTGCGTGAGGTTTGAGGTCAGGTCGAGCGTGGAGTCCTTCCGTTGGTCGGAAGTGCGTTTGGTCTCCCCTTTGGTTGGAGAGATTGTGTTGGGCTAAGGATCATCGTCTTGCATTGCGTGTTCGGATTGGTTGGCCTGGTATGCCATGAAGTCCGTGCGAGACGTGCTCCTTGTCTTGGCAGGGTGGTTGCCTGTGAGAAGTCGTGCCCATTCCCTTGTCGTGTGAGAGTGCTGGCACTGTTCCGGAAGAACGAGTGTTGGTTGGGTGGTGTTTGCTTTCTTGGCTGTGCGCGTGAATCTGAGTGCACAGCGGAAGCGTGGTGGGCTTGTGACCCACTAGTTCAGGATCGTAGCGTTGGTTGCTACAGGCGGATTCCTGAGTTCGCGTTGAGCATCGGAGGATGGGTTCCTCGGTGTGAAACGTGTTGTTGCCGTGCCGTTGCTCGAGATTTGGTGGTTGTTGGCACTGGCAGGATGGAGTGTTGGGAAAAGTGCTGACTAGTGCGCTGCATGAGTACCCTGTTCCTGTGTAGGAAGCCGTGTCAGGCGTCAGTATTGGACCTGGATGAGGTTGTTGAGGATGTCGCCTGACGGAGGTCGAGGACGTGTTGGTCAGAGTCGGTGGCTTGGCGCCCGACTTGTGGTCCCAGTCGTGTCCTCGGATGAGGTCATTTTTGGGGATGTGGTCTCTGGCAGACTATGGGTCCCGGTTGGCAGCTGTGAGTGGCTGGTGAGCCTAACCGTGTGACCGACCGCAGCAGTGTCTGTTGGTTCTACGGTCTTGTCGGATTGTGACGGTGAGATGGTTATTGCTTAGGGACCCGTGAGCACTGTTCAGGTGGTGTCTCGTGGCTCTGTGGTAAGGGCGGAATCGGGATTGGTAGGTCTCCACTTGGATTGATCGAAGGATTTGATGAGACCAGATGGATGAGTGACGCCTGTGGGCGGAGGCCTTTTGTGAGATGGGCGTCGGAGGATGGTCCTTGAAAGGACGTTGGTGTCGCAATGGTTATCCCTGGTTTGGTGACCAGCATGGGATGATTCCCCTGTGAGTCTGAGTCTAGTGAGGTGATGATTGAAGACACCAGGATCCATCATTTGGTTTCGTTGTGCTCCTCGAGAGGGTCGAGTTGGAGTGATGTTCGAGCTCGGATGCGGTGTCCGAGAGGAGTGCAGCTCGAGATGCGGCATCAGTCTGTGTATGAGTCGACGGATGGCTTGCCGAGGTTTGGAATGTTTTCTTCGGACCCGGTCGAGGACCAGGAAAGAAGGAAGAAGCTGAGCAAGCAGAGGTTTTCCGTTGATGAGCAGTTGGTGACCGGTGGATGGTCTTTTCAGAGACAGAAGATGCTGGTTGTTGGGGCTCGAGTGTGGCGAGAGCCGTGTGCCAGCGAGACCTTTGGTGGTCATTTCTGTGATGTGCCTTTCCAGATGGGATCTGGACTTTATCGAAGTTTGTCTTCTGACAAGAGTTGGCACAGTGTTATGTCCGGCTTTCGGCTTGCCATGTGTGAGGTGTTTCTTGGTGTTGAGCCGATGAGCTAGTTGCGGTCTGTTGAGATGACTGCTTGAGCTGGTGGAGGCTCTGTTTTGGTTACTCCCTTGAGGAGGGTATGCGATCTGGCAGCTGGCTGCGAAGCTGTTGTGCAATTTGTCTGCCGACCATTGGATGGATCAGTAGCTGTTGCTCGTGTCGAGGGTTGTGTTTCCTCGGTGAGTGAGATCGTGGCTACGGCGCCATGGTGGATTCTCGCGTTGTCTGAGGTGATGCCAGACTGTGTCCTGCGGTATATGCCTGCTCGGTTGGCCAGTGTGCTCGGCGCGAGGAGCGAGGTGTTGCTTGTGATTGTAAGTCTGGCTATGTCCCTCAGGACCGGTGTTTTCATGAGAACCGAGATTTTCTGTGCTGGGGCTCTGACAGCGTTGTCAGTTGGCTCAGTGCTCTTCCCCTGTGACTTTGCGCTAGGTCCTGAATTTCGAGGACGAAATTCCTTTAAGGGGGGAGGGCTGTAATGCCCCGAGTTTTTCGGATCCTCGTTCGTGGGTCCCGGATCTGGTTTCTCGGAGTGTCCGACTCCGTTGTGTCTGAAATTTCGTTTCGGACATCTTTCATGTTCGGATCGGCGCGATCCGGAGTCGTTTCGGAGGCCCGGAGGCGTTCCGTGGCTTTTTCCGCGTGTGTTTTCTGATTCCCGGCGTGGGTTTCGGCTTTCCCTTCGGAACCTCGTTGCGGGTGAACCGGGCCGTTCACCTAGGCGAGTGTGGTACCGTTGTGATCGGTGCGTTCCGAGGATCGCGAGGGTGTGATTTTCCATTTTTCTGGATTTTTCTGAATTTTTGGATTTTCCTATATATAAGCCTTTTCTCTCTCCCCCTCTCATTTCTCTTTTCTCTCCCTCTCTCTTCTCACGCTCTCTCCTCTCTCCCTCTCTCTCCGGCGGCCGACGGGGCGGAGTACGGGTGAGGTGGGGACGGCGCGGGCGAGGCACGGGCGAGGATGGATGAGGATCGAGGCGGTGGAGGCGCGTGGAAGCTCGGCCGTGAGTTCGTGGAACGGCGAGGCTTCAACGGCATTTTCTTCGTGGATCGGCGTCCACGGTGCGCGTAATCTTCGGTGGAGGTAGGGTGATGGACCCTCAGCCCGTGTGCTTCCTTTCCCGTGAGTTTCGTAGGCCGTGGTGAGCCGAGCGGGCCAAACGGGGCGTTTTGGGGAAAATGTGTGTTTTTGGGGTGTGAGCCGGATCTCCCGTTTTATGGTGTTTTTGGGCGATCCAGGGGTTTAGATGCATGCCTAGGGGCTTGGGGAAGGTTTCCCCTTTTGTTTCCCCTTCACCTGGGGGTGAGCGGGGCGTGGCATGGCTTTTCCCGCGGTTTCTACCATTTTCGGGCGCGGACTGAGAACGCGCTATACTCCAGTAGCGCGTTCTTGAAGGTCGCGCTGCCCCGATAGGGCGCGTTCATCGGAGAAGATGAACAGTAAGGCGGTTCGGGTCGCGCCTTACGGCCCCAGCGCGTTCTGGTTGTCGCGCTATAGGATCATAGCGCGACCTGGCCTGGTCGCGCTAGGGTCATGTAGCGCGTTCGTGTTGAACACGCTAGGCACGTATAGCGCGTTCTGGCTGAACGCGCTATGCACGTGTAGCGCATCCTTGGAGGGACCAGCCGGGCTGCCCGGGGCGGGCGGTCTGCGGCTGATCGTGCTCCTCGTGGGCCGTGTGTGCCTTGGACACCCAGTGGAGTTCCGTGACCATGTTTTGGGGTGTCTGGAGGTTCTGCTTACCTCGTTTTGCGTGCCCGTGAGCTTAAGGGTCCGGGTGACCTTTAGCGTTCCGTTCGCATTGTGTTGGTCTCCGGTCGACCCGGTTGGGACCCAGTGGTCGACCTACGGCCTTGTGAGTATCCCGGACACCCCATGGGTTCTGTGTCTATATTTTTTGGGGGTGTCAGGAGGGACCGTATTACCTCGATTAGCGTGCCCATAGGTGTGGTGGGTCCGGGTGACCCCACGTGTTCCGGGCTCTTGTGTTATGCTTGATCGAGTCACCGTGTGTCGGTGTGTGTGCGGTGGGGTCTCCCCCGCATATCGTGGATTCCTTTGGAAGGCGATTCCCGTGTGGGCCATGTGTTTGGCCTTGAACTGTGAGTCCAGTTGTCCGGCCTGGGGCTGGAGGTTTCCCGCTTGCTTCAAGATGGGAAATCATCGTGGCGGCTTGTGTGCTGCCTTGGGAATCATGCTTCTGTGTTTTCCGTGTGGCCCGTGTGAGTGGCCTTTGTCCCTTGCGTTCCCTTCCCAAGGGAATGGTCTTGGCAACTCGTGTGTTGTCTCGGTACTCGTGCTACCGTGGTTTTAGACCTAGACATTGGACTAGATTGATGGCCTTGTGCTGTCGCGTACAACGGTCTTGACCCCGAGTCTTCTGACTCAAGGACCGTTGGGTGTAGTGTGTCTAGAGGACTGGCCAGAGTCCAGTGGCTTGGCGCCACTTGAGTTTTCTCGACTCTAGCACACGGTGCGTGCGTGGCCGTGGACTGCGAGTCCTGTGTCTTCTCCGACTGTGGTCACTGTGTGACGGGGCCGGTACGTGGGGTGTCCCCCGTACGTCGTCGGATGCAGACGTTGTTTTCCGTTGAGAGTCTACTCCTTCAGTGACCCTCCACAAGTCGTAGCCTACCAGTACGCGGTGCTGGTCGCACCAGGGAGTGGTGTACGGGCTTACCCAGAGGGCGGTTTTAGACTGGTTTCCGTCGGGCCCCTCGTCGTAGCCAGAGTCCGACTGCGGGGGAAAACCAGTCAGAGGGCCAGACCTAGGACGCGTGGTCTGTGTGTGCACACGTGGTTGGGGACAGTGGACGCACGTCGACGGGCGTGACCCCAGCTAGTCCCTTGTTTGTGGTTACTTGTACGGTGTTCGCGCCTCGGGTAGGACCTACCACGCCTGGCGGTTCACCTGCGGTGCGGTGTAAGACGTCAGGGGACGCTACCGGCTGTGCTTCTAGTGGGCGGTACTCCTGTCGAGTTGGGAGTGACAGACTACCAGTTTTCGTGGCTTTGACCTTCGGGTTTTCGGTCGTGTCGACCGTTGAGTCCTTCGGCTGTTTTGCGGTGGCGCGTGTGTTGGTCTTCGCGTCGTGAGTCTAGCGCTAGTGGCTTTACCGAGGTTCCGTCTTGTGGTGCGGTACCCGCGATCGGATGGTCGGGGTTGCACCTTGGACAGCGTGTCCAGGTCGGCTGTGTCGGGGGGACAGGCCTCTGCGGCATGGTTGCCGTGTGTTGTTACTTCGGTAGATGGTACTAGCGTGGTTTGGTAGCTTCGTCTGCGTGATCGAGGTGTACCTTCCGGTACAGTAGGAGTAGCTGTAGTGCCGAGTTTTTGACCGGCCACCGGTTTGCTGTTCCTGCTGTAGTTGTAGCTCTCCTTTCCGCTACCGCCGTCGTTTTCGGTTGGGGTTCCGCGGGATCCCTGCTGAGTCTCTGTTTTGGAGACTCATTCCCTGCTTTTCAGGTGTGGCGGTTCTTCCTCGAGGTTCGAGGGTGCAGAGCCGAGGTTCTCAGTTGCCAGCTTGCCGGGCCGAGTGTTCACTTGGCATGTGGTACGTTTTACAGCTTTAGACTGTACTTTCTGTTGGACTGGACTCTGTTGTAGTTATTTATTTATTTCTGTTAACTGTTGAGTTGTCCTGCTTTATTTCCTATTTCTTTGTGCCTCCACACTCCTTTTAGCCCTTCCGAGCCCTCCCGGCACGTGGGCGGCGGTGCGAGTCTTGGGTTATCGGGCCTTCCCGGTAATCGGATCCTCGGGTCGTTACAGAAGATGTCCTGGAAGTCCTGCAGGATTGCCTAGACTTCAGGAGGGGTATAGATTCGGGACTCCTCGGGGGTGATGGTGACAACAACAGCCCAGACAAGGGCACCCTCGGTAACTTCTTTATTCAGCTCACGGACGCCTATGAAGTTAAGGCACCTAATCGGGTCATAACCAACCTGAGGGGCCTTAAGAATGGGTGTGATAGGTGCAGGAGGAGAGGGAATGAGATGTTTCCCTTCAGTGGGAGTCCGAGGACTCTCTTGAACTTTGGGGGTTCCAGTGGGGGTGGAGGTAGAATTCTTTCCCGGGGTCACCTTTGGGGGTGCCGGGTACAACTGTATCTTCTTCCCATTGTGTGAGAAGGAACCCTGATTGGACCGACCGAATGTAGTAATGTTTACATCATAGATCCACGGTCGTCCTAAGATGATGCTACCGACCTTCATAGGCACTATATCACATAAGATCTGTCCTTGGTAGGACTGGAATTGGATGGGAATGACACATATAGTGGTGACTGGGATAGACGTGTCGTCAACCCAAGCCACGTTGTACGGCCTCGGATGAGGATGGGTAGATAGACCTAGACGGAAGATAAAGTCTGAAGAGAGTGCATTGATACAACTCCCTTTGTAAAAAATCACATTGCAGGGTTGGGATTTTACCATAATGTATGTTTGGAAGATATAGGTTCGACGCCAGTCGTCCTCTTGGGGGGTGAGTAAGGATGCATCGAACTACACCCAATCTTCCCTGGTTCGAACTCTCGACAATATCTCCCACTTGCATGTACTCGACATGCGTTCCATCATACCCTGCATCCATTTCCTCAAACTGGGCGATGAGGTCAGGATCGGCCTCGTACCTCTCAATGGCTTCTCCTTCCTGAGGTGAAAACTCCACAGGCTGGGGGTCGGTGATGACTAAGGTTCGGGTGGGACAGTTGGAGGTAATATGCCCTAGGTTATGGCACCTAAAGCAACAAACTCCCGAGACAGGGACTGGTTGGGAGGTGCTAGGGATGACTCCGTTTCCCTTGTCATCTGTCCTATCAGTCGGCAGAGTGTACTCCTGCCTGGGCACAGCAGCGGGTGCAGGTAAGGGGTTCCGTGGCAAAGGAGCCGTAGGGGCAACGGCCCGGAGTGGGGTAGCAGTAGGGACATAGGAAGTGGAGGGGCCGGGCCTCTCAGAATAGCGGACCATGGGATTTCGGGACTCGGTTTGGCAGTAGGTGGGGACCCGAGGTGGGGCCACCCTTTGAAACCGCTCGACATCCCGAGCAACCTGATAGGCATGCTCGAGAGTGTTAACTTCCCGAAGGAACAGCTCCCGCTGTATACTCTCGTGTAGGCCAGCCCTAAACCGTGAGAGGGTGACGGAGGCATCCTCTATGACTTGACTCCGAAGGAAGAAGTCATCAAATTTGGTGATGTACTCGTCCACAGACTCTCCATCTTGGGTGAGTTTCTGCCATTGGTCTAAAAGACGCAGATGGTAGGAGGGTGGCAGATATTTCTCCCTTAATTTCTCCTTCATTTCTTCCCACGTGTTTATAGGCTCCTCTCGTCTCCTGGCTAGGAGATTTTCAACGTTACACCAGTAAGTTTTGACTTGACCTAAGAGTTTCATTTTGGCAAACCTTACCCTTGTGGCAGGGGTCATGCGGCGATGTCAATCAAAATATTGGTCCATCCCGGTCTCCCAATCAAGGTATGTAGCAGGGTTGAGGGACCCATCAAAACTTGGAGCGTCAATCTTGACGTTCCGTAGGATGATATCTTCATCGTCGTGGTCTCTCTCTCAAGGCGCACGGGCCTCTTGCTCTCTACCTTAGGGAGCATGATTTT
Source organism: Amorphophallus konjac (assembly GCA_022559845.1). Classification (NCBI taxonomy): domain Eukaryota; kingdom Viridiplantae; phylum Streptophyta; class Magnoliopsida; order Alismatales; family Araceae; genus Amorphophallus; species Amorphophallus konjac. The sequence goes on from CM040126.1 coordinate 434,950,333, forward strand.
GGCGGGCTTGTGATTTTGGCGGGCTTGCTCTCTCTCCTCCCTAGGATTGGCTACGGGATCGCCGTGGCCATTCACTCGTCCTTCCTCTCCCTTTAGTCGATCCTCTAAGGCTCGGATCCTCTCATCTAGCTCTGCTCGTAGTTGGCCTATGGATTCTTCAAAATGGGTCAGAAGATTATGCTCGAGCTGAGCCAACATAGCACTCACGCTTTTCTGATCCATGTGGGATTGTAGAGTTGAAGGGCGCTCTAGACTGCCGGATGAATTCCTAGACCAACGTGGCATGCACGACCTCGGACCTAAATGATGCAGCCCTGGGACCGATAATTAGCAAGCTATAGACCCGAATTTTGTTGGCTAATAGGCAAAGGGACAATCTTGAAGGGACTAGTAAGGGAGAGTTGCTCGTCCGTAGGCGAAGTAGTTGTGGAACTACCTCCTGAAAATTAGGGTGCCTTAATGTGACAGTCTAGGGCTTTAAGGATTGGTATATACAAGCTCTCGCTTTCCATCCACAGTGATGCACTCAGAAGACTGGCTGCATGGATCGGGCTCTCGCTTACTTCGCCGCGCGGCAAATGATAATGATACTAAATAAGCAAGTGATTTGGAGCACGTACCTAGCTGACTGAGAAGTCAAGCTCCGACCGGAGACGAAGGCGAGAGGGGACGTGCGTGCCCGCACGGCGTCGATGAAGCTTCGCGGTTACAATGAATTCACTCCACACATGGAGGATTTAACTTATTACAAAACCGCTTTAAAATTTCCCACGCAGGGGAACAAATTATTTCTACTTTCTCCGCGCAGGGAGACTTACGGACACTCACACTCCGTAAATTACGGACTGTGTGTCGGTGATCGGGTGACTCGAGCACCTGACAAGCTGTCGTTTGTGGACTTGGGTGCCACAATTGATAAACTACAAGATATATATAAATATAGATATATATATATAGATATATATAAGCGTATATATATCTCAAATATATATATATTATATATATTTAACTCTTTTTTTAACAAATAATATATATAGATATATATAGATATATATAACATTATATATATTCCATAGATATATTATATATATTCAACACATTTTTTTTAACTTTCAACTTTTTTTTTCAAACCACACCCACCTTTTCGACTTTTCACACTCTTTTTTTGACTTTTCTATTATTTTTTTCACTCTTTTTTCAACCTTCCTTTTTGACTTTTTTTTTCAATTTTCACACTCTTTCCTCCGTAACACGCGCTGGCAGACGGTCAAAAAGGGTGGGGGGGCGGTCCACTCGCGCACGTGGTCAGCTGGCCAGGGCGCGGGCCCGAGGCGGCATCGGGCACGTGGGCGGGCGCCTACAGGCGTGCAGGCACGCAGGCGGGGCGAGGGAGGGCGCGGTGGTTGCGGCGAGCCCCGCGGGCGGGCTGGGCTGGCTGGTGCACACAGACGGTGGCGCAGGGGAGCGGGTGCTGAGGCCACGCCGCGCGTAGGGGGAGGCGGCAGGGGGGCGCTGGCGTCGAGGCGCAGGCGGGGGTGCCGAGGGAGAGACAGAAAGAGCGGGAGAGAGAGAGAATGCGGGCGGCGGTGTCAAGGCGGTCGGGGCGGGCGCGCCTGGGCGCGTCTATGCCCGTGTGGGGGCGGCAGGCGGGGCCAGAGCGGGCTGGCGCGGGACGCGGGCGGCCTCGGCAGGGCGTGGGCGCGGGGCGGCCTCGGTAGGGAGCGGGCGCGGGCGCGCCTGGTCGGGGGGGCGGCAGGGTGGAGGGGGCGCGCCCGGGCGCGGGCGACGCAGGTGGTGGCTCGAGCTGTGCGGCGACGGTTGCTGGGGTTGGGGGGGGCGTTGCGGCCGCGAAAAATTCAAAGGGGGGCACGGGCGACGAGGCCGTCCCCCCTGCGAACTCCCTTTTCTTTTTTTTTTCTCTTTGTTTCTCTCACACACACAAAGTCGAGAGATAGAAAATTTTTTTCTTTCTCTTTTTTTCACTCTCTCTTCAACCGAGGTCTTTATAGTTCTCTTCTTTCTTTTTTTGTTTCTTTTTTTTCACTCTCTAGCAACCGAAAGAGAGGAAGAGAGATGACGTCGGAGACATCGGGGTCGTCGGAGACGCTGTTGTTGGGCTCCGATACCAAATCTGACGCAGCGGCGACGTGGAAATGGATCGACGGCAACTCCGGGACGCGAACAGGACAGATAACTTGCTACCTCACGCAGCTCGGCCTCACGCCGGACGGTCTCACACCGGACGACACTCAAACTCACAAGGAGAAAGAGGGAAGGGAAATGTAAGAGGGGAGAGCTCTCACACAAAACAAGCTTTCATTCATTCTTTCATTCATGCGTAACACACCTCTTAGCCCCCTATTTATAGGGAAGGCTCATTACACACATACCTTCATAATTTCCCTTATTTACATATATATCATAACCTAATAAAACAAAGCCCACCCACCCACTTTTGACTTGTGGGTTTTAATCAAATAAAATACACAAAATACACACATGTTATTTGACTAGTCTAATAAGATGAATACACACAAATACATACAAATACATACAAATACGTGTATCACTCAATACACACAAATATGCCGAGTCTTCAGAAAGTCGGATCTCCGAGCCATAAGCTTGGTGCTGTTGACACCCGTTTATACCGATAAGCTGACTCGTTTCTCTTACTCTCATTAGTTGATGCCTCTAGTTGATTCATCGTTCATCGGGCCATTTTGTGGCATGTCTTGGGCTCGTTTTATGGGTCGTCTCCCTCCTTGGTGCAATTCGTGGTGATTCGGGGCTTAATGGGCCTTGGCTTTGGTCAATTAAACGTATTTTGCGAGAACCAAGTGCCTAAGGTCATGAACGGCTTAACCTCAACCGTTCAGAAGGTGGGCGGTTGACTATGGACCGTTCGTATATTTTGGCTAATTTCTGAGGATTTTCTGAATATTCACCGACAGGCTTTTGTGCGGTGTGATTAGGACCGTTCAATATCATGAACGGGCCTGTTCCAACCGCCTATATCTCAGAGTCCTACGAGCGCCCACTTTCTCAGAGAGTTATCCAAACGATTTGAATTATCACCGACAGAGTTGAACGGTCGTGTTTGTGCAGCCCTAAACTAAAACGGTCTCAATACAATCGTTCATATGTTTAGAGTCCAACGGCGAACATTTCGGCCAGTTCGAGGGATAGTTGGGATAATTTTCTGATTATTTGAGTTTCCACCGACAGGATGGACGGTCCTAATAAGACCGCCCATCCCTTGTGCGGTCTATCGTAAGACCGTTCAAGACGTCGGCTGCTGATTTTCAACCGATTTTATCCCATTTATCTCATGGTTTTATCCTTAACTTGTTTTGATGATTTCTCCGCAGATAATCAACCATTTTTGATGCCGTTTCGTCTAGATGGAAGATTATTATATTATCTGCGAATTATCTTTTGAGAGTTCGACCTGAAAAAGTCTCTAAACCCTGATTTCGAGGTTGGCCTTCGAGGTTCTATAAATAGACCCTACGGCCGGACGTCGAAAGGGGGGAGATTTTGGTCGACGGCGATGCCCTGCCGCATTTTTGAGCGACCTAGCACCAAGGAGGGAGGCTCTCTACGTCCGCACGAGCCTCCGGTCAAGGGAGTAGCCCAGTCTTCGTAGTCTTTCGTTCCGTGGCTTTTGTCATTTTCTTTCATTGCATGCATTGTTCCCATCCGCGTACCCCCCCTCCTTCTCATTATCATGCACACAACCATCCCATTTTTTGTCACCCTAGGGGTTTAAAACCCCCCAGGTATTCCCCTTTTCATTTGATTGATGCTTAATTATTCTTGTTTGAATACATACTACATTGTTTAGGGCTAATCTGGGTGTTTCTTCTGTGTCTCCACGTTGTTTCGCAGGTCAGCATCTAATCAGCGCGAGGCCCATCCCCTCTGGCCGGCCGGAGAGGGTGGAGGTCGAGCCCCTTTTCAACTTGCTGAGTGAAGGTCCTGAGCGGCTATCCTCCGGCCGTTCATCGGTACGCGCGGTGCATCAACGACCGTTCTTCCCTGGAGCGCGGTCCGTCTAGCGCCGTCCATCTCACTGCAGCAGTTCCTCCCGCATCCCTCGCAGCGTCCTAGGGCGGTCTATCGTAAGACCGCTCAACATAGGGTGGTTCTAAGGGAGCCGTTCGTTCCTCAGCGCTGCACTAAGGCGAGTGTCTCCCCATTTTCCAAGGTACGGCGTGCCTGTCGCGTACGGCATCTTGGTGGCGATCACGGTACTTTGCTTCATTCCCTATTTTCTCTTCCCTCTCTCACTTGTCTCATGCCCTTGACGCGCTTTTGACCCTTAGTGAAAGGGGAGAGAGGAGAGAAATATATATCTACACCCCTTTTGTGGCAATCACGGTGGGACGCCTAATGCCCATCGTGCTTTTGAGTTGCTGACCCTTCCTAGTCGTTGTCAAGGTTTCCTTCTTGGAGTGATTTACAGGTTGGATGCGGTTTCTGTCCTCTGGCGCACATGAGGTTTGTCCAGGGCTGTCTACCAATCCGTACGGTTGATACCCCACCGCTCATATACTCTGCCATCAGGTTTATCTACCCCGGCCTTTCCTGTTGCAGACGGCTCGCTGTACGTCGTCCATCCGTTAGAGCGGCTTTTACACAGCCGTCCCACGCTCAGGCACAGGTACGCTGTACTTTTTAGGTGGCAGATACGCGGCTGTGAGGCGGCGGTTCAAGTGTGTGAGCGGGTGACTATCGGCCGTCTGTCTGGTATGTCCCTTGCTTTCTGCTCATACATTACGGCTGGATATTGACCGCCTGAGTACTTAGCGCGGTCAGAGGAGGACCGCACATCTCCTGTCGCAGTGCATTTATTTCATCTTGCTTAGTTCTTTCGGCTGATATATATATATTGATCCTGGTGCTGTTCATTTGGCTCCCCCCCTGCTCTCTTATTATCATTGCATCACCATGCTTTTATTACTCGTGTGTATACTCGCTCATTGATTGATAGCTGCTAGGCTAGTTTGTGCATACACTCCGGTGCGCATAGGAGCATCGACATCTTCCCATATTAGTTGCATTCCTACCGAGGTAGGGTTTCCTCTCGTCTCCATATTCCTTGGAGCCGACTAGGGACCTTGCTGAGGACCTCCGTAAGCCCCCGTGAGCCGTGGATTTTCACACGGACGCCGGGCAGGTTGTACCGTATCCACCCCAGTCTAGGGTTGCATTCGCGAGTGAGAGGTCCCGATAGAGTCACACAGTTCCTCGTTTCTCATCCCAATCAGGCACCTAGTGGTCGAGAGAATTGATATTTTCATTAATCCACTAAGGTTCAAACCCAAAAATATAAGGAACTGACGAGCATCATTTCAAGAACTTGATTGCATTACTGAGTGATTCTGCTCTCATCTCGCTCCATTGTATGCTTACTACTTGCTTGGTAGATTTGATTGATTTAGTGTTGCTCGTTCTAGTAGCAAGTGTCTTGGTGTATGTGGGACTGCCTTCTGCCCCCACGATCATCTCCTAGGGTGGATTCTTATTTCCATTCCTACTCCAACCCCTTGTTCGATTCCGCTTCTTCTTCCATGTCGTCATATGACTTCTCTGCGGCCCACGAGGACTCCCTTCCTCGTGGTCTCCTTGAGGACCCACCTAGGGTCACCCACTTGCAAGGGGGAGAGGGGACGGCCCCTTCACTCCCAACCTCTCTGGGCGAGGGTCCCCGACCCTCTTTTTCAAACCCGCCTAGTCAAGATTCAGCCAGCATGATCCTCAATATGATGGCCCCGTTGGATCCCACCCAACTCCATCTCATCAGACAAGCTTTGCAAGGGGGCGATGCCCCGGCCTCAGTTCCGGCTCATGCCACGGCCAATGTCACCACTTCATCTCCTGTGGTCGGGACCACCTCTGTGGCTCCCATTGACCTTACTCCAGTCCGCCCTCAGAACTTTCGTTATCCTAATATAGAAATGGGCCAGGCGTCTACATCGGTCCATCAGCAACTTGATAAAGGGAAATCCCCGATCCCCTCTGTTCCTTATCTTGAGCCGTACCCTACAATTTCTCCACCGCCTCAGGCCCTCATGGCCCCGGCGGACCTCGCTAGGTCACAGTCAGGGGTGGCCCAGGTGGCTCATACGGATATGGGCCCTTCCTCAGCCCATTATCCCTCTTATGGTCCGCCTCCTTCGTCGGTTCATCCTTTGGTCGCCTATCCAGGTGCTGCTCCTCTTGCTCCTTCCCCTCCTTCCCGGGAACGGGAAATTCTTGACAAGTGGGCTGCTATGCAGCAACAAATTGATCTCCTCCACAAGCGGGTCGGCCCGCAATCCCTTGCCGATGTCCCTATCTCTAACTTCAGGGACCTACGTTTTCCTTCCCAGTCGGAGCTCCCCGTGTACCGCAAATACGATGGGAACGGCAACCCGTTCATCCATGTCCGGGGGTTCTTATACGAGTCCGCGCAATTCCAGCAAGACGATCGTTTGATGGCCTATTTGTTCCGCCGGTCTCTGGAGGGGATCGCGTTGGAGTGGTTCTACACCTTGCCTATGGAGGATGCTGAGAATTTCAAGACCGTCAAGGAGAGGTTTATACAGAGGTTTCAGGATCGGGTCGGGCCCGAGTACTCTTTTACTGACCTGGTGGCGGAGAAGATGAAGCCGGAAGAAGACTTCGCAACCTATGCAGACCGCTGGAGACAGATGGCCTCACGGGTGCCCGGGCAGATTCCAGAAGAGGAAAAAGTAAAGTTGTTAATTTCCAATGCTACGCCAACTTTCAGAAATATTCTGGCAATGAATGACATTTCAAACATGCACCAACTATACAGCAGAGCTAGGTTTATTCAGACCCAATTCAAAGATTCCCCCATCCATTCTTTATTCGAGGCCCAGAAACCCAAAGCCACCAAGAAAACCCAGGGCCCCGTCACTGAGGGGGTACAAATTAATGAGCAAGTCCAGGCCGTTCAGTTCCCCCAACACGCCGCTCCACCCCGCTTCCCACCGCCTCAGCGCAACCCCCAGTTCACTGCTCCGCAAGTTCCCCAGCCTGCCTTCCAAGTCCCGCAATACCCTCAACAGGCACCTCCGCCACCTCAACAGCCTCAGCGGCCCCCGCAGTACAATAATGTTCCTCCACCCCCCACCTATGGCTCTGCTCGACCGGCTCCAAAGAGGGCTCATTACCCCCCTCTTCCGGAGACCTTGCCAGATATTTTCTCTGCTCTAATGTACACTGGTGACCTCCAGCTGCCTCCTGAACGCCCGAACTGGAATCCGGCTGCCGACCAATCCCGATATTGTATATTCCATCGGCAACCGGGACACACAATAGAGCGATGTTACCAATTCAGAGACCTGGTGTATGATTTGCATGAGAGCCAGAGGATCGATTGGGCCCAAATGCGCCAGCTAATTGAGGATATCAAGCAGAGGCAGAGACAGGCCAGGCCGCAACAGGCGGCGCCCCAGCAGCAGCAGCAGCAACAGCCCCAACAGCAACCGCAACCTCAACCACAGCAGCAAGACCTTGGGATCCATCAAAATCCCATGCCAATGCATCAGCCCGCTCCTCCGCAGCAACAACAACCGCCGGCACCGGCTCCAGCACAAGTAAATGTGGTCCAGCGCCCAGCCCCCAACGCTGGGTGGACGTTTGATGATGAGAGGGGCCCACCTCTTGGCCTTACACCACCACTACTCTCCCACTCCTGCCATCCCCTCCATCCTTAGATCTGCCGCTACACCGCCCGTCACTTCCCCCGCGTCGCCTCTTAGGCCCTCTACATTCCCCTCTACTCCATCCGTCCTTTCACCACCACCCGCCATGCCTCCCACTATTCCCCCTAAGATTAACATTTCGCCCATTTCCCCTCCACCAGGGCCCATTAAACCCACTTCAGTCATCCTCACCCCCATCTCCACACCATTCACCTACCCCACCAGGCCAAGCGGGGGTCCAGTCCAGGCCGTGCAAGCATCGCAATGCACCCTTCAGAGCGGGCGTCCTTTCCAGAGAATTTTTCCTTCCCCAGGTGCATCTGCACCAAACCCTGCAGTTTCCTCCCCTACAGTTGAACCAGAGGAGATAGACCCGGTGCCGGGCACAAGATATAACTTATTACAGCACTTAGACCGGCTGCCAGCTAAAATCTCAGTGTTAGAACTGATCAAGAGGTCGCCGCTCCACCAAGACGCCCTGAAGATCTTCCTACAGAAAGTTATAGTGAGCGAAGATGTGGCAGTGGATAGCTTGCCCGCGGTCTTGGCCACGATCACCAAGGGGCCCTCTATTGCATTTGCTGAGTCAGAGCTAGCTCCTCCTGAGGCACGGCAGATGCCGTTATGTATTACCATCTCTTTAAACAAAACAGCCGTGGAATCCGCCCTTGTGGACACAGGGGCATCGATAAATGTCTGCCCATTGAGTACCCTTCGTGCTTGTAATATATCAGAGGACATGCTCAAGCCGACACCAACCACGATAGCCGCATATGATAACTCCAGACGTGCTTGTCACGGGGTGGTAACTGTGCAGGCCAAGCTAGGGCCCTTAGTGATGGATGTAGAATTTTATGTGTTGGACATAGACCCAATGTTCAAAGCCATTCTGGGTCGTCCATGGTTGAATAGTTTGAACGCCGTCCCCTCGACCGCCCACCAGTGTCTGAAGTTCCCATTCCAAGGGCGAGTGGTCAAGGTGAAAAGTGTTTCCACAGTTCAAAACGTTGACGCCATAGCAGCCAAGATTCTGCCCACACTGTGGCCAAGTAACAGACCTGTTCTATCTGTCATGGACTTAAACTATTCGTGGGCGTATGCGTCACGCAAACCCACCGCTGCACCAATCAATGTGAAGGTTAAGCCCAAGATGAGAGACTCCAAAGGGTGGCGCCTAATTCTAAAATTGGGCTATCAGCCAGGCCGAGGACTCAGCGCACAACTGCAGGGCAGAACCAACCCCGTCCCCAAGGGAAGGAAGATGGGCCGCCGGGGCCTCGGCTACCATGAATCCTCCATGTCGATGCTTGGGGACTCTGGGCCGTTGACCTGGGATTACCGGCAACATTTTGTGAAGGGTCCGTTGCAGCCCGGCACCTCGAAGACCTCGCCACCCAGCCTTGAAGAAAGGATAGACGAAGCTTGTGCTGTTGCCGATCCGCCACCACCACCGCAAGGGCTAGCCGGTGACTTGGAAGACTTTGCTAATTGCTTTACAAGGACATTTTCTGAAGAAGAGGGTGACCCAAAGAAGAAGGAGACGCAGCTGGTAAAGCACCCTCCGATGCCATTGGCCCGCCAGGGGCCCCGGAAGATGGGGAGCTCCATCACTACTTATTCTATGTCCCCATCCCGTCTCACTTCCTGGTTTCAACGGTTGGATTCTGTTCCCCGTTCCCCTCCACTCCTGGTCGACCCGTACTTTGCGGAGAGACCCGAAATTCTATTCATTCCATGTGCTTGCGGGCGCTGCCCGCCTATTGATCTATCAACCTTATTCACTCCTCCTCCTCCAGGAGCTCAGCTCCATGAAATGTGGTTTAAGTCTTCGGACCCTTTCTTTGACTGCATCTTCCCAGAATTGTTTCCCATGTAACTTCCTCCTCCTCCGCCTTCTTCCTCCTGTTGTGTGATCACCTCCGGCCTCCAAAAAAAAAATGCCAACTTCAAAATGGAGGTCTCCATGGAAGATTACGCTATGTTCTACCCAGATTCCCAGGGGCGTGAGACCCCTGTTTCTTTTCCGGTAGATTTCTTCTCCCCTAGATTAGATGTACAGTGTACAGAGTCTTCTAGGTTGATCGAGTCAGTCAGGGTAGAGTCTAGTTCGTGTTTGGTCAGCTCATCCACGTCTGCGGCACCCGCCGTGACGCGCCCTCCTAAAACCATCCCCAATAGATTTCTACAAGATTTGGCTGGGAGATGTCATGCTCTGTTGAAATGTCCGGAATTCGTGGAGACCGCAATAATCCTGGAAGATGATGAAGGAATTGATGAGGTATGGAGTAAGGATGGACTGGGAGTATATGAAATTGTGAATGAGAAAGACCCAGCTGATGATGAGGAAGATGAAATGGATGACACTGCCGACCTATATGCCCAAGGCTTGAAGAAGTTCGACGAGCCTTCCGTAGCAGTGGATGAATCCACTAAAGAAATTAACCTCGGAACAGAAGAGGACCCCAGGCCCATACTTATTTCCGCCAATCTCCCTCCTTCAGTCGAAGAGGAACTTGTCAAAGTCTTGAGGGAGTACAGCGATTCTTTCACCTGGTCCTACGAAGACATGCCAGGCCTTGACCCCGCATTAGTCGAACACAGGCTGATTCTCAAGCCAGGGGCAACGCCCGTTAAACAGAAGGCAAGGAGATTTCACCCGCAGATGGCCTTGAAGATTAAGGAAGAAGTCGATAAATTGCATAAGGCCCGGTTCATTAGAGTGGTGCTGTACCCGCAATGGGTGGCAAATATAGTCCCGATGATGAAGAAGGATGGTAAAATCCGGATCTGTATTGACTTCAGGGACTTAAACAAGGCATGTCCAAAAGATGATTTTTCACTTCCTCACATCGATGTCTTGGTCGATAATACAGCTGGGTATGAAGCCCTCTCCTTCATGGACGGCTACTCGGGGTATAACCAAATACTTTTGGCTCCGGAGGATCAAGAAAAGACCTCGTTCACCACACCTTGGGGCACATACTGCTACGTCGTTATGCCATTTGGGTTGAAAAATGCAGGTGCCACCTATCAAAGAGCGATGATGGCTATCTTCCACGATATGATGCACGTTTATTTAGAAGCTTATGTGGATGATATTTTAGTCAAATCGAGGTCACAAGAAGAGCACCCCGCCATTCTAGCTAAGGTATTGCAAAGGGCTAGGGAATACAAGTTAAAGATGAATCCAAAGAAGTGTGTGTTCGGAGTTGCATCAGGGAAATTGCTCGGGTTTATAGTTAGTAAACGGGGGATTCAGATCGATCCAAACAAGGCAAAGGCTGTCATGGAAATGCCACCGCCGAAGAACGTCACTGAGCTTCGAGGTTTGATCGGGCGTTTGCAATTTATCAGGAGGTTCATATCTCAGCATTCGCAAAGATGCCGCCCGTTTTATGAATTGTTAAAAGCCGGCGCGAAATTTGAATGGAATGAACAATGTCAAAAGGCCTATGAGGAACTCAAGGTGTACCTCTCTAATCCCCCGGTTCTACAACCACCTGTCCCCGGGAAACCCCTGATCCTGTACATTTCTGTAATTGAGGATTCCCTAGGAGCTGTTTTGGCACAGGTAGATGATGAAGGAAGAGAAAGGGCGGCGTACTATCTCTCAAGGCTATTTAATCCTGCTGAATCCAAGTACACTGCTATGGAGAAGACCTGTGCAGCACTAGTGTGAGTAGCGCAGAAGCTTAAACACTACTTTCTCGCCCACGAGGTTAGGCTCATCTCTAGAATGGACCCCATTCGTTATCTATTGGAAAAGCCGGTCCTTTCTAATCGGCTAGCTCGCTGGCAAAGTTTTCTCTCCCAGTTCGACATCACCTTCATCGTGCAGAAAGCAATCAAGGGATATGCTATTGCCGAGCACCTGGCTCATTCTCCTATCCCTCGCACTGATTCCATTCAGGATGAATTCCCCGATGAACACCTGGCGGTGATCACTCATCTTCCTTTTTGGTCCCTTCACTTCGATGGTGCCCTTAATTCCCAAGGCAGCAGAGTCGGCGCCGTTCTCCTTACTCCAGAAGGGGTAACCATCCCCGTGGCATATCAACTCTCATTCATCGCCACCAACAATATAGCCGAGTATGAGGCTCTCCTTGCCGATCTGAAGCACGCCTACATCTTGGGCGCGCGATACCTAAACATCATAGGAGACTCCCAGCTGGTGCTGCGTCAAGTTTTGTCAACCTACCGCACCCGCGATCCTAAGCTCAAACCCTACCAGGATCTGGTTACGCTCTTGGCCAGGCAATTCAGGAAACTCATCTATATTCACACTCCTCGCTCTCAGAATATCTTGGCCGACGCCCTTGCGTCGCTCGCCTCTTCTCTATCACTCCCCCTAAGTCGCGCCACTGAGACCATTGTGGTCCAAAGGCTAGACGTTCCTTCCCTGCAGGATCCCTGGTTCAACAATCTTAGGATGTCCGTAGAGAAGAAAATAGAAAGGGAGGAAATAAAAGAGGTTTCATTAACTGAGCTCGAGGAGATCATTGAAGAGGAAGAATTGCCGTGGTTTTATGAGATCGAGCAATACTGCAAGGATGGTACATTTCCGGAAACAGCCAACGCTGAGCAGCGAAAAGCCATTAGAAGAGTCGCCACCAGATACACGATCATCGCCGGTGAATTATACAGGCGGGCCCTGAATGGAGTTCTAATGAGGTGCCTAGATGACGAAGAAGCTTGGAAAGTCGTGGAAGCAGCCCACTCCAGCAAGTGTGGAGGGCATGTGAACGGACAGGCCTTAGCAAAGAAGATTCTTAGGCAGGGCTATTACTGGCCAACCCTAGAAGAAGATTACTCCACCTATGTCCGTAGGTGTCTTCAGTGCCAGATCCATGCCGACAAAATTCACGCTCCGGCCTCTTCTCTTCATCCTATTACGGCCCCCTGGCCATTTTCTATGTGGGCCTTTGACATCATCGGACCCCTCGGTGACCCGAACTCTGCTGTTAAACAGAAATCCTTCATTCTGACGGCTACAGAATACTTCACCAAGTGGCCCGAAGTTGAAGCTTATGTAGAAATCAAAGCCACCACAGTATGCCGCTTCATCATGAAGAACATTATCTCGCGATTCGGAGTGCCAAGCAGCATCGTCACCGACAACGGGCCTCAATTCATCTCACAAGAACTCCAGGACCTCTGTAAGAAATTCAATATAGTTTTGCATCATTCATCACCATACTACCCCCAAGGTAATGGCCAGGCTGAGGCCACGAATAAGACCCTTCTCAAAATCATCAAGAAAACATGCGAATCACATAAATTTGCTGATTGGGCCGACAAATTGATAGAAGCTCTATGGGCCTACCGCACCTCCGTCCGCACTGCCACAGGGCAGACTCCCTTTGCCCTCACTTATGGAATGGAAGCGGTGCTCCCGTATGAAATTCTAATCCCTTCCCTAAGGGTGCAGCTGGATAAGGAACTTAATCTCGACGAACATCGAGAGGCGTTGCTAGTCCAACTGGAACTCTTAGACGAGAAGAGGTTGAATGCGGCCAATCATGTCTCAGTGTATCAAAAGCGTGTCTCACGATATTTCCAAAAGAAGGTCATTGAGAGGAAATTTCAAGTGGGTAATATGGTTTTAAAACGCAAATTCATCATGTCTGCAGGCCCCAGGTCTAAGTTGTAACCCAACTGGGAAGGGCCCTTCGTAATCAAAGAAGTTTATCCGGGCAATGCATATCGTTTAATTAACTCGGAGGGAGAGGAATTGCCAAACCCGTGGAATGGGCTGTATTTAAAGCGTTTTCATCCATAAAAATAAAACCAGTGAACGGCTCGGTGGCAGGGCATACCCCATCAAATTGCGAAAGGAGGACCCAGGTCCAGCATCTCACACACTACACGACCCCGTGGTGCGGTATTCTCTCATGCTACCCGACATCGTTTCTCCTTTGGCCATGCCTGGGGAAGGTGGAAATCCTGGCATTTCCTCTCTCTCAGTTGGAAATAGGGGCAAGTGGTGAATAAGGGGGCGAGAACTGACCCAGATTCCCTGTTAAAGAAAGGTCTCAAATAGGGGCAATCCGTTAAGACCTCACTCCGCAAAAGAAAAAGAATGAAGAGAAGAAAAGCAAAAAGAAAAAAAAAAGAAAGAACAGGGGCAAAGCCGAAAGCACAAAGCTCGAAGCTCTCTGAATCCCCAAAGGATGCAACTAGGCATGGCAAGAGTGGCAGTATAGTTTCCCCGCGGGACGTTATGAGCCCGGTCGCATGCATGCCTAGAGCGGGTGAAGGTTTGATAACGGATACAGAGCCCCGGCGCAACAGACCAGATTCCTTGAAAAGGGGGGGTCCTAGGGAAGAACTCAAGCCCTAAAAAACCCCTACACCTATCGTCGGCTTCTCTACTCAATCTTTTTTTACTTTCCCAAGGAATGAATCCCACCCCGGGTATGGCCTCAGCAGAGGCACTGTCAAGCAGAGTTGACTCCGATCACGGGCGGTCCCCCTTCCTGCACGCGCTGAGCCTTGGAATTCCGTAGCAAGACGAGAAGGTCCCTGTTATTGAGACCCGAGCTGGCTTCAAAACCCAAAAAAAAAATTGAATACTTCAAAACCCAAAAAAATCGAATATTTCAAAACCCAAAAAAATCGAATATTTCAAAACCCAAAATCGAACATGTCAAACCCAAAAAAAATCGCATATTTCAAAACCTAAAAAAATTCAAATGTTTCAAAACTCAAAAAAAAATCAAATATTTCAAAACCCAAGCCCAAAAAAAAATCAAATGTTTCAAAACCCAAAAAAAAGCCAAATATTTCAAAATCCAACAAAAATCAAATATTCCAAGAATGAAATCAAAAACTTACATGTTTCCCTCTTGCATTCATCTGTATTTCTCGCACTTTGATATTTGCCTATTTAATAAGGCTCACCCCCTTGACCAAAAGTTAAGAAAGGGTTATCTCCTAACTTGCTGTAGGCAAGGGGCTGAGCCTAAAATAGATTTAATCTGTTTCATGTTTGCATGTGTGCAGGGGCAGGTTGAAAGGGCAGTCGACTCGGGACCGCATGAGTATTCAATCCTCGCATTAGCCTATGCAATCACGTCACCTCATAATCATATTACAAAGCTCAAACTCAATCTCATCAAATCTTATTCATGTCATATATCAAGCTGTCCGAATGTAAAATCCTATCCCATATCATCATAAAAACAAAAATCACTCAGTCCGCCGCTGGGCATCCCCGCGAGGACGTATCTCTCTCAACTCCCTAAGATAAGCCTGTCTAGTCTCTGGAGCCTCCTCGACCTCTGCCGGTAGGGTGCGTACCCTGCTCACCTCCCACATGATCAGCGCACTCCTGACTGCCTGCTCGTCCTCCTCTGTCCCGATCCTCCGTGTCTGTAGCATGGGAAGGTGGGGTAGCGTAGGTAGCACCGTCCGGGGTAGTCCAATCTGCAGGTAGCATCTGTGTGGGCTGTACATCGCTAAGGTAGTGTCACTCACGAGCCTCAGGTCCAAGCTAGCTCTCCTCGGTAGCCTGATGGTGGTATCATGGAGGAAGTCCGGGCGCATCACAAACCGATCCAGGGGCAGCCTGTTGATGTACGGGCGCCACTCGTCCCTGGTCTTCAGCTCAGCCGTCCTGCACTCAACCTGTGGAGAAAACCTGAAGGCGCCCCCTATGAAGTAAAGGGGGCGGCTCCCAAAGATCCTGCTAACTGAAGTAATGTCCTCCCTCAGGGTAAACTTCATCCTAACTCCCATCCAGCACTCCAATAAGATCATCGAACCAAAGAGAGGACCTCCTAGGGCTGCTGAAGTAAGACCCTCGTACAGGTAAGCTAAGACAGCCTGAGAGATAGAAAACCCCTGCCAAAGGCCGCTGATGGTGCTGAGTAAAGGAGTCTCTAGGACATGGTCGGCTGAAGGGAAAAGGATGGCCCCGCATAAGCAAATGGACGCAGCTTTGGCTATGGATTCAACCCACCCGCACTTATTTCGGCAATGCTCCACTACCCACTGGCTCAGAGGAAGGAGGTGGATGTGGCGAGGGCCCACAAAGGTACGAACATCCCCGCTATCAGGTATGAACCCCCCTAGGATGAGTTTTGGGTCTATAGCGGCAACGGTATGGCATATCAAGTCTTCCTCCCCCACCTTGGACCTAGGGAGCCCGAAGTATGTCTCTACCTCCTCTAGCAAGATAGTGGCCTCGAAAGATGGGAAGAGAAAAGTGTGAGTCTGAGGGTGCCAAATCTCCATCAGAGCAGAGATACTATGCCAGTCTAAAGAAAGTTTGGGGTGATTCTGACCTAGTACTAGGAGGGAGTGCAGGTGCCAGGATTTGAGAAGATGAGTCACCCCGAGGGGCAATGCACGGACCATGGGAGCCACCCACTTTAAATTAGAAAAGCGTCTCGGGCCGGGAAGAAGCTGAAAAGAAGGAGAAAGCAAGGGGTGTAAAGAGATATAAGAGGAAATTGAGAGATAGAAATATAAACATATTCTGATCGAACTTACCTCTCTCATAGGGGTGGTACTGAGATGTCGAGGAATCAAGCTTAGTCGTTGAATCGCTTCCCGCTCCTTTCTAGCCGGCCGCGGTCCTTCGAACGACGCACCCTCCGCAGGACTTCCATCAAAGGCCCTCTTCATGTTGAGGTGTCGAGAATCAAAGATTTTAGGCTTTGGGAGAGGGAGGATGAATGAGTTGAGGGTTCAGGCCTCCCTACTACTTATAGGGTTTATTAGGGAGCCTAAGCCTCTTAGGATTAGGCCCAGATAAGTCTAGGATGGGTTTAGATAGGGTTGTGATAACTTCAAAGCGCCTTGCCCTCGGGCTGGGGACTCTCCAGGAGTCCCCTTTCGGGCAAACAGGATGTTGGATTGGACGGTCTTACGATAGACCGTCCATACCATATGCGGCCCATCATCAACCGTTCTTCTCTCCAAGGAAGCCCGAGCCCACTCACTTGTGCGGCCCTAAATCCGCCGTTCCACCATTCCTACGGTTTACATTCAACCGTTCCAACCAATGTAAGCGGCCCTTATAGAACCGCTCTTATCTATGGACGGCTAGGGGAGAACCCTTCATTTTCTCTGCCCCCCAATTAACCTGCTCACTCATGTCTCAATCATTTAGCGCTCTCATCTCACTTAAGTCGGCGTGAGCGCTCTCATCTCACTCAAGTCGGCGTCAGCGCTCTCATCTCACTCAAGTCGGCGTGTGCGTCACTCATCTCACTCAAGTCGACGTGTGCATCGCTCATCTCTCTCAGGCTAAAGCGCGCTCCTCAAACTCATTTTGCCCACTCATACATACATTCATCCACAAAGCAAATGAAAAACAAAGATAGGCATCACTATCATATAATATCATGCACAAAGACGGGCTCAGTACAACCAGTCAAGCAGCTCCCTCTCCCTGGCCCCCGTCGCTGTCTCCACCGCCCTCATGCCTCTTTGGGGGAGGCATCGCTGAGGTCGCCTCATCACGCCGCCGCCGCTCTTCCTCCTCGTTCCTCCGATGGCCGGAGGAACCAGTAAAGTAACTCCTCACGGAGCCATGGGTGTCGTGGCTGCCACTCGCAGTCGCCCTACTGCGCTCCCGACTCGCCTCCTTCATACCCTCCACCTTGCCCTCCAGCCGGGCAACCTGTAGACGGGCCTGCTCTGCCTCACTCCTGTAATGCTCGGCCTCTGCCCGGTAACGGTCCGCCTCGGTAGCACCGGCCCGTAGTCGCTCTAGCTCGGCACGGAGGAGTGCCATCTCCACTGTGTCCATCGGTCGGCTCCGCGCAGCCTCTTCTCGCACCCGGGCTGCCTCCTCCAGAGCCGCCACCCGGCTCCGCTCCAGCTCCGCCTGAAGGCGAGTCAGCTCGGACGTCTGCATTTACATATCACTATCAGTTGGTCACATTTCATACATTTCATAAGCATAAATAAGCAGGAGGAAGTGTAGAGATTCATGTACCCTCTCCACGAGTGCCACCTCGGCCGCTTTGGCCCGCTCTACCATCCGAGTGAAGTCCGCATCCCGCTCGGCTCGGTCTGCTGGGGTCTGGACGGAGGAAGAAGAAGGAGCGTCTGGTCCCGCCCTCTGAGCACCCTCGGCGCGCTGCATCCAAATACTCCAGGTCAGTCATAAGCATAATCATAATCATATAGAACTGCATAATTTGAAAAAGTCTAAGGTTTAGGAAACTCACCAGTAGGGCCAGGGCCTGCCGGGCCTCGTCTCTCTCCCGGATGGTGGAGTGCAGGAGTCCCTGCAGCTCTGCCACTCGTCCTGCAGAGTCAACCTGCATTTTAGAAGTCCATGTATTAGTGCATCATCATATAAGAATCATAAGCATGATAGATAAAGTTTAAGTTTAGAAGTCGTACCGGTCGGTGGGCGCCTCGGAACACATGGTCCCGGTAGTGCCGTGCGTACGCAGTGTAGTACGCGCTGTCGCTCTCTGCCCGGGCGGTCACCACTCGCCCTCGTGCAGCCCAGTCAGCAACCTGCTCGGCGTTCCTAGCTGTCCAGTCGTACGCCTCACGGAGTCCCCGGGTCGTCCTCGACACTCGTTCCCCCGCCTTCTCGGGCGCAGGGAACTCAACGGCCGGCTGATAGACCCCGATGGTCCTCATCACCAACCTAAAGTGCAGTGGCTCCACCACATTCATGCAGTGAAGCCACACGTCCCGGCCAGAGAAGGCCAAGGCCTCGGTCACCCACGGCTGGCCCTCCGGGCTCTCCTCCGTGTAAGGAGTCCACCGTACCTGCAAGGAATAGGAAACTACATCAGCATCATCAGGATAGCATGTATTTAAAGTGTCTGAGTCTAGAAACGTACCGAGGTGTACGGTAGAGTGTCCAGGTCGTCCTGCAGCTCCCGGACCTGCCTCCTCAAGGCCATCATTTCCCAGGGTGCTGTCCACCTCCGCGCTATCGGCAGGAGCCCAGGACGGGTCTCCTCGCCTCTCCCCAACCCACGTAGGCGCACGTAGGCCCACACCTGTATCACAAGGTCGTGTCAGCATTCAGTAAGCATATAGAGTTGCATAATTAAGACTAGAGAAGAGAGTCGCACCTGAAGTAAGGGGGAGAAGCCCCCAAGCATCGTCCGACGCGCCGTCGAACTAAGGGTGTCAAAGAGGAAGGCGAGGACCGCCGCTCCCCAAGCATAGTCACCTACATGCTCGAGCTCCTGGAGAAAGGGGAGGAAGCGACAGCTCATCACGTCCGCCCGGGTGGAGAAGAGAAGCCGCCCGAACATCAGCATCAGAAACCGTCGTAGTACTCTGTCTGCCTCTGGTCCCGGTGCCGCTGCAACCCTCGGCCTCGCCAACCCGACAAGCCGCTCCAAGTGCTCCTCTGGTCGCTCGCCCACTGCAACACCAGCTCGTCGAAGACCCAGGCTGTCCTGGAGAGCAGCCCGGGGAAGGAGGGTCGACTGCCTCTCGGGGCGCCGCAGCTGTAGGCCGAGCAGCTCCCGAGCCATCCCTCGGTAGTCAGGAAAAGTAGTCCCGCTGACCGGCGACCCGTGCACGCGTAGGCCAGTAAGCCTGGCCACGTCCTCCAATGTAGGGACCATGTGCCCCCACGGGAATAAGAACGTCCGACTCACTGGATCCCAGCGGTCGTGCAGGGCATAGAGCAGAGCTGCGTCAAAGCGACACACCTCGATACTCAGGAAGGGGACGAACCCCATGGCAGTCAACCGCTCCCTCTGGAAGTCCGACAGTGCGAGGTACACTGCCCGAACCTGCAGCCAGGAGGTACGGGTCCTGTGTTTCCCCTGCATTCATCCATCTCATTTACATTAGTCATTTAGTGTCTCATTTTTGTTTCATTTAAATAAAATGCTCAAAGTCAAATTATTGATTTGAAGAACGGTTACTCACGAACCGCTCAATATATGAGCGGCCTTCCTCAAACCGTTCTGTTTCTCAGGCCCCCCGTTTGAACGGGCTATCCCTAGCCGTTTTCATCATGGACGGATCACCCTGAACCGTCTAGTTGCCCGTCTTCCTAAGGAATAACGGCCCACCTTTGGCCGTATTGTTTTCATGACGGTCCTGTAAGGACCGTATTGTTTCGCTTGGCTACATGATTGGACGAACCCACAGGGTCAGTCTACATTTTGAACGGTGATACCCTCACCGTATTGTGGTTTTAATGCCCCGTTGGCTGTGTGAGTGTGAACGGCGCTCCCTGCACCGTGTTTGTTTGAGGCGGTCCTTTGGGGACCGCATTGTTTTGCAGAACGGTTTCTGTTAAACCGTTTTACCGCCGTCGTCCCCGACGACGGTGGAGGCCCCCCAGCCGGCTGGGGGACCTCCGTGGTCCCTAAACCAACCCCCCTAAGACCCTCTAGGCCCCTAAAACTAACATGCATGGAACGAAAGGGTTAGAAATGGAAGAAAAGGTAAGGGGGAACCTACCTCGGGATCCCGTGGTTTCTTGGCCGCCCCCGCGGGCGGTGGTCCTCCAACCACCTCCTCCTCGTTGGCAAGGGCCTCTTCGTCGGCGACGACGATGGCGAGCTCCTCCATCGTCACCCCGGGTGTGCCCTCTTCCTCCGACGGCGGTGGCGGTCGCTCCGGCGGCGGCGCGCCC